>JAJJMC010029502.1:3652445-3818104 GCA_023531435.1 Papaver californicum
CAAAACCATACATACACAGAATATGATGAAACCAATTTTGGTTCCATAAAAACAGGCATTAAGTAAAAAACACCAACATTGTTGTTCACAACCATACATACACATAATATGATGAAACCAATTTTGGTTCCATCAAAACAGGCATTAAATTTGGTTAGGTTAAAACAGATGAAACCTAAACCTTGCTACAAACAGATGAAACCTAGATGAAAATCAGTGAAACCTAGTTTCAGAAAAATGTAATAGACATTAAGTAAATAAATTAGGTCAAAACAGATGAAACCTAAAACCTTGCTACAAACAGATGAAACCTAGATGAAATCAGTGAAACCTAGTTTCAGAAAAATATAACTGAAACCTAACTATGAAACCTGTGATTTCGAAAGAGATGAAACCTTATTAACCAAATACATCGATGAAACCAAAATCGTGAAACTAAAAATCATTGTTGCATTTTGATTTTCAACCATAAACAATCACAGAATATAACGAAACCATAAACTTCGATTTACCTTTTGTAGATTCTTGTTTCTTAACTGGTTTATTGAGTTTTTTCTTCATCTTCTTGTCTTGTTTCTTCACCATGTTTAATGATCTTCAGTGATTTTTCTTAGGTTTAAACTGTGACAGATTTGAATAGAAACTTCAGGTAGATTATGATGAGTTAAAAGTAGAAGACTCAATTCTACTGTTGATGATCAACAATCGTTTTAGAATCAGAAATTTAGGTTGATGACGACTCAAATTCTACTGTTGATGATGACTTAAGTGATGATTTTTGTTTCAGGGAGATTAATGTGATGATTTTTGATATGGATGATGATGACGATGATGTTGGTTCAGGAGTTTTTCTGTGATGATTTTGAAACGGTGAACGGTTTGATTTTGGAAGTTATAGAAGATAGAAGTTAAGGGAAATAATGACTTCCTTCAATTTTGGGCGTTAATGAAGGTGGGCGTGCGTAGGTAAGTAAGTTGGGCGTGAGCACTTAATGAAGTTGGGCTGAATTATAAGTGAGGGTAATATGGACAGTTGGTTTGTAATGGGTTTTTTGTGTCAAATTTGTTTTGTTGGGTTGTATGTAGTTGGATAGTGACATCTTTGGGTTTATAACCCACGGCCTGTTAAAATAAGTAACAAGAAACAATATAGAGATTTTACTATTGTCCGCAATAAAATGCTTTCTCTTTTTTTCTTGTGTTGTGCCGTAAAATACCTTCACGGTTAGCTCCTCCTTATCGCCATCAGAGAAACCACCAGCAACAACTAAAAAGAGCTCCCCCGGTTAATCCGACTTCGTTCTCTAAATAATTTTTAAAAGACTCAAAATGGGCTCCCATCTTCTTGGACTTGAAGTTAAAGTCCACTTCTTATAATTACAAGTCCCCTTTTATATGACACGAAGTCACCAATTTGATTTTCGATTCCAAAACGTAAGCGATCCAAACAACTAATACCCCCATTTGCTTTTCTCAACCACTAGCACTAAGACAATCACCAAAAACTAAAGGAAATGTACGCCCCAAAGAAGAGTCTGAGGCCTCCAACATCTTGTTCACGTGTTGTTCTTTTTATCGCCACCTCGAGCTTCACCGAGTCAAAAATCAGCCCAAATTCTTTTTTTTTTCTTTACGTCCTAACCAGTATAGTTAATTTTGATCTGTACGGTTGAAATATCGTCGTTTTTATCGGTATCGAGCCTCACCCTATACGAAATAGCCTATACATGTGGAACGGTTTTTGTCCAAAATATCGACCGATATTGACCGATACGGTTTAACCGAAATAGTCGAAATAGACCGGTACGGCCGAAATTAGGATTTTTTAATTTAAAAAAAAAATCCAAAAAAAATAATAATGAATTTCCTTATCATTGTTCTAGGGTTTTCAATTGTTACTCATGTTTTTTATTTTATTTTAGAAAAATGAATACTAGTTTTATATTAATAGGTCCAATATGGAAAAAACGTTTGATATAATAATTATATGTATAAAATATGTGGACCGATATTTGCCGATATTTGGACCGAAATATCCCCGATACAAAGGTATACCAGTGTATCGTTCTCGACCGGTACAAACCGAAATCCGATATTGACTACATTGGTCCTAACCTAGCCACTTCCTTTCTGTTTTCTGTTCCTCGCCACATCTCCCCAGACCGAACACTTATACTGATTTCCAAAAGAACGGCCAATGGGCTCTTTTAATGCCTGACTTGTAAAGTTTGATCGTATAGATCAATGTGACAGTGTCGTTGTTGGATCTGCAACAATAAAATACTGAAATAAATAATGTTAACGTTAAATAAAATCTATGAATTGAAACATTGATTTGCAAATAAGGACAGAGCCATCTGCTAAGTAAATTATCCTTAACACAATAATCCGCGGGTACTCCAACTGCGGAGATGTGTCCAGAATACAACTTCCTGTTGTAACTTGTATAACCACAATACAAGCTACCCACTCAAACGAACTCAACAACAAATGATTAAGGAATGAAATAAACAAAGTGCGCAAAACAAAACAAGAAGAGGAGAAAAGAAGTTAGGATAGTAGCTGCTTCTGGAGTGAGTTAGAATGGAACATTCGACTTGATTTTATAGGCAAATGGAAAGGGTGAAATAAATGCACAATTAAATGCGAAATTATGTTGCATAATAATGACATAAAATAATAAAAAAAACGGTAAAAAATAATATCGTCATTCATGCACATAGTAACGTTGCAAAATGATTTTGGTAAGAAAATAAAATCAACCCAGGTCACACACCCCTTCATTAAAACAAAATAAATATTGATTGAAATTTGTTTTGGAAATAAATTCAAAATAATTTATCAAAACATTTGATCTTGGTTGGAAAAATGCACAAGATTGTGCACATGATGCATGTCGTAGGTGCACAAATTAATTCTCTTATCTTCTACTTTACTAATGAATAATATAGCAGTAAATAGAGCTCGTTCTCACGAGGAACGATGTGTTCTAGTATCAAATGTCAAAAAAATGGGGGTTTGTTTTAGGTTAAAGTTAACTAACAAAGCAATTAAAAGTGATTAAGATGAAAGCAATTGAGAGAAATATGATCAGGGAATCCTTCTTCATTACTAAACAATCATTGAGTTATTATACTCAGTTATTGTTCATTTATCACAGACTATCACCAATCGTAGAATAGCAGGTACGCTTAGCTATCTCCAAAACTCCTACTATCACTGAATAACAGGTACGCTTAGTCACCGGATTATATCCAACTGAACCGCCTTGAAGTACGCTTACAAGGTTTAACTCAATCGAATGCTTTAAGGTTTGTGAATTTAGGTTTGATCCTAGTAGTTAGACTCAGTACGCTCGGTCCACTTTCTTGTTGCTCTTACACGCGATTGCTCCACAGAATCCCTCTGTAAGGTCTCACGTTCTCTACTTAGGTAAAATGTTATGATACAATTAAGGATACCCAACTCTTACTATCTTTAGATTAATTAACAAATCAATTCAGTTGTCCACCTAAACAATCTATCAATCAAGCATAAACATCCATATTGGTAAGAACAAACGATAATCATGTGAAGAACTTCAAAATAGATTCATGTATAATAACTCAATTCATGTTTAGAACTTAGAATTCATCCTCAATCAATTTAGGTGTTTAACTACTCATGGATGTATAAGCATCCATGATATACATATAAAAAATAGTTAAGAACTCGTTACGATAATAGAACCATTTCGAAACCCTAGCTTTTTCCTCTTTTGGTGTTGTTGATCTCCTCCAAGACTTGCAAAGTTGTGTAAAAAGGTGTAAAACATATCTTGTTAATGTCTTGGGAGTCTCCTTTAATAGTACTTCATGATAATTAGGGCTTAGAATCCTTCCGGGACCGGGTTTCCTCCTTTTAGAAGTCAAGAACGTGTAAAACGGACCCTTTGGGATTTCTACAGTCGGCATAGAGAATTCCCCACAAGAAATGTCGGTTTTTAATAAAATTCTCTGCCACTTTTCACTATATCCGGCATAGGGAATTTCCCACTAGCAATGTCGGTTGTTGTTAAAACTTTCTACCATCAAAATTGCTACAGCCGGCATTGGTTGGTCGCTGATAAGCAATGCCGATTGTTGGCCCAATTATCTGCCACTAAATTCTCTACAGCCGGCACAGGTGTGTTGCTTATAAGCAATGCCGACTGTTGAGATGTAGGCGACCTTTTCTTCGTCTCAACTGTTTTTTCCATAACTTATTTGTCCAAACTCGGAATGACCTCATTATTTTTGCGTTCACTTCGTATTCTCATTATCTTCAAAATGGTATTAAGAACTCCTAGATTTGAATAAGTAGAATTTGTATTGGAATCTTTTTCACTTGTAGAACTCAATTTCCTTGGTCATTTTAGCACTTTGTAGCTCCTTTTTGGATGATTCATCTAATATAAGATATAAGATAGAAAACAAACGTAATAACAAGTAATATGAAAGAATTATAGATAATATTAATATGGATTTGACACTAAAAACATGAATTATGCACTTATCAAATTCCCCCACACTTAGCTTTTGCTAGTCTTCGAGCAAACTACTATCTAAACTAAACTACAACAACTGCATTTAGCATGTGCAACAAGCCTTTAAACCCCTAGGTGTCCCTATTGGACGAGTTATAGCCTCGTGAGATCTTACAAGAGGTATACCCACAAAACCTACTCCAACTTTAAACATTCCAAAGTCACAAGCATCCAAAGAGCTATAAGGACATAAATTTTCTGCACACTAATAATAAGAAGTTAGAAATGCCAAAGAACATTATTCTCATGCTTAACTCTTGAGTTAGGAGAAAGTCACCATAGGAAAGAATCTAGATTCGAGAGATATCAAATGTTTCTGTCTCACCAACAAGATTTTATGAAATCGACATTCAAAAGACGCACTTTATGGTTATCATATGTGCAGGCAGGAATAAAGATAGAAATCCTACACACGTTGAATGGTAGGAAGGAAAGGTAACCTTCCGAATTATATATAGATGTTATCCCATAGAAATGTGGGACGAAAAAGAACCCTTTTTTTATTTTTCTGATGATCTCTAGAAAGGAAATCAACTACCATGTAAGGATGGGAATGCTTACTTACCTTCTCACACGATTCACAATCAACACCACTCTCACAACATCCATTAGAAACGTCTTCAGTCTTCGGTCTTCAACTGTTGATGATGAACTCTTGAACTTCATAGAACTTGTATAATTGTAACTCTTTTCCACAATTCCTTGTTGTTTGAAACTTCTTTATAGATTTCTTCTTCCACACGGCTTTATTAAATGAAATTGAAAGGAAATATACACTAAAACAATGATTTTTCGATTTTTTATTTTTAATTTTTGAACTTAAAATACAAACAAATCAATTAAATAAACAATAAAACTACTACGGCTGTGGGATAAGTACTATACAACTTGAGTCTTCATAACTTGTATTATCATGATGTCATGAACTTCACTAACTAACATCTTTTGATTTCCTTCACTCTTGTACATAAGTCTCCAACATGTATACATAATTCTGCTCATTATATTGTTGCTTTACTTGAATATGAAATTTGTTCTTTCTTGTATTGTTGCTTGTAAACCTTGATTGTCTTCAACTTTCCTTCAAATTTTTGATGCTCCGCTTGTTGATGATAATGTGTTTCTATGGACCTGTTATTGTCGAGAGAATGGCGCCAACTGCAAACAAGACTACAAGATAGATTTAGCAATTTTGCTACACCCTCGTGATTGATAGAAATAACACTCAAGAGATCAAATAGTAGTGATGAAATTGGTGCGAAGTTGGGTAACTCATCATTCTACCCGGAATTTGCGCAGATGAAACACTCTAAACGAAAAATTGAAGATTTGGTGCCTCACTCATGGGTATTATATGATCAACTTCTCAAATACTATATTCTCTACCGGCAGTTTAAGTCCATTTTGTCGGTATTACCTCTCAACAACTAAGAACTCCGAATATAGTTCTCTATTACTTCTAAGTTCAGTTATTTCGGTAAGAACTCCGTATGTAAACTTGGTTATAAGTATATAAAGTGACTCTAAAACATCTAAAGTTGGACGTTTTCATGTAAATATGTACAAAAAGTTTAAAAATTCTATCTACAAAAGCAAATACTAAAATCTATATGATGAACCACTCCCATATACTTAAACTTTACATTGTCCTCAATGTTGATTGACTCTTCCAATGTAAAATCAAGGTAGGAAATCCTAATATAATATGAAAAACTAATAAAAATCAAAAAATTAAGATAAAAATACAAAACCAATGGTTGCCTCCCATTCAACGCTTGGTTTAAAGTCGTCAGCCCGACTCTCTAGTCGCCCGTATTACTTCTCCAGATGGAGCAAATCTTCAAGTCTAATCACGTCCACATTCTCCGTAGGGAAGTTTTCGTAATAAGGCTTCAATCTATGGCCGTTGACTTTGGGAATTATTCCTGTTTTCGTACTAGTAATCTCAACTGCACCATGAGAAAAAAATTAGTAACAACAAATGGTCCAACCCATTTGGACCGTAGCTTACCAGGAATTAAATGAAGACGAGTATTAAATAAAAGGACTTTTTGTCCCACAACAAATTTCTTTCGAGAAATCATCTTGTCGTGAAAGAGCTTAATCTTCTCTTTATATATACGAGAACTCTCGTAAGCATCATTACGTATCTCCTCTAACTCATTAATGTGTAGTTTCCTTTGTTTCCCTGCTTTATCATACTCTATGTTGCACATTTTTACCACCCATAAAGCCTTATGTTCAAGTTAAACCGGGAGATGACAAGTTTTTCCATAAACCAACCGATATTGAGACATGCCAATTAATGTCTTGTATGTCGTTCTATACGCCCATAATGCATCGTTGAGCCTCAAGATCCAATCTTTCTGTGTAGTATTAACGGTTTTCTCTAGAATAGATTTGATCTCACGATTTGAAATTTCAGCTTGCCCTCTAGTTTGTAGGTGATACGACGTACCGACCTTGTGAGTAATGTTTTACTTATTGAGAAGATCATGAAAGGATTTTCAAAAGTGTGAACCTCCATCACTAATAACCACACGTGGTGTGCCATGTCTTGTGAAAGTATTTTCCTTTACAAACTCACAAACAACTTGAGAATCATTAGTAGGGGTAGATTTAGCTTCCACCCATTCCGAGACATAATCCACAACAAGAAGTATATAAAAATTTCCATACGCCATACGGATTAATAAAAGGGCCCATAAATTCAATTCCCCACATATCAAATATTTTTACAGGGAGGATCGGTGTGAGTGGCATTTGATTTTGAGCATCTAGATTCCCCGTTCGTTGACATATATCACAAGATTTGCAAAAAGCATATGCATCCTCAAATAAGGTGGACCAATAAAAGTCACTCTCAAGAACTTTGAGAGTGGTACGTTTAGCGCCAAAATACCCACCACAAGCATAAGAATGACAAAAGGTAAGAATGGATTGAAATTCCGAGTCAAGTACGTGATGAAATTTTTAATTATGTACCACAAAAGCACGACTGTCGATTTGAGAATATACATATACGGTTCACTCCACATAGACTAAAATTGCTACCTTTAATTTACAATTACATAAAATGCTAAAAATATGAGAAGATGTTTTAAAGATAAAATGAATTATAACTAATATAACAAAAATAATTAAGAAAATACCAGGGTTTTGGATTCCACCACTATGCTGGATACTAGATAATTCAACCATTTCTCTATAAAATTCTTCTTAAAATACTCAAGACAATTTAGGGCATTGATCGACGTCTTGAAAGATAAAACATTTTGAACCAATAAATCATCTCAAAATACTAATAGATTCCTTCATTTAAAGATGTTGACTTCTAAAATAAATAAATAATTTATTTAACAAGTATAAGGACTCATGAAGAAAAACTATTACCGTTTATAAACAAGATAGAAAAGACCATAAGAATTATCATTGAGAAACAATTAAAACTTTATAATATACATCATGGGACTTCATCCGTAGCCCTAGTAAAAATTATCTAACCATTACAAATAGGAAATAAAAACTAAAAAAAACTAAAAAAAACTAAAAAAAAAATCCTAAACTCCATCTACTTTGCTTGGACCTCCGTCCTGAAATTTGAAGTCCTCCCAAATGATCGACAACACCCCTTTATATAGCTAATGTTCATTCCTTCCTTTTAGTTCTTTCAATCACAATAAATGATAGAATAATTCTAATAAGGGAGAATATGTGATAAAAGAGGAAGACATCACGTGGAAATCAATAGTCAAAAGTGATGACACCATCCGACTATATGAGCATAATATTTCCCTCCAAAACCGTCGTCCACTTAATATTCGCATGCAAAATTAAGTCTTTGACTTTCCTTATACGTTCATATCACCAATACAGACTTTCTTTTCCTGATGACTCCATAACAGCATCATTTAAGTTCTTTGCCTACGAGCCTTTATAAATTTGGGCCCACTAACCACATCAATCCATTTTCTTCTTTACGGTTTTTATATGTGATCATCCGTAATGGACTCGGCCCACTAACTAGTATTACATGAACTGTACATCCACTGCCTGGTTGGCCATATTCGTTAATCTCCATTTTAAGGACGAAGTTTTGTGTTTTAGTCCATCGAAATTTATTTCCTGAAAAACTGCAAACTAAACAAAAACATCAAGTTTGTACAAAATAGAGAACTAACAATTGTAAATTAAGATGTAAAAAATGATGTGTTTACACACTCATCAGTACGCATCTGCGGATAATCTGATCAGCGTAGTATTTCCACAAGTAGGGCTCATCCCACACATACTGCTTGGCTATCTTCTTGAGCTTTATCTTTTGAAAACTGGACATCGTACTAGGTATTTTTCCACTAACCAAGTAGTTCACTACATCATCATACCAAGGTGTTGAGGCATCAATTGAGAAAAGTTGTTCATCCGGGAAACGATCATGTAAGGGAAGGTCCTCTTCAGAAATAACAAGTCTGCTGAAATGATCAGCAACAGTATTCTCAACACCTTTCTTATCTCTAATTTCAATATCAAATTCTTGCAGTAACAGAATCCACCGTATAAGCCTTGGATTAGCTTATTTCTTCTTGAGTGGGTACCTAAGTGTTGTGTGGTCAGAATATACAACAACCTTGGTACCCACCAAATAAGATCTGAATTTTTCTAGTGCAAAAACTATAGCCAACAACTCTTTTTCTATGGTAGAATAGTTGATCTATGCATCGTTTAGGGTCCTAGATGCATAGTAAATCAAATGTGACAGTTTTTCCACCCTTTGACCCAAAACGGCAACAACTGCATAGTCACTCGCATCACAAATCAACTCGAACGGTAAAATCCAATCGAGTGACTTGATAATTGGTGCAGTTGTCAGCAATTCTTTCAATATGACAAAGGAATCATTTCACTCCTTACCGAAGTTGAAGGTAGCCTCTTTTGCAACAATTTGCACATCGACATTGAGATTATGGAGAAATCTTTGATAAACCTCCTGTAAAAAACTGCATAACCAAGAAACGAGCGAATCTCTATCACCGAAGTGGGGTATTGTAAGTTTCTTATTAAGTCTATCTTTGTTTTGTATACTTTGATCCCTCGAGAGGACACAATGTGACCGAGCAGTATAACATGGTTTATCATTAAGTGATATTTCTCCCAATTTAGAACAAGGTCAGTGTTTATGCATCTTTTAAGCACAAGTTCAAGATTTTATAAGCAAATATCAAATGAATCGCCATAAACACTAAAATCATCCATAAATACGTCAATGATGCGTTCCACGTAATCAGAAAATATACTAGCCATACATCTCTGAAAAGTGGCAGGTGCAAAGAACAAACGACATTCTTCTATATGCAAACATACCAAAAGGACAAGTAAAAGTAGTCTTCTCTTGATCTACCGGTGTGATTACAATCTGATTGTAGCCTGAATAACAGTCCAAGAAGCAATAATGTGAATGTCCCGACAACCTCTCTAACATTTGATCAATGAAAAGCAAAGGAAATTGATCCTTTCGGGTAGCAGAATTAAGCTTTCTGTAGTCTATGCATACTCCCCATCCTGTTTGAACTCGTGTAGGAACAAGTTCATCATATTGATTTATGACAACAGTAACACCAAACTTCTTTGGTACCACACATACCGGACTAACCCATTTGCTGTCAGAAATTGGGTAAATCACCCCCACACTTAGCAATTTGAGGATCTCTTTCTTCACGACCTCCATCATTGGGAGGGTAAGCTTACGTTGAGCATTATGTACTGGCTTTGCATCGTCTTCCATTAGGATTTTGTGCATGCACATGGATGGACTAATGCCTTTCATGTTAACATTTGTCCAACCAATGGCCGTTTTGTGCTCTTTCAGAACCCTAATCAAGCGTTTTTTTTGTATGGCAGTGAGGTTCTTTGCAATGATCACCAGAATATCTTCTGTATCACCCAAGTAAGCATACTTTAAGTGATCGGGAAGAGGCTTCAATTCTAGTTTAGGTGCCTGCACAATAGAAGGTAAAGGAACCTCATCAATTACGGGTAAAGAAATATAAGAGATATTACCCGTTTTAGCTTCTTGTAATGCCGTTAAGGCACCACACATCTTCACTATCTCTTTGGCTAGGTCAACTTCCAAGTTCGCCTGCCCATGAGCGTCCAATTCAATGATATTACGCAAAACACTCTAAGTTCATCTTCACTATTCAAATCAAACATTCGTTGTGCTAGCAAACCAATAACATCGATAGAGAAAGCGGAGTGAAGATCACTAGGATAACACATGGCTTCAAATATGTTGAAGAAAATAATCTCTTTATCAAATTCCTTAGTGAGTGTACCACTTTCAACATCAATCTTCATCTTTGCAGTTTTCATAAACGGTCTCCAAGTAATAACGAAGTAGATAAACTATTTTTCTCCATTCTACATATACACAATATAGAAATTAACCAGAAAGATTAACTCATTCACTTTAACTAACACATCCTCCATGAGTCCCTTAGGATATATATTGGACTTGTTTGCTAATTGGATGGTAATACCTGTCTCTTTTAAAGGTCCAAGATTCAAAAAATCATAAATATCAGCTGACATAACACTTATGGATGCTCCCAAATCAAGTAAAGAACGCTCAACCTCTTTGTACCAATAGTAATTAGCACCGTAAAGCCTCCAGGATCTGTACACTTTGCAAGCATCTTCTTCAACTACACAGCTGTAACGCTCTCACCTACCTTAGTGACTTCATTAGGAATCAACTTATCCTTCTTTGTACACAAATCCTTCAAAAACTTGGCATAACTAGGCATAGTTTTGATGACTTCAATAAATGGAATGTTGATTTGCACCTTCTTTAAGATATCCATGATCTCCTTATCTTGAGATTCTTTCTTGGACTTGGCAAAAAGACTAGGAAAAGAAGGTGGTATGGTAAAGGTAGGAATCGTGTCCTTAGGTTGACCGGTTGAGCTTGGTTTTTCCTTTGGCACGGTATCTTCCTCTACTTCCCTTTTTAAGTCACCATTAACCTTCTCTTATAATTGTGGATCTTCAATTTGCCTTCCACTCCTTAGAGTCACAACATTGACGTGCTCTCTTGGGTTCACAACATGTTGTGATGGCAACTTTGTTGATGCTTTTCCCTATAATATGCTCACTGTAGTAGCCAACTGACCCATTTGTGTTTGCAGATCTTTAATGGCTGAGTCGGTTTTTAACTAGTTCTGATCAGCTTTTTGTTGACTTTGTTGGAATAGGGAGATTAAAGTATCAATCTTAGAGTCTTGATCATGAGACTGTGGTTGGAATTGTGGTTTTGAAAACCATTATGTCGCTCATAAGCTGGCATAAGAGTTGTATCTTGTTTGTTCGCATAACTGAAATTTGAGTGATCTTTCCAACCAGGATTGTAAGTATTAGAGTACGTATCATACCTTAACATTGTATTATGGAATAAAGCATTAACCTCGGCCTCCTCTTCATATGGCGGAGCAACTACAGAAGTTATACGATGAATTGCCTTTTCAATAATAGTCAATCGATGCTCTGTATTTGAAGACTCTCTTATATCGCTAACTCTTCTGACATTTGAGTCATTTCTTGTATAAAATTGTTTTGCATTCGAAGCCATACTCCCAATCAAACTAGTTGCCTGCGAGATTGTATTTTCTATAAGTGAACCACCAGCGGTTGCATCAATCAAATTCCTCTGCTCTAGAAGTAATCCTTCATAGAAGTATTTAATGATGAGTGTTGAGGATATGTTGTGATGAGGGAAACCTGCCAATAACCTTTTGTACATCTCTCCGTATCATGAAGAGACTCCTGAGTAATCTGTAAAATGCTGCTAATATCTTTACGAACAGCGGCCGCTTTAGAAGCAGGAAAATACTTCTCTAAAAATAGCCTTTTCATCTCAGTCCATGTTGTAACACTCCATGGGGGAAGGTAATACAACCACTCTTCTGCTAGATCTATTAAATAAAATGGGAAGGCTTGCAGCATAGCCTTATCATTGTCTTCGGTACCTTCCCTAAGACTTGTCATCTTGTGTTGAAATACTTGGAGATGACGGTTCGGATCTTCGCCTGGAAGTCCCTTGAACTTCAGCAAATGGTGAATAAGATTTGACTTCAGCTACATTATGTCAGTTAGAGTAATACACAATAGTTGTGAATCTAACCATGAAGATGTCAACTATCGTAGCTTCTTATTTGAAGGTTGAGGACCACCTATCTCTTCTATGTGATTTTCCTCTTTGTCTGAATCTGAAAATTCACTTGGTGGAGAACTAGGAGGAAGCGGAGTGTTCACTGCTCGAACGAAGTCTTTTTTTAGTAAAGTGCCTGATCGAAGACATATACCAATTAGACTTGGTATGCTCTCCTTAAACATTCACCACAGAGATTGTTCCTGAAACCAAACATATAAAGAAAAAAAAGTTAAAACTAAAATAAACCTGAAAACAAAAATAAACAAAAATATATAACAACTATAACAAACTACTCCCCGGCAGCGGCGCCAAAATTTGATGCGTGTCGTTAGTGCACAAATTAATTCTCTTATCCTATACTTTACTAATTAATAATATACCAGTAAATAGAGTTCGTTCCCACGAGGAGCGAGGTGTTCTAGTTATCAAATGTCAAAAAGGGGGGTTTGTTTTAAGTTGAAGTTAACTAACAAAGCAATTAAAAGTGATTAAGATGCAAGCAATTGAGAGAAATATGATCAAGGAATGCTTCTCCGTTACTAAACAATTATCGAGTTAGTATACTCATTTATTGTTCATTCATCACATATTATCACCAACCATAGAATAACATGTATGTTTAGCTATCTCCAAAACTCATACTATCACCGGATAACAAGTACGCTTAATCACCGGATTCTATCAAACTGAGCCGCCTTGAAGTACGCTTACAAGGTGTAACTCAACCGAATGCTTTAAGGTTTGTGAATTTAGGTTTGATCCTAGTAGTTAGAATCAGTACGCTCGGTTCACTTTCTAGTGTTGCTCTTGCACGCGATTGATCCACATAATCTCTCTGTAAGGTCTCACGTTCTCTACATAAGTAAGATGTTATGATACAATTACGGATACCCAACTCTTACTAGCTTTAGATTAATTAACAAATCAATTCAGTTGGCCACCTAAACAATTTATCAATCAAGCATAAACATCCATATTGGTAAGAACAAACGATAATCATGTGAAGAACTTCAAAATAGATTCATGTATAATAACTCAATTCATGTTTAGAACTTAGAATTCATCCTCAATCAATTAGGTGTTTAACTACTCATGGATGTAGAAGCATCCATGATATACATATAAAAAATAGTTAAGAATTCGTTACGATAATGGAACCGTTTGGAAACCATGGCTTTCTCCTCTTTTGGTGTTGTTGATCTCCTCCAAGACTTGTAAAGTTGTGTAAAAAGGTGTAAAAGATATCTCGTTAATGTCTTGGGAGTCTCCTTTTATAGTACTTCATGATAACTAGGGCTTACAATCATTCCGGGACCGCGTTTCTTCCTTTTAGAAGTCAAGAACGTGTCAAACGGACCCCTTGGGCTTTCTACAGTCGGCATAGGGATTTTCCCACAAGAAATGTCGATTGTTAATAAAATTTTCTTCCTTTTTTCTTTCTATAACCGGCATAAGGAATTTCCCACTAGCAATGCCGGTTGTTGGTAAAACTTTCTACCATCAAAATGTTTACAACCGGTATTGGTTGGTCGCTGATGAGCAATGCCGACTGTTGGCCCAATTCTCTGCCACTAAATTCTCTATAGGTGCATGTGTGTTTCTTATAAGCAATATCGACTGTTGAGAGCTGTAGGTGACCTTTTCTTCGTCTCAACTGTTTTGGCCATAACTTCTTTGTCCGAACTCGGAATGACCTCATTCTTCTTGCATTCACTTCGTATTCTCGTTCTATTCAAAATTGTATTAAGAACTCCTGGATTTAAATGATTAGAATTTGTCTTGGACTCTTTTTCACTTGTAGAACTCAATTTCCTTGGTCATTTTAGCACTTTGTAACTCTTTTTTGGATGATTCACCTAATATAAGACATAAGCTAGAAAACAAACGTAATAAAAAGTAATACGAAAGAATTATAACTAATATTAGTATGGATTTGACACTAAAAACATGTGAATTATGCACCTGTCAACACAGGACGAAAAACAAGTGTATGTCCATATGCACGAACCTGAAGTGCACAATTCTGTTGTACGGGACAAGAATCAGGGTGCATGTTCATATGCAGGAACCTGAACCGCACAACTCTTGTGCATAAAACTTGGGCATAAGAAAGCACAAGTATTATTTGCCCGCCTGCCCAACCCATATTGATAACTAAGCTTCTTAATTTATATAGTGGTGCCTATCTTTAATTTTCCCCTATGTGGAACTAAAGAATATCTTTTTCATTCACTCATGAAAATGAGTAAGTATCCATAAAGACCCTTAGGTCCTAAGATCAATCCAGACCAAGACCAAAAACAAAACATAATAAAAATCATTTTCTCCAACATCCGTAACATCGTGAATAAAGCTTATAAATGTCAACTTTGTCATATTTTTATATAACTGTGGGTTTTATTTAGGCAACCTATAAAAAAAATTAGTAAAAATATAAACACTAACAAGTATATATTAGGTGGTAAAAATGTACTATAAATTAAGTGTGTATCGAGGATCGTATCTTCAATGTAAAATTCAACTGCATCATCGTTTATAGAATGCTTTATGATATAAACCACTCTAATTGATCTCTAATGTTCTGATAATGTTAGAATACATAAAATAAAGTATAGACAACTTATCTTGGATAAATGGTTATCAGGATTTAAATTAGGAGGAAATAAAAAGCGGCATGATTTATTTTTGGATGTACAAAAGACATAGAGGGTCATGATTTGTTTATGGATGATGTAGATCAATAGATATGGTTTAATGGGAATCCTAGATTTGTCCCTGCAAAAGATAAATCTACCGTTGTGGCTGAATGACGTTGGGTTAAACAGATATCGGTTATTGGTTATCAAATTTTTTTTTCTCAATGAAATCACTTTTCTCTGATAAACCTCACGTCTAAGGGAAGACGAAGGGGAAAAAATAACGAACTCTGAAAATTTTCCATTTTGTTTAATCCTCTCAAGTAAGATACTTAAGTTCATCTTCCGCTCAAATCCTAGGAATAAAACCCTGATCTCTTTCTGATAATGGCACATTTATACAATGGTAATTGGGGATTTTTTTTTTCTTTTCTACTTTCCCATACCTCTGTGATCGGGGATTTTCTCCTTCTGCCATTCTTCTTTCCCATTCCTATGCCTATGCAAAATTATTCATTTTCGATTTCGATGATTCTGAGAGACGATGAGGTCTTCAATTAATTACCTTACATTGCTGAATTTGAAGTTCATTTTTTTCAATGGAATTAGTAGAAAAGTATTAATATCTTCGTAAGGAGACGTGAAAGTAATAGAATGTGAAGATTCCAAGCTAGATTATGGAACCTCTATTCAGCTTTGGAATAAAGTTAAAGAAAATAAGGATTTGCTTCAAAAAAATCTTGAATCACCCATTCAGGTACTAATTATTTGGATAGTTTAGGGTTTTTCCTTTTTTTGATTGATTATTCGTTGGTTACGGTGATCAGGTAAAAGCTTAATCATGAGTAGGTTGAATGAGTTGGAAGTGATGAATCAAAAATTGGAGGCAAGAAAATTGGTGATGGGATGTTCTAGCTGAGGATGTGGGGAGTCAAAAATAGCATCTTATTATCTCAATAAGAGCATTATTGGTTGTTCGGAAGGTCTTTCTATATCTAGCAATCACTTGCAGGTATTTAAAATCAAAATTTCAATCTTTTCCAATAGTTTTTGTTCATGGAGTTGATATATTCTTTCATTCTCTGTATTGATGACCAATTAAGAAAATAAGTGACCAGAGGTGAGCAATAACGATAAGGATAATTAAATCGTAAGAAAAGTAACACTTTGGTATTAGTAATGGATTTGAAATTAGAGAAGCCAGCATTGAGACCTCACAATCACTTTCACGTTTTTTAAATATGTTGCAGAGAAGCAAGAGTTCCATTGTACCCTGACTTTCTCCGTCTCTTCCTTGCTGATTCTCCCACTGGCGTGTCTTTACAAAGACTTTCTCATTCCTCAGCATCATATCTATCTAAATACTAATATACATATAAAAATTCTGACCAGGAGCATGATAAAGATTAGACTTCATCCTTATTTCACCCTCTCTGTAAATCTTCAAATCTTCCTCTTTTTTGTAAGTTGTGCGTTTTAAATATTTTTGGGTATTGTACATTGATTTACATCTCAAAGATCGTCAAATTGTTGGCTCATCAATTCCTAGAATTAATGGTAATTTATTGGTTTGCTCAATGTCTAAGTTAAATCCCATATCATGTGAACTGTGATTTTGCGGTAGAGAGTAATTTTGTTGAATTGAATGAGGAACTTTATTTAATATTCATGTTTTTGAATCTCTGAGGCATTTGTCACCTTCCCATTCTGTAGAATTTTCGAATTTATTTCTAACTGTTATAAATGTGATAATATGATCGTAACTGTACTGGTCCAGATAATTCACTTGGTCTTCCAATGCATGTAGTTCAAGTAGCCATGTCAGTGAAAGAATACGGGGTTGCGGGTGCAGCTGTAAAAGAAGCAATAAAGAAAGAAACAACTTCTGCTGAAACTGAGGTATTGGAGCTGGATCTTAGTTCCATGGCTTTAATGAGAAAGTTTGCTGCATAATTCAGGTATATGGATCTTCCACTCATCCACTGAGCATCCTTATGTGAGTATCTAAGGGTTTGAGAAGTTTATTTTCATTATCCTTTCGCAGTTTCTACTTTCTTATGGAGTTATTTTTGGGCATGAGATGCAACGAGTGACTTCTTTCTTAGAATCACATTGTCACATAACGTTGAAAAATATAAAAGAAAGCTTAGTAGCAGGATAAACTTTTTTATGTTTCCATTCATATTTGTTATGAAGCTATCATTTCACATTAAACTATTCATGTCGATATTTCGTGTTATAACGGGGTTTTATAGATTTTGATCAATTCAGGAATCCACCATTCATGTCGTTGTTACATGTAGTGGTCGAATAAACATCTCAAAACTAAATTTGTAAATTCTTAAATGATTTCATATTGCTGGGTGCTCCCCTTCATATGTAAATTGGTATAAATAAATCTTTACAATTTTTGCTAAGGAATTTAAACACCTAATTGAATGTCCGTGGGCACGTTGGAAGGTGAATTGAATGTTAGACTAGCCAAGATGTAAAATTTGTTGTTAGCTTTATGTAGACCGTGGGTGTCTATAGGTCATGGAGATCGGAAGGATTTCATCCCGCAAAAAGTATAATTATTTCATCTCGGGGTTAAAGAAGTTGGAACTGTGATTTCACAAAGCCATTAGAGGTGAGACATCTGCAATATTTTATGCTTTATAATTCATTTTTTTATTTTATAATTCTTCTTGGATAAATTACAAGGTGCGAAGAACTTACTACTGGGAGAAAGAGAAAAGCTATATCCTAGAGTTAGGTGGCACTCCAATAAGCAAATAATGTTCCTCTTTAACTGTTTATTTTCAAGAAGAATTACATGCTTTCATTTTGCAGCTCAACCTTTGAATTATCTGATGGAAAGATATTAAAATCCAGTTTTATACAATGTTTTTTTTCTTTTAATGTCGTTGGTGATGCAATTTGGTGTCCAAAATTTTCTTACAAAACATCAATCTTTTGGTTATATCATAAGATTGATGTTCAGTTTACTAGACTAGATTTTGTATCAGTGGATTAGATATTGGACCCCAAGATCTTACCTTATATATGTGTGATGTGATAATTGTGTCCTAGAGTTGAGAGGATGCTGTGTAGAGTTTTATTGCTCGAAGTGTGTGCTTGCTCTTAATTGGGAACTCCCACAAACACAAAAAACTTCAGTAATGATGAATTAGTTTTAGTCTCCAGTTGAATTTTGCAGGGCTCGCCAAATTCAGGTTTTAGTATGCTGAAATGGTATTTTCAAATTCAATGCTCATTATACAAGGATTATCTTAAGTTGCACACGAAAAAAAAAATACAAATCCAGTTTCCAGATTGTGAACAGATGTATGAACTACATCTCCTGGTTTTTTTACTATAGTCTTTGTTAGCTTTTTTTACGGATTCTTATGGATCAAATAATCCAAACATATTAGTTACTGCAGTACTGTAACTATTTAATGCATTCTTACATACTTATACAGTTATGCTGTTTGCTATATTATTCCACTAAACAGGTATTCTACCAGCTTTGAAGTGTCAGGTGGCGACACTTTTATTCAGGTATTTATAGGATGCTGGCGGTTCTCAGAACTGTATTTAAGATGTCCATAAAGTACACAAGAGTCCTCTAGTATTGATGTGATAATTGAAGCCAAAGACAAAGGTGTTCAGTTACTTTACTCCCCACACAACTGAAGTAAAAGAGGTTCCAGCATTTCTCACCCATATTTAATCCTGATAGTTCCGAGGAAAAACCTGTTTGAGAACATACATCGACCAGGAAATACCCCATACAAGACGGCTTTAATGTACTTTAGACATCTAGGTGATTCAATAGTTTATCCTAGCAAAAATATAAAATGTAATTTATATTTATTGATACTTAGTCACTCACTTGATGAAGAAAACAATAAGTAAGCTTTTAGTTTTGATATTGATCACTATTGTCATGTATTTTACTTTTCAACCCTTCGGAATCAAATGCATACTTTTAATATTTTTCGTTAATTTTTTTTCTTAAGTTTTGTGAGGTTTGATCTTATGGTGTACTACGTCTTCTTTTAGTTAAAGGTCATACCAACGAAGCATACTAAGATCGATAGACGTAAGTGGTTCTTTGATGCAAAACACGTTTCCTCGTAAAGAAAATGGTCAGTTTAACGTGACAAAACACAAAATGAGAATTTTTATTGAGTTGTGGTAGAATTAGATCATTTGCGGTACAAAACACTAAATGAGAAAATATTAAATCTACAATGAGGTGAATCAAGTGGTTGTTTACGAACTGATTCAAGCTTATGATGATTGTACGAATATAAATTTAGATTAGACTAATTGCTCCCAAATGCGTATAATATAGTAAACTTTATCATGATTATTTGCTAATTTGGATTATATGTTTACTAATGGTACTGGGTTTTGATATTCGTTTATAATACCTGAAATAACTCCTTCCATTTTTAATGACCTTTAGATTCGTGTCAAATAGTCATCCTGATTTTTTATTGCCAGCATGAAATGAACCAAGGACATTAATTGTTTGATACCAACAACTAAACTTACCCTACCGTTACGGCCCTATTATATATATATAAAAAAGGGAAATTAAGACAGGAGAAATTAACAAAAAAAAATCAACAAAGCCCTAATTGTTAATCGTCAAAGTGATATATGATGTAAAGAACTTAATAACCAATATATAGAACTGATTTTAAATATATAAAAACTCTCAAGAGATATTGAGTTCACGACGTATTTGATGGGTTTTTCCCCTACAAGACTACAGCGAGTGGTAGATGAAAAAAGATATAATCAATTATTTTGGATTTTGGAATTATGTTTGATCACAAACTAAGTCTTTATCGGCTTGAAAAAAGGTTTTAGGTTTTAAGATGAACAAAGAAGATTAGTTAAATAAAAACTATACTTAATTTTAAGAGATATTTTAGACATTTTATGTAGATTTTGAAAAGTCAATCGTCGTCGTATCCTCTCTTTCCCTCCTAACGATTCTTAAATTTGATCTTATTAAAAACATCTCTTTTCTTTGGAAAAGACAGGGCCAAAACGCATGCACCCAAGACTTTTGGAATTTTAAAAAACATACGGTCGAGTCCCACCATGCAATTTGTGAAAGTTAGATCGCCCTCCCCCGCCTTCAAATTGCAAAAGACAATATCACAGCTACTTACCGATTTTTTATGCCTTTATCACATAATTAAGTAATAAAATAGTTGCTACATGCTATGTTATCTAATCACACATGAAGTTCATATATACCGGACCCAAATGGCTATCATTTGTGAGCTTTTTTAATCACAACTGCGGCGTTTCATTTCTTTTGGTTAACACCGATTGCGATTCCTGATAAGCATGTACACGATTCGTATCAAAAGGACTAGTCGTCACCAGTCCCTCTAAGCAATATATAGGAACTAATTAAAGAAATGTAATAGAAGAAGCAAGTATTTCGGCAAAGTAAGAAAATGAAACAATATGAATGTAAATCTTTAAAAGCAAACTTTGTTTCGACCAATTAGCGTAATGTTTTCTTTGTATTCCTCAAAAATGGAACTACACTATTGTTAGGGAAGACCTGAAGAAACTCTTTGCCGCTCAAAAACCACCTGTAGGCTGCTGTGGCATTACGGAAAGGTTGTGCAACTGCAAAATACAAACCTCACAAAAGTAAAAAAAAATGTATTTATAACAAAAACAATTAATTACCCAATGTACTTTAACTTGGGGCGCGTGAGTAGGATCTTCTTTTTGAAAGGAATTGGATCTTTGAACATTGTCACATGAAGCTCATATCTTTTTTCTTTTTTTCTTTTTGGAAATTGAAGATTGAAGTAGATCCCATGAATTGAGTATAACACAAGGTTGTTACATATCGGATTTCGGTTCGTATTGGTCGATGGCGATACACTGGTACGTCGGTATATCGGGGAAATTTCGGTTTAAATATCGGTAAAATATCGGACCATATATTTTATACCTATAATTTTATGAAAAAATATTAGTTCACATTTTATAATTATAAATATATTTTAACACGTTATAACAAACGTTTTTTCACAAAGTTTAGAAAGAAAAACTAGTAATCATCTAAAATATATAGATCCATAGATTTCATACAAAGTTCAAACAGGAAACATAAGAAAAACAAGAACAACTTCAAAGTTCATCGTCTAAAATGCTAACTAAACAAGGATATTACAATTCCAAACAAAATCATTAGATTAATTATAGATATTATCATATCCATATATAATTCTAAAATATCATAAAAAATATGAGTAATAATTGAAACCCTAAAACAAGGATTTTTTTAAAAAAAAGAATTTAAAATTTTTTTAAATTTTTTTTTTATTTTTTCTTAAATTTGATTTTTCAAAAAAAAAAAAATCGTCCATATCGGCCGATATTTCGGTCAAATATCGTTGGCCGAAATTTCGGATTTCGTCTTCGTTTCACCCCGAAATCCAAAATTTCGGCGAAATTTCGGCCATTTCGGCCGAAATTAACTACATAGGTATAACCCAGTTACCCACTACTTTAGTTAGTATTTAAACCCCTTGGGCCCACCTTACCAGTCACCACTTTAGCGTCTTTAGCTGGACTGGTCCTTCCGTGTAAGAACAAGGGTTGTCGGGGTTACCGGGTCCGGATGGAGTGTTTTACCACCGCATCTAGGACTGTACATGGTAGGTTTCGGTTCGGTTTTAAACCAAATCAAAACCGAAACCGGTAATATCGGTTTCTAATTTTTTTTTACTATTATCAACCGTTAACTATCGGTTTGGTTTCTAGTCGATTTTAGTTGGTTTCGGTATTTTCAGTGGGTTTCCGTTAACCGACTATTATGTTAGTTTCCTGAAACTGACAGTTCAAATTAAAAAAAAAACAGATCACAGTTCAAAGATTTTTAAACCTACCTACGACATTTATATTTCATACACATTCAAAATTCATAAATATTCCGATACACAATATAAACATTACATCTTCGTTCAGTTTCACCAAAAACTTAAAAATAAAATAAAAAAATACTAATCATACTAGATAACCGGTTTTTCATAGTAGTTCGGTTCGGTTTTGAGCACAAACTAAAACCGAAACCGTTATTATCGGTTTTTAAGTTTTTTTATCAAAACCCTTACATTACTAAACGGTTCGATTTCGCCCTAAACGGTTCGGTTCGGATCAATTTTCACGGAAACCAGTTACCATGTACATTCCTAACCGCATCACCTCTTCCGAAACGAAGTAGTTAAGCGTTGTATAGACATTCCGCTATTATGTACTCAAATAAGGCGCGGCACATGTTGGGATTATTTGACAACTTTGTGACAATAAACGGAAATCAAAATACCATAAGAAAATAGATTCAATACAATCAAATATATAGTGAAATTTCCTTGTAAATATTTCGATATATTTATACATTTTTTATCATACGATTAAAGTCATTTTTATAGTGATATTAACATATCATTAATTTTATTTAGATAACTCTCACTCGAATATAATACATAGAATATAAGGAAAACAGTTGCTTCATGATGACAAGTATGAACTCTTGCAAGAAAATATTTTGAGATTCAATATTCTAAGTAATGTTTTGAGAACATGATCAAAATTTTAGTGTATACTTTCTTTATTCTTGATGCATTGTACGACTATGAATGTAATTTGTTTTTTAGGTGATTGAAAAAGATGTAATTTGTTTTTTCTGGTCAAAGTGCGGCTATTGATATTTGAAGCCAAAGAATTTGGACGGGGAATTATTGTACTTGGCATAAGTTAAAATCGCATATATACGTAGAGCATCGAAAGTTCAGCCTGGTGAAGCTCTGATGTTGTATATATGCATATATATTTATAGAAAGGCTATAAGATTAGCGTAGAGTGCCTATAGCTATTAATAGAATTTGTACTCTTAGTTCTCTTGCGGAATGTGAGATAGAAATCCAGGCTCCATATTTCTGATACGGAAAGAAATAAATTTTTAAATTTAATATCTCTGGTACGAGACAATAATAGAATTCATAATTTTTGTATTTGTCGAAATTCCACCATCTACATCTATAAAAACTAATTTAATGAACAATATTATTTTGACCGTCAACATTTTTAGAAATGTTTCCCAATTTTATAAAATATCTAAAATATAATTTTACAACTGTAAAATTCCAAAACTTGGTGTGGGTAATTATCAAGATGCCTATTGTGTTTGGCTAAAAGGATTCATCAAAATTCAATTTCAGTTAATATATATACTTGAAACCCTACAACTTAATTAAATTTCGTATTGTTTAAAAATGAGCCTAAAAACTTGGCGGTGTTTAAAAATAAATTTTATCATTGAGTGTTGTTTAAAACTGAACTTAGAAATTATGTGGTGATGTTAGGTGCAACAACAAAAAATTAGAAAAAATCGAATAAATAAAAGTTGTCGATACTTAACTCATTTGTTATAGAAGTGATTTAACGAAATGGATGAACTCCTCAATTCTCTATAACACCAACATGATATGTAGCAAAATTTTGAAAACAGAGTGAGTCATGTGTTCAACACGATGTCCTTAAGACATTAGTTTTCGGCTGCACTCAAGAGTGATATTATAGCCCCACTGATGGATGCCTCCAGAATAAAATACCATACTACACCTACTATTAGTAGTTCTGGGATATGCTCAACTTGAGCTTGGCAACGCAAAAAAACCCTTCAGAAAGGAATATCTCAAAAAGCTTAAAAAAAAAAACAATATAAACATATTGTTATTTTTGGTCTCTATAAAAGTACGAAGAAGAAAAATCCTTCAAGGAAGGAAAATTTCAAAAAATTTAAGAACAAATATTGTTCTTTTTTGTCTTCTTAAATGTATGAAAAAACCACTTTCTTGGATATTTCAATAGGTTGAAAAAAGCATGTTTATATAATCTTTTAGTGTAGTTTAAGAAGTGGGAACTCACCAACGTGGGATTAAATTTTTTTATTCACGAAAGAAAACAAAAGAAAATCCAAACATGTAAAGTGACCAATAGGTCAAGACCTTAAATCCGCATATGAGCAATATTTTATTTATTTTAATGAAAGCTCTAAAAGTTTTTTTTTCCACTATTGTTAACCAACAAATACTGCACTCACCAAATACTCACTCCGTTCCACTTTAGATGAAAGTTTTAGATTTTTTTTTTCTATTTACAAAATACTTGAGGGTTTTCATTTTTTTCCATAAAATTACCAACAACACCCTTGAATTTTGTCGTAGAACCATGAGTGTTTTTTTAAAGATAGTAATAGCAATTAATGTTTGAAGACTTTTTTTATGGACACAAATAAAAAAAAATTAGTCTCTTTCCTTTTTCTTGATTTGCATGAAATATCCAAAACCCTTATCTAAAGTGGAATGGAAGGAGTACAAAAATTGGTAAACCAAAATGGTACTATTGTGTTTAGGAGATATGTTGGATGATTCACCTCCTTAGATATCAACTAAGGTTTGAATTTTTAATTGTAAGTTTGAGGAAACACGTAACTATTATTTTATGTATTCTACGGGATAATTATGTATCCATGTATATTGAATTGATAAAACTCATGTCAGCACGTATCTTCGTGTCATGTTCTTTTTTCTCATGCATGAGTGCCTATAATATGGCGTGAGAAAAGCTTTGTTATATTGAACATAAACTAATAAAAAACTAAGTGAGAAATGAAACTCACCTTTACATCTTTGAATTTTTTATAGGATAAGTGTGTGGCCAGTAAAGCAAGTGAAACACTTGATTCTCTACTACTATGCAAGCTAACACTTGGATTTCTACTCCACATGCAACCAACACTTGTCTCTCTAGCTCTTCTTTGTATACTTGATCCAATACAAAAAGCATGTACTTGTCCATTTATAGAGACACCCAGAAACGTTGAATAAGAAATCTTCTTCTCCCAATTTCTCTCTACTTATCCATTATATGTTATATAGCTTATGCATTACTATTTATTTATATCTATAGTAATTAGTTACTAACCTATAGAAGAATAGTGAGACTTGAACATAAATGTTTTTCCATTCTATTTAAATACACATAGTTAATTACTTAGTATAATGTCATGGTATACTAAACATAATTAATGTTTGATTATAAAGAGAATTACAACACATTATCATCATAAATTGCTCTATACTTATCGACATATGGTCTGTCGGCATACGGAGACGATATTATGACGAAAAGATAAATCTCTTTTATCTTTATTTATTTGATTTAACTATTTTTAAGTAGTGGTATGCACAAGTAAGTCAACTATTTTTAACTTGGTTTCCTGTTTGATTAAGAGCTAAAAAGGGGAAGTAGATTAATCTGTTGCACGAATTAATACACACTAAGATATTTGAAAAGTAATTAGACGTCTCACTGCGTCTTGTATATATGTGTTATTGGTAGTGTAAATAGTTGTTGCGGTATGAGAAGAGAAGAGGTACATATTTTACTATGACTCATATTTGTGATATTATTCGATTTCCGAATTTAGCCAAATATTTAAGTTTTACAGCGTTCGTTATTTTTCTCATTAATTGAATAGGGAAGGCTTTTTCGTATCCTTTTGGATAGTGTAAAAACTAATTTCCTTCACCGTTTCACTACGGATTTTGTGGTATATGATGTGGCTTGAATATAGACAAGATATATGAGCCTCTTATATGCATCGATGAGCTTTGAAAAGCTAGTGTGTAGTTAAGCACTTTGTATATATTGCGATGGTAACAAGAATTGTGTATTTTAATTGCATCTCGTATATATACAATGTCGAGCGATAATAAGTGATGCATTTCTTTAAATTTGCAGAGTTAATATCAAGTCTTCTTGTCGCCTAATATATTAAAGAAAATCATGAATTTGGTGAATTAAATTTACATTAGTACTTATGCAAATAAGTTTATTTTTCACAAACTGATAGACACGACAAATAAGGAAAATGCATAATGTGGTAGGGATATTTAATTATGGGAATCACAATGCGTTTTCCAGGTTTAAGAACCTGATAAACACCATACTACTTAAAGTGGAGAAATACGGAACTGTAAGATAATAATTGGTCGAATAACCATCTTTGAGCCTAGTAAAGCTCTGTTACCCTTGTGACATAAAAGACATAATATGTGCACTTGAGGTACCATTTATTCTTGGTAATCTTTATCGGTCGTCTTGGCAGAACTGAGGCTAATATTGAGATAGTTTCTATGTTCATATAATTTATTTTATAGTTTACTAATGATTTTACATAGAAATGTAAATTCGTAAATTTATTCCAGCTGGACAGTAAATGAGAGAGAAAGTATGATCACTTATCTCCCCTACGTTGCTTGTTATTGTTTTCGATACCAAGTTTCTACCTTGATGGTTAGAGTAATGGGGAACTGAAAGTTCTATTGATGAGACATTCCCACATGAGGATCAGAGGGAAAATCGTCAACAATATTTGTTAATTCCAATTGTGTCTCATCAAAATTTCACACTAATAAATTCCTAAGGTGTTGGAGATTACTCTATTGTTAAAATTAGCAAGAGTACACTAACTAGATTTCGATAGAAAGAAAAGTTCTTACAAGGCTTACCATGAAATCAAAGCGATTGTTTCGTCAGAAAACATGCTTACAAGCATAGACGAAAACCTCTTATATGGGGTATGCCAATCTAATCAGATAAATTCCACATTCTCTTTGAGTTATCAGTTGATATCTCTTGATGAAGAGCATATTCGTAAAAGTTGCATTGATATCCCATGAAGGAGAATATTTGCATACTGAAATTTGGTACCAATAGATTAGAATATCCTCGTACTCAAGAGAATAATGTAAGATAGTTATAAACTGATTATCGAACGGGTTGTTGATAATGTTCAGAGTATCTACTGAAATAGTTGTGGATAAATATCCCCCTTTTGCAAAGGAATGATCTACAAAGTTTATATGATTGGAAAATATGGACCTCGATCCATATTGAGTTGTTTGTTCTCTTGTGTATGATGATGTAATTTTAGAAAGTGGTAAATAAAGGTTCGTTACTCGAACTTGTGAAGGTAATGATTTTAGAAAATAATGATTTAAATTAATTCTAGAAAATTCCAGGAGTAAGAAAAAGACTAAATAACCTAAATATGATTTTTAAATAATTTTAAACGTACCAGGAATCAGGAATCAGGTAAATCTAACAACCTATGTGATTAATCAGATAATTCTTTGTAAATTAATTAAAGCACAAATAATTGCCAAAGTTGGTTTTGTTATGCTAACAAACAGAGGTAAATCACAAGCATGGACTATCAAAATTAATTAACTAAGCATAATCCATCAAGCAAAAGCACAACTGTTGAAAGAAAACCGTTTTTACTATTCAAAACTATGCAATTCTAATAATAAAAGAATTATAAATAATTATTAGAAAATAATTAAATCACATAAAATTGAGAAAATTACCTTATCCATCATCCCAGTAAATAGACTTAGCCCATGGTGAAGAAAACTTGCTCAAAAGTTGATTTCATTGCTCAAAATATTGATTACAAGGTTGAATTACCCTGTAACAGCTGATTTGATACGCTTATAAGCGTTACAGGAGAGGGTTCAGCTGTTACAGAAGAGGTTAAGCAACAAATGGTTTGAAACAATAGACAACAGGAAAATTCAAATCAGCAACAGTTATAGATGTTACTGAGTCTTCTTCTCCGGCAGTGATGGATGAAGAACAGCCGGCCGGTGCAGCAGCAGCTCGTCGGCGGTGACGGAATAGTGGCCGGAATTCTCTATTTTCTTCTCTAGGCTTTTTTCGTATTGATTTTTCTTGGATTCTCTTCATATATATAGGCTCTACAAACCCTAAGGAGAGTTCTAAACCTAATAGAACTCTTTAAAACACTCTAGAATCTTCCCAAATCCGAATCAAAGAGTGATTCCTTTTTCCGTCCAAATTCACTCCGGGAACCTCTTTTTCCTGCGTAAATCACTCCAACTCGATGTGTTTAATCTTGTATGGACCTCTAGTATATTGTGTATCAATTTGGGAGCAAAATATGCTAAAAATTACGTGAACCAAAGTATCCAGTTGTATGCTGTTTCCGTCCCGATCCCGTGACTGGCAGTTGACTCGGTCAACTCGGGTTGACCGATTTGACTCGGGTTTGACCCGATTTGACCCGATTTGACCGAGTTGACTCGAGGGTACCCCTTATCCACTTCTTGGGTGCCAAATAACACTTGTCCTTGGGTGCCTTTATCACTTTTTGAGCCAATTTTTCCACAAATCTTTATTCTTCAAATGTACCTACAAAAGCATAAAAACACGTAATAGACGCAAAATCGAATACTAACTCACTAGAAATTGAGGTGCAAATTAGACACTAAAATGTGTTTATCATATGCCTTTGGGACCTTAGTCATAGCAACCACAATTTTTTATTACAATTTGATGCTTATTGAAAGTATAGTGAGAAAACTATGGTCGTTTGTTGTAGAGCGCTAACCAACCCTTAACGAAGAATTTCTAGAGATATTTAACTAGGTTGATGAAAGTATAGTTTTATAGTCTTAGATGACTCGACATATCACCTAGGTGATAACTGTGTATCTATACTCGTATAGATTTTGTATGGAACTCTTGTTTGCCAATTTTTTGATGTTATTATCATTTTGGTAATGCTCTGGGCATTGATGGTGAGTAATTCTATTATTCATTTGCATTAATTGAATGGTTCAGTTGAATCATTCATTAAAAGCATTTTGAACTTATTACTTATAAAACCATTGTCATGTTTCTGTTTGAAGACGTGTTGTATTATATGATGCTCCACCGCAAGTGCTATTACAACAAGATTTGTAAATTTGATGAGAAAGTCTTCTCACTGTTAGGTGGATGAATAGCTACCGCTTGAAAAACGGTGTGAAGTATCTTGGTTTGCACAAAGATAAACCAGGATGTATCTCAGCTTGATGTTTTCGGTAATGAAAAACATACAAAAGATTTGATATCTTCAGAAATTGCAAATCAATTAAGTTGCTCCCTTGAAAATATGCAAATGTTGTAGCAATTATGTCATTTAAAACACACAAGCATGGTGACTAGTTGATTCAATATATTTTGTTCCTCCTAAGAAAAAAGAAATAAATCGCAATCATTTGAAGATAAAACTCTTGAAGAGATTATCAAAGGAAGATCTGATTCTCTGAGTATAGTTTTTCTAATAAGAGACCGTCTCTGCAGTGACTATGCAAATTCAAAGATATCTCCATAAATCATGCGTGCAATATTTAGAAATGTATGATCGTAATATAATGATTGTTGGTGACACATTCAAAGTATCCACTGAGACTTCCATATATGATGTTGGTGTTAAAACACAATCTACAGGGGGGAATTTTATCAAAATAATGATTGTTTAAACTGGAAAGGAGTGATCCAAACAGAATAACAGTACTCTTACTTAATTTTGGAACTGCAGTCGAACACTCGAGAATGTGAGCTTCATCTGCCACAAATGTGTATTTGTAGTCCCAACATCCGATAATGTGTTCCTTATAAGCTACAGGTTGGAGTTTGTGCAGAGTGAGAAAATGAAGTCAACTAATATGTGGCACAAAGTCTTTCATAGAAACTTGAGATGGTTTACAAATAAAAATATTCCATGTTATAGATGCAATTACCTCTTTGATATTAGTCTGGTAGTATTTCGAGGACTCAGCATGCGTTTTATGGTTGTGGTTACTGCATATACATCTGTATGGAAAACTAGAAACAAATATATACTTGAAAGTCCCTTAAGAATTTTAGTCGTCAACAAACAAACCATACCATATATATTAACTAAAACTTAATCGAGCCTTGAGTGGTTTGATATGATTTATACGGATGTGGTACAATCATCTAAGTGAATACTTATTAATCTTGGGATAGTGAATAATCTTATATTCCCATGAGTTTCATTAAAAAGAAAACTTTGAATTTGGTAGGCTTGATGTATACAACATCAATTTGATTGGAACTTCTGAAAAGTTTTCCAAAGCACAAAAATGCTTAAAGTAGGAGTTTGAGATGTAAAATCTCGGTAAAACAAGGTATCAATCTGTTGTTTGAGCATTGTAGTTGGGAGTCCATTAATTTCTTCAACCTTAAAGGTTTGGACGTGTTTAAATGAATAAATTGGCACAATTACAGTTGTGTGATCTCTTACTTTTAAGATTGATCGGGTTTACAACTTAATAAATAAGATGTATCACTATGTGTATTACACCAAAAATGTGTAAATGGTACAACAGTTGAAATCTACTATAAATACCTGATACTAGGTTTATAGTAAACATGTAAGTCGGCTTCTATCCAAGACCAATATTGAGACATTGGTCCGGAGAAAAGTTTATCATCTTCGTGGTACCAAAGCTTGATCTTTTGTATAAAAAGGTCAGAGAATGTCTCCTACAGAGAAATTTAATCAGAATGTTTGAGTTTTGATTTTTCAGCAGGTTCATTAAAACATCTAAATATTAACCTAGATAGTAGCATGATTTTAGAGGATTCTTATTTTTTCCTCCAGCCAGTTATGACTGTTCAGACAAATTTAGTAGAGAATGGAAAACTGGCACGATCAGAAGATCATTTAGAAATTGCACAGAGGAAAATCGAACAAATTTTCTGAAGTAAAAGGAAGGTCCTGAAGAAATTAAAGGACGATTCGTAATCTTTATGCAGAATTATTGGACACAGTGATTAACTGAGAAAGCTGCTTATCAGGGGGAGTAAAATCGTGGAAGACTATGGATATTGGACAATGGAGTACTTTTACGCTTTGTACATCTTTTCCTTAGTTAAGATTTTTTCCCACTGGGTTTTCCTTGTCAAGGTTTTAATGAGGCATGCGAGTCCACTACTATCTGCAGTTCTAAATATTGTACTCTTTTTCTACCGTTCTGGTTTTCGTTCCTTTGGGTTTTTCCGGGAAAGTTGTAATGAGGCAATATTTGGGGGTCCAACGTTGTTCTGAGTACTCATGTTTCCCTACGTTCAGGTTTTATCCCTCTGGATTTTCTTGACGAGTTTTTAATGAGACAACAATCTTAGAATGGTGGTCATCATCTAAAGAGATATATATCCATAGAGTTTCTTAAGATGTGGTTATCTGGATTGTCACTTGTATTAGTTAGGTTTAGGTTTTTACTGCACGCGGTTTTTCCTAATAAGATTTTAACGAAGAAAAATGAACAACGTCATCAATAATGACAAAGTTTTAACCAGGTAGCATTTTTGGAATGGTGAATCATCCAAGGGGGAACATTGTGTTTAAAAGATACGGTGGCTGGTCCACCTTCTTAGACATCAACTAAGGTTTGACTTTTCAATTGTAAATTTGAGAAAACACCTAACTATTGTTTCGTATCTTTTACGGGATAATTATGTATATTGAATTGATGACACACACGTCACCACATGTTTTAGTATCATGTTCTTTTTTTCTAATGCATAAATGCTTATAAATATGGCGTGAGAAAAGCTTTGTTACATTGAACATAAACTAATAAAAAGATAAGTGAGAAATAAAACTCACATTTGCAACCTCAAATTTTTCTTGACAGTCTCTTTAAATACACATAGTTAATTACTTAGTATAATGACATGATATACTGCACATAATTAGTATCTGATCATAAAGAGAATTACAACAAGTACATAAAATTCAAGTTTAGTAAAAATAGTATACATAGCTTTATACCATTTCTATTGTCACACGAGTATGGTACCTAGTGATTCACGAATTATAATGGTATAATTCACGAATACATCCATATCATCTGTATGTTTGGAATCCGATTTAGTTGTGCGAATTTCTAGCCTAAAACGAAATATAAGCATGTTTACGAATTACCTAACAACCCATATAATACTTTTCCACGTCATCATAAAATTACCTCTCTGCCATATTTTTTATTTTTTAAAATCTTACATACATCAACCTAAACCATATACCATCAGCGTACATATTAATTGTTGATTATATTGCATATACCATGTGCATAGTTCATTTAAATCATAAAAGCATAGTACCTAAGATAAGAATATATTAAAAATGATTCTTTTACAGATTAATGTATACCGAATTTTGTGTACCGAATTCGTATCTCTAAAACGAATTACATACATATGTATACTATTCTGAATTATCTCCGAATCACGAAAATCTTTGATCGAATAGTGAACCGGATTTATATTACGTCACAATGAATAACACTCGTAAACACGCACCCTGGAATTGCTAATTAGGATACGATATACCATTCTACGCTACCAACCGTGGATGCTAATGTGTCCTTACTCCGTACTCCCTGGTTTCAACTAAAGTTGGTAGTAAATGTGCCAGTAGGTTATTGTGTAGCAAGGGCCAGGGATATATTTGACTCAGCCCTCCCCACATGACGAAAGCAAACCTCCATTTCGTTTTCTCCCATCTTTAATATCTTATTCTATTCATCCACTCTCTACCTTACCTCGTTTAGAGCGTCCATAATGGTCCGACTATAAGTCGGACCAAAGATCATCTTTAGTCTTTAGTCCGGTTTTGGGTGGCATAGTGGAGCGACGGTATTTGAGGTTTAGTCCAGAAATACCACTGTAGCAGACTAGATTTGGAAATTTTTCTGGACTAAACATGGTTTAGTCGGGCGGGCTCGTAGTGTTCCGTCTAGCATCAAGCGGCGTCGCAGTGTACCGTATGGAATGAAGCGTTACTCTAGGACAACGCTCAAAAACACGGGCGGTATCCTAGGAATGCGCCTGATCAAGTGCTAGCCTAGAATTATACCTGATGAAACGAAGCTCTAGGATCACGCCCACTAACAGGCGCAACGCTAGAATACCGCTCAGTTGGAGCATAATCCTAGGATAGCGCCTACAATCAAACGTGTTGCTAGGAATCCGCTCAGATATAGGCGAAGTGCTAAGACACCGCTAGGAGTCCGCCTGGATAATTTGTTACCGTTTTATTACCTTTGGGAGATCGTTTGATAAGAACAGGGTTCAAGAGAGGGAGGCGGAAGAGGGTTTTTGCTTATGAAAAAAATAGGGTTCACGAGAGTTGCGGCAGAAGAAGAAGGAAGATAGGATGGGGCGGGCTGCTAGCAACTCGCTTGGAATTCCAAGCGGGGCGCTAGGACACCGCTCGTCCCATTCATCTCAAACGCTCTCTTCGCACATGTGCCACTCCACCAGGCGGGATTTTGGGACACCGCCTCATCAGGCGTGATGCTGGTACACCGCACGTCTCTTGGGCGTGGTCTTAGGATATTGTCCACTACCAGGCGTTATCTTCTGTGTCCGCCTCACGTCGAGCGTTATTCTAGGATTTCACCTGTCTCAAGCATTATTCTAAGACTTCGCCCGTCTTAACAAGCGCTATAATGGTATACCGCCCAACACCAGGTGTTATATTAGGACACCACCCGATTTTTTACGACTGTTTTTGGACTGGACCAAAGACTAAAATTTTTAATCTTTAGTCTTTTGGGATGGTCGATCTACTGTGGACGCCCTAACATCACCCAGTTGAACTCTTCTCCTCAAATCAAAGTAAACAAAAATCAAATCATGGCTTCTAGTTTGATTTATTCTCTACTTCTTCTGTGCTTTGCTAGTTGTAGTCATGGTGAACAAATCCTCTTCTCATCCCTTCAAAAAACTCTCTGGGTTGAAGCCTCGCCTAATCAAAATCAAGGTATGATATCTGGATAACTCACTTTCTCCCTCTGGAACTTCAAGTTCAGAAATACCCATTCACTAATTTGACTTAAAACAACCTTAATTTCATCAATGGGCTGCTAAAAAATCAAATCAATCAAAGACCCAGAATAGGGTATCACTCTAATTTGCTAAATGTTTGTTCTCTTGTTGCAGTGTTGCAATCAGGAGAAGAGAAGATAACAGTGGCATGGAGATTAAACCAGAGTTTCTCAGATGCTAATTTCAACAAAGTACAAGTAAAACTCTGCTTTGCTCCAATCAGTCAAAAAGAAAGATCATGGAGGAAAACAGAGAATGAAATATCCCAAGACAAAACTAGTCAATTCACTATACTTACAAAACCATACATCCATCATCACCAAAAGAGAGTTTTGAATGGACAATTAAAAGAGATATCCCGTCAGCTACTTACTTTGTTAGGGTTTATGTCATGAACTCAGCTGATCACGAGGTTGCTTACGGTGAAACTACTGATGTGAAACGTACTACTAATTTGTTTCAAATTCATGGGATTACTGGTAGACATGCTTCAGTTGATATTGCTGCTAGGGTTTTCTCTGCTGTCTCCGTTGTTTCTCTGTTTGGATTCTTCTTCACGGAGAAGAGCAAATCTAAAGTGTCTGAAGACTCTGAACATAATTAAAAACAAAAAAAAGCTTGTCTTGTTTTACTTTTATTGTAATGAAGCAAAAATTATGTACTACCTTCTCTGTTGAGCTAGTGCAAATCATAAACTACTGTAGTAGTTCATAGTTGAATCTGATCCCTCGATTTAAGATATAGTAGATGAATTTGGATGCTTGTCACTTGTCAACGTAGGCGTGCAAATAACCCTTCATTTCTTAATTCTTTGCTTATTTGCATTTTGCCTTCCCATGAGACGCATATCTTTTTTCTTTTGCAAGACTAGAGAAATTTCTTGCTCGGCCACTTTTATTTGTGAATCCAAACACCCTCCAAGCCGATGGTAGACGATAATACGACAATCAATCAATTTTTGATTGCACACCTATGTATTTTGTTAAGTGCTGAGTGCTAGTGTGTTTATGAGGCTATAAATCATTTCCTCGCAATTGGTTATTCGATCCTCAACGTATACCATGGCTCAACTATTAACATCCTTAGCGCGAAAAAATTCCAATTTGATAACATTTCCTAGTGACGCAATATTAATAGGGCGTTTGGTTCGGATAATTGAAGCCCAGGAATTGGATTTTAAGAGAATAAACCCAATTCCTTCCAACCAAATAAACAGCTCATCCAAAATTGAAATCCAATTCTTAGGGAATCCAATTCCCTTGGATCTTTTCAGCAAAATGACTAAATTACCCTTGTCAAATCAAAAGGGAAAACATCGAATCCTTTTCAATATCCTTCAGCTCTCGTCTCTTTCCTTTGCAGAAGTCAAATCCGTTTCAGTCGTTTTCCTTTTTCAGTTGGTTTGATGTTAGGGTTCTCATTATTTTTTTTGTTTTCTTTTGGTGTAGAAGAACGTCAGGTGAAGTTGAATTTCTTCATGATTTCTCGTTTCAAACCTTATCAGGTAAAGTTTTAGTTTTAGAAACTACATTTTCGAGTTTCTTTTTTCAGTTTCTTTGTTGTTAGGGTTTTAATTACTTTTTTGATGTAGAAGACTTTCAGATTTAGTTGGATTTCTTAAGATCTACAAGTATTTTTTTTATTTTGAAGCATAGATTTACAGGTATCTGGTGTTTATTTGATTCACTTTTAATTCATTTGATTCGGTTTCAATTTTTTAATTTTTGTATGATGTGTTAGGGTTTCTGTTTAGATGGTAAATTCTTGATGTTGGGTATCTGTTTGCATGTGATCTATAATTACTAATAGATCTGTGAATAATATAGCCTGTATGTATTTTGTTGTTCTGTAGATGTTTTGTCTACTCTTCTGAAGTGGGTCTGGGTATTTGAGCTTAGTACTGGAAGTTTGTTGCGTTTTGTTGTAGTTTTTAATACTTGAAATTTGTTGGTTCTGGTTGTAATTTTTATATTTTGGTGTTACTCTAAATGTGGGTTTCTCTTGTTTGGCATAACTTTGAGAGGAGGACTCTGTGTTGAAGAGTTTGTGGGCGCGCTAGTAAATTGTATCCGGAAAGTAGTAAGATATGAGTATATCTTCTTTCATTTTCAGTGCTTAAATTAGTTGGGTTGAACATCTATCTATGTTACTTTTATGCTTTTGCTTCCTTTTTTTTTAAGCAGGTTTCATAGTTGTTGTCGAACTCGATTCATTTTTCTCATGTTTAAGGAATTTATGCATCTTAAATGGTATGTTATGAAATCTTTTTTGAGCATATACAAATTAATATGTTATGAAATTTGATCATTGGATAGTTTGTGCTATCTGACACTTAAATTGTGGAACATGTTAAATCCTGCCGAAATTATTTGTTTGAGACCTGTTAGTTCTGGGTTTGGTTGTTTCTTGTATATTGCTACTATGTTGATGGAGTTTTACATTTTTACTTGCTTTTCAGATGCTTATAATTCTAAGAGTAACAACAGTATAGAAGCTTATATCTTCCTTTCTCACATTGGTTTGTAATAGACACTTGGACACATGCAGATCAATAAGAATGATCGGTTCAAAATATATGCATGACTTCACACCTAACTCAGCTGGTCTGTTGCTCACTTGAGCTTGGCATGTATTGATTTACAGAATTAGTGATCAAGAGTACGATTTGAAACTTTTTTCGACCACATTGAGTTTGTAAAGTCCTGATATCTTAGTAAAGTTTGTGTGTATTAGCTATTTGGGGTTAAGAACAACTAGTTGTTGCTTCAATGTGAGAGCCTTTATGTTGACCATGTTTATCGCTATATTAGTTTTAATTTTGATGTCGATGATGAGGTTTGTTTGTTGTAATCGTATCGACGGGACCCAGTGTTAGAGTGATCCCATGATGCTAGGCTTAATCCGAGAGTGAGCCTAATGTCAAGCTCAATATTTGGGAGCATGTGGCGTCAAGCTTTAACTGGGCTAGATCCTGGCATCAAACTCATTTTTAGTTTGAAACTCTATATGCCCCAGCTGCATTTCGTAAGTTACCCACTACAAGCAATAAAATTTGCTTCTTTAGATTTTGCATGAGAAAACACTTCATCGATGACCTAAATTTTAGATAGAGTTTAGGGGAATCAATCTTAGATTTCCAATATCAGACCCTATAGTCAACATGTCCTACATATCCCATGTACGAAGGATTAACTTCCCTTGTGGCTTTCCTTATTGTTGTTAAGGCGCTGATCTTTTGGTTCTGGCATTATTTGGTTACCGAGGAGGGGTTTGTTTACCCTAAAATTTTGTACTTTTTTCATTACTGCAACAAGGAAAACTTTAGGGTTATATTGGAATTGTTGGTAAGCAGTCGTTCACATGCTGGGTGTTTTAGGGTATTTTGAGAAATGCTAATTCTTATATATTAGGGTCTGTCAAGGCATCAGTCATTTTATCTGAAATATTTAGTCTTCTAATCTCCTTTGTTGATGGATATTGCATTATTAAAAGATGTCTATGAAGACCTGCTTGGTATGTGGATGTCAAACCCTGAATAGTTATACTTTCTCCATGGTATTGTCCTTGACATTTTCTTAAGCGTTAGCGTTAGACCCCTATGATACATCCCTAAGTACTTCATTTTGGGTCTAGTGACTTGCTGACGTTAGGTACACTTGTTGATTTTTCTAGTTGTTTGATCCAAGTGTATAGAAAATTTTCATGTATAATATGGATATAGATCGGCAATGATATTTTTTTCTACAATTGTTAGGTTTGTGCACCTGTGCTGATTGTTGGAGAGCCATTGTTTTTTTGTTTTGTTTTTATCTTGTATCCAAATTCCAATTTGTACTGTGGAATAAAAGAGCTCTACAAGGTTATAGTATTACTTAAATATTATTGTCGGTTGTCTTCCCCTGTTTATCCCATCCATCTTGAGATAAACAATTTCACCTAAACTGTCAATGGGATGTTTTCTAGAATGAATCATTACCTAATATAACCGCATTTTTCATCCAAAGTAGACACTGATAGATATAGTAATGTGCTAGAGAAAAATGAAGTATGTTTATGGTACTTGCCTCATACTCTCATTTCGGTCAAGTAAAATTGTGAAGGTTTGGTGATTGGATACCAAAAATAGAAGTTAAGTTTAACATAGTAGCACATCAGCTGTCTTGAATTAAAATTTGTTGCTCTCTACCTCCCAGTGTTGTTTGTCTGTTCTCTCTCCTCACCTTTAACATTGGATGTTTACCTATTCTTTGAAGATCTCTTCTTGCTTAATCATTTTGTTCTCACTGATTCTTTGTCATATTGTTCTAACAATCTATCCATGAAATATTGATATAAGTTGAAAAAACATGAATTCAGTGTTTGTGTGTGTGTGATTTTAAAACCTAGACTGTATCTGTAGCTGAATTATTATGGAGTTCAATGTTCTTTTTCATTTGAAAAACATGAATTCAGTGTTCTAATAGTTAAGCAGACTATTGATTTGATTTGCTTTATAAAGTGTTACTAAATATTCTGAATGTAGTCTATGTAGCAGAAATATGTAGTTTGTTATATAACAACTGAATTTTGTGTCTCTTGGTTTTTTTACTGAGAATAAATTGTTGTCTTTTCCAGTATGGCTCCTCTAATGCTGACAAAGAAAAGAAAACTTGAAATGATGACCGATAATGTTAAGACAACAATGGATGTTGTAACTTTTTTTATGTCTACTTTTATTCATATGTATTGTGTCATCAAAGTTCTGTATTGAGATCCAACGATCTTTTTGAAATGATTATTGTACGAGTGGGTGATGCAATATCTTGTTTACAAAAGTGACACAACATGTAAATCACAGCTTCGTCTCAATAGCCGTACTTTTCGAATTCTTTGTCATAAGTTACGCACTATTAGCGGACTAGAAAATAATAGGAACTGTGATGTTGAGGAAATGGTCGCATTCTTTTTGTATGTAATTGCACATCAGCATAAGAATAGAGTTTTAGGTTTTACATTCAAGCGATCCAGAGAAACCATTAGTAGATATGTGAACACGGTCTTGAAAAGAGTTATTAGGCTTCAAGGGGAGTTGCTTAAAGAACCAGTAGTAATGGCTACAAGTTCTATTGACCAGAGATGGAATTGCTTTAAGGTATGAACTTGAATTTAGATATTTAATCTTTAAACATATACTTCTCATTTGTAATGAATCGTTAACCCCTTGTTTACCTTTAGAATTGTTTAGCGGCATTAAACGGAACACATATTAGTGTCCATGTTGCTACTGCAGACAAGCTTAGGTATCGTACAAGGAAGAGTTCAATTGCTACCAATGTCTTATGTGTATGTTCCCAAAACTTGGAGGTTATATATGTGTATCCTGGCTGGGAAGGTTCAGATGCCGAATCTCGTGTTCTCAGGGAAGCAATGTAAAAAAAGAATGGCTTAAAGGTTCCACATGATAAGTTCATTATTATGAATTACAAATCCGTGGATTAGTGGGTGATTCTCGTGTTCTTTATTAATATAATGATGGTTGTTTACATGCTGACTTGTTTAGGTTACTATTACCTTGTCGATGTCGGTTATCCAAATAGTGGAGGATTTCTTGCTCCTTTTAGAGGTCAACGTTATTATTTGAAGGAATGGCAGCAAGGTCTAGAACCCAGGACAGCTGAAGAATTATTCAATATGAAACATTGTAGGGCTAGGAATGTGATCGAACGAGTTTTCAGACTGTTGAAAATGAGATGAGCAATACTTAGGAGCCCATCATGGTATCCGGTAAACATACATTGTCGTTTTATCATGGCATGTTGTTTGATTCATAACCTCATCAGGAGAGAAATGCCTATGGATGAATTCTTACCGGAAGATAACTACGAAGATAGACTGATTAATTTCGTTTCTCCTCAAGAAAGTCGAATGATAGAATATATTGATTCGTCGGATTATTGGGTTGTTCAGAGGAAGGAGTTAGATGATCAAATGTGGGAAAGATGGACTGTGCATAGACTTAGACGTAGACATTTAGTTAGTTAAAAATGATTTATCCTTTTCCTGTATTAGTCTATATTGTTTATGTTTTTTTTGGATGGTATTAATCTCAATTAATCAGAGTTGTTACAATAGTTTGTATCTTCACATTAACTGATGAACCAGAGTTGTCTTATTGAAATTCATGATCCAATTTGTCTTCACATTAACTGTGAACATCGGCTTTTGGTAGATTTGACTTTGCTTTGTGATTTGATTAAATGAGTTATTTCTTTTCTAAGCTGCTTATTGTTTGTATGCTTATTCTAGTTTTCATCCACTTATGAATTTACCATGTTTCATATACACTGTTATAATCATGTAATCTCGCTACAATTATTTCAAGTATATCCGAGGATGACATTGTGGTTATATTCTGGGAGTTGTATATACAAATATGATGAGAGGAAGATGTATGATCAAGTGCAGGCAATTAGCATCATAAGCAGTTAACCACAGTATATAAGACATTTACTTTCTTGTTTACTGATGATATGTACGTCTACTATAGTGTTAGTGTTTGGTAGTTCCTCTTGCATGTAATTCACTACTGTAATATTTTCTGCTTATGTCTGCAAAATTTGGCGACGAGGAATTCAGATATAGTAAGCAAGCCTGGTGTATCCCTACTCCTCCTGGAAATACTAAACTACCGACTCCTTCCATTTTATAGGTGATCTCTTCTGAACCTCGTTGTATATAAGTAAAATTAGTAGATGCATCTAATAATTAGATTCTTTCAATCATCATTCTTACTTTTCTAGTATAAATTGTATTAGCATTCTGTTTTGCAATGCTTCTTTGTGCTAGGAGTATGTAATTCATATTCCTTGCAAGCATAAGTGTTTTTCCTTTCTGCAATATGTAGTCTTAGGTCTTGTGTTTATTGCTATGTATTATAATAGTTTGCTTCTGAAAAGCTTTAATATATATTTTTTAAAATACTTTACCCATTTTGGTTTCAGTCAGGTTAATTGTTTTTAATCCTCTTTACGCTGTTAATTCAACAATTTCCTGTGTATAAATTCCTGCTTCATTTGTTTTGGATACATTTCTTTGGACTAACAAGTCCTTTCCATTTCTAGATATTCCTTTCCAATTATCTTGATTGTAGAATAAAACTGCACCAGGTAGCAATTCCTCAACTTTATCTTTCTCATTAGATTATATTATACTATTTCAGGTTGTAATTTAATCATGTGCTTGTTCTAAGTTAAAAATTATTTTTATTTGTACTACCTTGGTGTCAATTGTGAAATATAACTCTTGAGCTTTAAGTTTATGATGTTGAATAGAGTTTCCTCCAGGCTGCTATTTTTTTTCTTCTTTCTGGTCTACTTCATTAGCATTTTATTACAGTTCTTTTTGTCTAGCTATACCTGTGTGGGTCTGATTGTGTCATTGCTTCATTGTGTGGGTTGGACTAGCTCATTGTGTCTAGTCTAACTTAAGTTTAGATGACTTTTGTGACTTTTACCCTTTTCATATTAATTGTCAGGAAGCTTCCTTGTAATCTCTTCATTATAAATATTTCTTGTTTTCAGTACTCTATTCATAAACTCTTTTGTTTTTATCACTTGTTTCCTGTTGTGCAGCAGTCAAACACTCTGTAGTTTTTTTAAACTCCTTATATCGACTGATATCTTTTATCTATAGTTTACTAATGTAATTTTAATATAGTGGTAAAAAAGGGTTTGATTCTCAGACTTGTAAATATTCGATTTCTAGATCTAATTTGAATGACTAAAAATAAAGAAGATTAAAGCAAACTTGATTTTAAATTGATGGGAAGAACTAGGGCTAAGATTCCACCATTAAAAAATATTTCAAGTGATAAAACCTTACAATTCCTATATTCAATTTATTCTAAATATTTCCAAAATTAGGTTTTTGAAAGAATAATTGTAAATTGAAAGAATGAGACATCAAAAGTTTAAAACTAAGCATGACCCATCAAAAGAAAACACAATTATTTGAGAAAAACATTTGTTTCAATTTAAATCAAAGCAATTAATAATAAAAAGAATTGTAAAAAAAATAGATAAAATAGAAGTTACCACTTAATTATTGGAGAAATAGCTTCCTCCGTCGCCCCAGTGATGATGATTAGCTCATTGTATTGGAAACACCCTCAAAAATAATTTTCATAGCTCAAAAAGTGTTTACAAAGATGAACTAATAGTAACGCAGGAGAACAGAAATGCTTATAAGCGTTAAAGAGACTTGTTCTCTGCGTTACAGAAGAAAGAAAAGAAAACAGGAAAAAAGAACGGACTTCAGGTGCTGTTGAAATAAGACTGCTTCAGCAACACTATCAGCGACACTTCTCTGACGCCTTATGTTCTTCCTCTTCTCTCTCACAGTAGCAGTAGCAGAATTTGTCTTTTTTGATTTCTATGGCTTCTCTGCGTATTCTAAGATCTCCCCAATACTCTTTATCCATCTGTGACTTCCCATCACCTCTATTTATACACTACAACACATTAAATCTCCAAAAATCTTCATTTACAGAGAATGATACGTGGGAATATTTTCTCATAAACTTGCGTGATTTGATTTTATCTTTTGTCTTGATTTCGTGATCTCCCAATCGTATAAAATCTCCCTATGGTAATGGCAAGATAGTATCTTGCTTTATGTCCTCAAAACATCCAGCAAATATTCGCTGAAATCTTCACAGTTACGTGAAGTAATTCTCCCGCCAAAATATTTTGAATTTGGAAATGAATGGGTGCCCATAATCCTAGGTATGAGTGCCTTTATAAATTCTGAGGGGTGCCTTTAAAATTTTTCTGGGTGCCTTTTTTATAACTTTTTGAGCCAATTTTTTTCCAAATGTTGGTTTCTTCAAAAATACCTACAAATACAATAAAATGACAATATTAATACAAAATTGAGTTCCAACACTATAAAGATTGAGAACAAATTAGACACATAAATGGGTCTATCAAATACCCCCAAACTTATTATTTGCTAATCCTCGATTAAATCTAATCTAGAAAATAATTCCTAACTCACTTTCCCAGGCATCGCGATTGCACTTAGCTTGTGCAACAAGCCTTTAAACCCGTAGGTGTCCCTATTGGACGAGTTTTATCTCGTGAGGGTTTACAAGAGATATACCCACAAAACCTTTACTCCAAATTCTAGCTACCTGTGAACGATTGAGTATAGACACTAAACAATCTATTTAGTTGGCATACTAAATTCTTCGCCTATAAGAATCATTACCCTATATGAGTCCAATTGCTATACACGAGTTTCCACTCAACGTACTAAAATTCATACAAGAATTCAAAACTCTACTTAAATAGTTGTTCAGCCACGATACTCAGAATCTATCAAAGTACAATCACATTGAAAGATTTAGAAGATGGATATAGATAAAATGAAGTTTGCACGTGTTGACTAAGGTGAACGGTGTTTCCCATATCTGTCTGAAGGTCAGTGCCAGGATGAATGGATTGAGATATGCTCCCACTAGTCTTATCCCTTTAACTAATATCGACTCAGCTGGTATATACAAGGGTTCCAGCGGTCGATTTATTGAAAATATTTTAAATGTACTGGCAACATGATTGGATCAAATGAATCCAAACGCATGCTCCTTATCAGCATTGTACATGATAGTTCTCATGGATCCTGTGTTCCATGCTTGCTTAGGCGACGGAGACATGGAGCATATATTGCTATCAAAGTGTCAATACTCGGTCTTTTTTAAAAAAAATATATTATAATAATGGGGCTTTATCTCAAACACTCTACTTCATCCTGACGGTGATAACAATTCGATATTGGTGCCCCACCAAATCACTTAGAGAAACACAAAAATTACAAAAATAAAAACAGAAGGTGATATGGTTGAGATAGGATCCGACATATGGTGAGTACTATCATGTTTTTTGTAACACCTGAGCTAGGCATCCTTTTATGAATAGACCATTTAGCTGGGCACACCGATTCCTATAGAAAAAAATCTAAGTTTCCATCTACCTAGAATGGTTAGTGTCATCATGAATTGTTCAAAAGTTTCTAAAGTTTGGAATTTTATTATTTCAACTAAAAGTTTCTCCCTTACCCCCAAACTTAAACCTAACATTGTCCTCAATATTTCAAATTAAAGTGCAATACCAAAAATATAGGTAACTAGAGGAATAAAGAAGTAAGTCAGAAAGATAGTACCTGGGAAAAGCGTAACAATCCTTCTTTGGAGAATAAGACAGAAAAATAAAAAAAAAACCCTATAAAAACTTACAAATGTACAACAACATCCTTGATGGTCAATCAAGGTAAGCAGGGTCCTCCAGAGGGACCGTTAACCTTTGAAGAACTACTACCATCCAGTGTCTCAATCTCAATAGCATCATGAGGAAAAACAGTGTGAACTATAAAAGGACCCGTCCACCGAGAGCATAACTTCCCGGGGAATAGATGCAAACGGGTATCATACAGAAGAATTTTTTGACCCGGAGAAAATGACTTTCTTAAAATATTTCTATCATGCACAAGTTTCATTTTGTTCTTATTCTCCTTAGCACTATCGTATGCATCTCTACGAATCTCGTCCAACTCATTAAGCTGGAGCTTCCTGTGAGCTCCCGCCTTGTCAAGCGAAAACTAAGTTGCTTTACAGCCCAATATGCTCTATGCTCTATCTCGACGGGTAGGTGACATACCTTGCCAAAAACTAGACGATAAGGTGACATTCCAATGGGGGTTTTAAACGCAGTACGGTAAGCCCATAAGGCATCAATAAGCCTCAATAACCAGTCTTTCCGATTAGGATTAACTGTTTTCTCTAAAATACGTTTTATCTCCCTGTTGGAAACCTCTACTTGACCGCTAGTCTGTAGGTGATATGGGGTATCTACTTTGTGGGTATTACCATATTTTTTCATCAAAATCCTAAATGGTCGATTACAAAAGTACGACCCTCCATCACTAATTATATCCCGTAGTGTACCAAAATGTGCAAATATGTTATCATTCTGGACTACAGTGATACCTGATTTCTTAGGAACAAGCTGAACGGGGCTGACCCACTTACTGTCTGAGATATGGTAGATAATACTCGCATTTAACAACTTAAGTACCTCAGTTCGAACTACTTCTTTCATATTAGGGTTAAGTCGACGTTGCATCTCCCTAGACGGTTTGGTATCATCCTCTAAATGAATCTGATGCATACAAACAATAGGACTTATCCCCTTAATGCCTGTTATGGTCCACCCTAAAGCTTCCTTTTTGTCTTGAAGCACGGTCACTAGCCTACTTTCCTGGTTACTATCCAATTCGGATGCTACAATCACAAGCAAAGTCTCAGATGGGCCTAAATACACATACTTCAAAGTATCTGATAGTTGTTTAAGGTACAACTTAGGAGGCTCTTCTACAGAAGGAATTAAGGTAGACTTAGATTACTAGTGTCTATCAAATGGGCTGAATCTAACAAAGCATTTACCTCATTAATCTCACTATCGTCATCAAAATCAAACCCAAAGTGGGCTAGGCATTTCTCTATTGGATCTTCTGACAAAGTGTTTGGTAATGACTCCTGAACTAATGTTCCTATCATATTCACCTCTTCAATGCACGGGTCATCTAACTCAGGTGGTTGCTTACTAATATTGAAAATATTCATCTCAATAGTCATATTACAAAAAGATAAGTTCATAAAACCATTTCAACAGTTAATGATCGCATTAGATGTAGCTAAAAACGGGCGACCTAATATCACAGGTATCTGATTCTCTAGGTCAGGGACAGGTTGGGTATCAAGGACAACAAAATCTACTGGATAAATAAACTTATCGACCTTAATAAGAACATCCTCTATGACACCATGAGGAATTTTCACAGCCCTATAAGCTAACTGCAGGGTTATCTGAGTAGGTTTCAAATCACCAAGTCCTAGATGGAGGTACACATGGTACGGTAGTAAGTTCACACTGGCTCCTAAGTCAAGTAACGCTTTGTCAACACGGTAGTTACCTATTGTGCAAGAAATGGTTGGGGAACCTGGGTATTTTTACTTAGGAGTTGTATTGTTCTGGATAATTAAACTCAGATGACTAGCTAAAAAGGCTTTCTTTTGTATACTAAGCTTTCTCTTTCGCGTACACATGTCCTTAAGGAACTTGGCATAAGTAGGAGTCTGCCTAATTGCATCTAATAATGGAAGGTTGATTGTGACTTGCTTAAAAACCTCCAATATGTCATTAAAGTTGGATTCCTTTTTTGTTGGTGCTGACAGTTGCGGGAATGGGGACCTGGGCATAAAATCTGGCTTATGGGGAGCTACATCGGGCTTATTAGAGACTTTATCAGTCTCAACAGTTGTTGGCTCAAAAGGGTGAACTACAATATGTTCACTATCAGGCATGGTTACCTTGTTATCTACCACTCTACCACTCCTAAGGGTTTTAATTGAATTCACATGGTTAGAAGATAACTCATGAACTCCTCTAGGGTTGGGTTGTGGTTGACTAGGGAACTTGCCTTTTTCTCTGAAAGACTCATTCAACTGACTAAATTGGGTTCGTAAATCGTAAATAGCCTGAGAGTTATCCTGGATCATGTTTTTATTGTCTTCGAAATTTTTTTTAACCAATTGCTGAAACTCAACATTGTGATTAGTTAACAAGGTGACAGATTCTGCTAAACTCATGACCGTCTTTTCTAACGGACTCTGAAATTGTGCTGGTCCAAACGGATTCTTAGTATAACCAAAACCTGGGGGAACCTGAGGGTTACTAGACTGACCTTGATTTTGGCTCTTAGACCAAGAAAAATTTGGATGCTTTCTCCAACCCGGGTTATAGGTTTCTGAATATGGGTCAAACTTCTGACGGTTATCATATCTAGTGTTATTGTAAAGAGCATGAGCTTGCTCTTCAACAGTCTGTCCTTCCCAAAATGACTTGGGCTCTATTCCACAACTAGATTGACTTAATTCTAAGGCTTCTAACCTTTTTGCTATAACTACAAGTTTGGCATCTGATTCAAGAATTCCATCTACCCTATTGACATTACCTCTGCTCAGTATAATTTTTCTCTGGGGTTCCTCACTACATTCCCATTTATGGTTCTTTTCGGAAATTTTATTCAAAAATGCCATTGCCTCATCAACAGTTTTACTTTCAAAACTCCCTGTACACAATGACTCAACCATGGTCGTTGTTGGATAATCTAGCCCTTCATAAAGGATCTGGACTAGTTTAAGATTTTCTAAACCGTGTTGGGGACATTGTGTTACTAATTCGTTGAACCTTTCCAAATACCTATACAAAGATTCTCCCTCTTGCTGCACAAATGTGGAAATTTCTTGCCTAAGAGATGCTATTTTGTGCCTAGGGAAAATTTAGATAAAAAGGCAGCGGTAAGTTGTTCATATGTCTCGATGGATTCAGATGGCAAACTATATAACCAAGATTTGGCCTTGTCTCTCAGGGAAAAAGGAAATAACCTAAATTTCAAAGCTTCATCAGACATGTTGTGAATTCTTAGGGTACTACATATTTATTCAAAATCCCTAATGTGAAAGTAAGGGTTTTCATTTTCTTTCCCTAAGAAGAGTGGGAGCATCTGTATGGTCCCAGGTTTCAACTCATAGTTTGCTTGAGTTTCAGCTAACTTGATACATGATGGACGAGAAGTCATAGTAGGATTCAACAAATCTTTCAAGGTTGCCATTTCTGTCACAACTAGAAAATTAGGAATAACTTCCTCACTAAGAGATAAATTCTCAAAACTAAAGTTTCGGCTCTCAAAAGAAGGGTTTCCTAAATTCTCAATTTCAAAGGCAGAGTTTCTATTTCTGTCACTGATCAAACGACCAAAAGAATCTCTTCTCCAGACACGCTTACTCAAGACTTCATGCGGCCTAGGCATGCAATTAAATAACTCCTAATTAGAAGGGAATTCTAAACAAACACAAACAAGTCCGACTCAACCAAATCAAACCTATTGAATCTAGCAAACAAAAAGCATGATGGCTCCACTTAGATTGTTTCTAGACCAGCTTCTATTCTTCCAAAAGGCAACTAGTTATAGTTTTAGCGAATCTGTCAGAATGATCTGAATTAGATTAATTCGAATAGAAACATGATAAGCTCTAAGGAGCTTTGATAACCCTGTCTCTTTGACAACTTTTCCCTGGGTTACAGGGCGGCTCTAATCAACTTAAAATAATCTTCCGGAACTTTAAGCTAGGATAACAATGTAACCAATACAGTCCTTTTGAATGATTTTCCAATAAGCTCGATACCCTATTAGTCTTCTTTCTAGTCAAATTTTAAGGATTAGGTTCGCGTTAGGTAATGTGTTCCTAAGGCGGGCAAGAAGGAAACGGTGATGAAATCCGAGTCCTTATCTTATATGGCCAATCCTTGCCCTTTACTAGAAAATAAGTTCGTATTCAATTCCTCAACATATATGCATACGAAGGAAAACAGTAAACCCACTTGCAGGGGATTCGTGGGTTGATCGAGTCTTACCTCCCGTACCAGACGGAGGATGAATCAGTTGTAGTCGACTCGGGCCACCAACTCCTGTGTTAGTGTACGAACCCGAGGGGCCGAGACAATATCGTAATTGTCTTCCTTCCCTGTTGCGGTTTATAGTTAAATACCCTTCCGTAGGGTTTTAAAATAAATAAATAAAATAATAATGTTCAAAATTCCAAAGTTCAAAAGTACAAAAATAAGAAAAACAGAAAAATACCTAAAATAATTATAAAAATATAGTGGTAAAAAAGGGTTTGATTCTCAGACTTATGATGATTCGATTTCTAGATCTAATTTTAATGACTAAAAATAAAGAAGATTAAAGCAAACTTGATTTTAAATTGATGAGAAGAACTAGGGATAAGATTCCACTATTAACCAATATTTCAAGTGATTAAACTTTGGTTAAGTGACTATACTGGGGGAACAGAATCCTTGTCAATTGTTTAAGTGATTACTGAATATGAGGTTAGAAGCATGTTAAGTGGACAGGGATACACTAATTTGAAAAGGGATCCTCTTTTGATTTATGTATGAAGTATTTGTGTTTCTTAGTGCTTGAATATTTTTGCTTCTAAGGTTTTGAAACATGGGTAGTGGACCTAATGGCCTAGTTTGAAAAGTTTAGAGTTAATTTTTCTTGAATCGGGACATTACCAAGGAGATTTTCTTGGGAACTATTTTATTCTTTTGAAGTGCAAGAACAAGGATTTTCTCCACGTTGGTTGTGTGTTGGTTCAACAGTATGTTCTCACTTTCAAGGACCTTGTCGCTATATCATGTGTGCAACTAAGAATTTTTTTAAGACTCGAAGTACATTTTTTAGTAATAAACATCCTCAAAAATTAATAAACATTATAAATGCATTGTTTATTTTTTGTGTTATGTGTCTCGTTGTGGGTTGGTTGCACTGTCAATAACCTTCATTCTAGCTTGGCATCATACTCTTCATTTGCTTCTTGTTACTTATATTTGTCCTCTTAACAAAAAGAATCACCACTTGGGAAAGCAATAAAATCTTCTCATCCAGGTAATGTTCCTTGATTTCTTGTTGTGTAATCTCCTTTTATTCTGATTTTTATTTCTTGAAATTTTTATTTCCTATGACACTGGTGATTTTGGGTTGATACCCCGCTATTGTTAATGTTCCAGTAGTTGATCTAAAACCGTTGAATCCTTTTTCAATTTTAGTTAGTTGCCTATTTGGAATAATTATTACTGCAAATTCAGAGGTCTTTAGCATTGAGATTATGTATTGCAAATTCAGCAGGCCTTTGCTTTAGGTTTGATTGTAATTTCTGTAATTTTATAGTTTAACTTTAGTTTGCTAATGGTAAAATTGCTTTACTAATGCATAAGCTGATTCCGTTAATTTTGCAAAAGCCAAATATGAGAGTCATTTTCCTAGCTATTGTTAATGTTCCTTTAGTTGACCTAAAATAGATGAATATGTTTACAATTTTTTAGTTGGTTGCCTATTTGGAATACTGATTCCTGTAAATTCAGAAGTCTTTAGCATTGAGATTATTTGCTGGAAATTCAGAAGGATTTTGCTTTAGATTTGATTGTAATTTCTGCAATTCTGTTGTTTAGCTTTGGTGTGCTAATGGTAGATTTCCTTACATAAGATGATTGCGTTAAATTTGCAGAAGCCAAATAGGAGAGTCAGATTCCTCGTTGTTGCTAATGTTCCTTTAGTTGATCTAAAATGGCTGAATCTGCTTACAAATTTTTAGTTAGTTGCCTATTAAAAATACTGTTTACTGCAAATTCAGGAGGTCTTTGCATTGAGATTGCTAATTGCAGGTTGGAAATGCCTTTTCTTTAGGTTTGATTGCAACTTCTGGAATTGTGTTGTTTAACAATAGTGTGCCGATGTTAATTACCTTGACATAAGCTGATTGCGTTAAATTTACAATCAAGTACATATGATGTATAATTTCCGTGTTGTTTTCTATTATCTAATATATGGTGTGAACGTATAGACATTATAGTGTATGTTCTTTATTATCTTCTTACTGCTTAAAGCCTTAAACCTAGTCATTGTTCTTACAATAATCATCATACGTTCTTGCATACTGCAACTCGGTTCTCCCCTGGTGAAAAGTACTCTAGGCAGAGAGTTCTTTTGAAGAAGCGATTCGGATTGCTGCCAACTCAGAAACCAGCACCCAAGTATTGAGAAATCCTACCCTGCTTTTCATACTAGTAGTGTTCCATTCGAAGTGCCATGTTTTTTTACACTTCATTGTATTATGAGTTAAACATGAATGATACTGAACTTAGCAGTAGTTGTAGGATCAACAATATTATGAATGAGTAATATTTCTAGTTAGCCTCTCTTTGTATCTCTTTGTAGTCTATTTGATTTTTTTTCACAGCTTTGTAATCCTTGGTAACATTTCAATCTTGTTGTTTAATTCTTGCAGTATCCTATATATCTTCTGCCTACCTTATGGTTTTATTTCCTCCAAGTTTTTGATTAGTATGTTGAGAGTGCTAAAGTAATAATCTTAGAGAAGAGATAAGGTCATAATTGTGTTGTTTGGTATGAATTAATACATTCCACAAGACTGCAAGTTTTATACATATTGCAAAATCAGAAACTAAACCATTTATAATCCTAGGCTAGTTTTATATTCCAGCAACATCTTTAATTTTTTACCTACAAATATGGAACTATACTAGACTATCTATTGTCTTATTCTGTATTGATCTGTTATTGAACAGTGTTCAAATAACCATTTTTATTTGTTCTCTAACTTCAACTAATTGCTTGAAATCTAATTATTTCACGACACCAACTTTCACATGTTCTGTTCTTGTCCTTCTTTTAATATGTTTTTGTCTTCCAGAGTTTTAGAAAGTGCCTAACCTGTCTTATGTTTTGATTGTGTACTAAATTAAGACTCTGTAAATAATTGGACTTCTATGTAGATTTGATATGCCTCCTCATCGGACTTGGGTTCAATCTGAAGATGATACTTTGGTGGACATATTGAAGGAATTAGCATTTGACGGTAAATGGAAGAGTGACACGGGTTTCAAATCGGGATACTTGAAAGTCATAGAGCAAAAACCTATAGAAAAGCTACCTATTACTGGGTTAACAACCACCAACATTGATTCTAGAATCAAAACAATGAAGAAGCATGCAATGGCAATCAACGAAATACTTACTATTGGCAGCGGTTTTGAATGGGATTATAATAAAAACAAGATTGTATGTGAAATAAGTTTATTTGATGAGTGAGCTAAGGTAATTTCGAAACTGAATTATTACCCCTTTTCATATAATATATTGCATGAATCATGTTCATTTTGTTCGAAGTTTGTTGGTTCTATGATGTGACTAATCTGAAGAGGATGTGTTGTTGATAACAAACACAGTTTGCTACTTGTCTTATTGATCCTATCTTTCTTTGTCTGTAAATGAAACTGAGAAGGCATCTGTGCAACGGATTTTGTTGTGATGACATGCTCGGTGACTAATTCTAACTGTTGTAGAACTTCTTCCTGAGCTATAATAGGCTGAACCTGAGTTTTCTTAGTTATTGTGGTCGGTACTGAATATTCATGTGTTGTTGCAGCTGACTGAACATTAGTTTCCTCAACTATTGTGATCGGAACAGAACAATCCTTTGTTATTGCAGACAAACAAAGCTTTTTTATTGTCTTACTGATACCAGCTTTTCTTCTTGTGAGCATAATATGCTAGGTGCTTGAGTAGTTGAGCCTGTTGTGCGTACAGGTTCAGTAACTTGTTCCGCCTGAACTTCAATAGACTGGATTGTATGCTCCTCTTTTTTACTGGTTGTACGACTAGGTGCTTAAGTCATGAACCAAGGCTTGGAATTTTCTTATGCTGAGTATGATGAGAATTGTCAGGAGATACTGAAATTGTGTTGTTTGTGGTTTTTGCAGTCTCATACAAGTGCAAAGGGAGTGTATGGGAAACCATTCCCTCATTTAGATGTATTGGTTGACATATTTACTGAAGATAGGGCAAATGACAAAGGAGCTATTTCACTTGTTGAAGAGCTAGAAGAGATAATTAAAGAAGATGAACAAGAAAAGGAGCAAGAAACTGAACAACAAGAAACTGAACAAGAGAAAAGTAACCAGTCTGAATCAAACAGTGGTAAAGGTAGAAGGAAAAGGGTTTATCATCATCCTTTGATATTGGATCCGGTGAATCAAGTGGGGATGCAAATGGCCTTAGTTTGATGGCTTCTTCATTCGACAAATTTGTGACAGGTACACTTCAACACTTTGAAATGGTTCGTGGGTCACTAACTCAAGAAGCCGATGTAAATAAATAATTGTTCGAGAGTTGAAAAAGATAGATGGCCTCACTGAAGATGACGTGATAGATGTTGCATCTATCATACTCGATTCATCTACAAAAACAAAGGTTTTCTTCGGCATGGGGGGAAAAAACGAGCAAACTATGTGAAGAACATGATTCTTAAGTGATGCAGTTAATTAAGCTTTCATGGCTCTATGCATTTTGAATTTTACAACTTTGAATAGGATTTTGAATTTTGCATTTTGAACATGATTCTTAAAGTGATGCAGGATTTTCTATTAGTAATCCTTTATCATCATAAATTTCTAATTTTACCTTTTGAACAATATCAAACAATATTTTGGTTTAGAAATTTGAAATTTAAAATTTTGAAATTTGCATGTTTTTATGTATTATAATTTCAAAGAGGAAGAAGGGTATTAAAGTGATTTAGAACATGTCAATTACCATGTAATTGAATTATGTCAACCAAACAATAAAATTTGAATCTAGAATCTGATTCTTGATAAATCAATTCTAAAAATTGGATTACCCTGTAATCCAATTCTTAAGAATCCAATAACTTAAAACAAACGTCCTATAACTACTAAAGAATTGAAGATAAATATACATTAGTATTGAAATAATATTAAGAGATGTTAACGTAAGCCTGCAAATGGTTTATGACTTTTGTAACAATAAAAGTTAACAAAAGAAATGACCGTCGGAGAGAGCTGTTTTTTTCAACAGCTACCACCAAATCAATGAATTACATACAACTGATTGTAACTTGATGAAAATATCTTGAGTACATTTCAAAGTTGGCTTTTTCTATTTTTTCTTCTAGTTCACATACTGTTTGAGCACCAACTTGCTTAAGCATGAGACTTGTTCAGCTAGATTCTATTGAGAATTTGAGATTCTTATCAAGATTCAATTTGTGATCCAGCAAATCAACAAAGGATTCCAATCGTAGATGAATGTTTGTGTTCCAAATGATTTTTAAGTAATAGGTGGCAAACACGTCTTAACGTGAATCGTGCTTACCGTACAGTTGGGAAGTTTCCATTCGAAAAATTAATCCTCCCTATTAACAGTAATAATCTTATTTAGGATACCAAGCCAAATAATAACATAGAATAAAAATGAAAAACAATTCTCTTATCAAATTTTGTTGGTACTTTTTTGGCTCTTGGCACAATTATTTCGTCTTTATTTATGCGTTGTTTGGTGATAGGTTTGTTCTTTGCTAAGCTTTGGGGGACAAGAAACAAAGAGTTAAGAAGTTCAGAACAGAGAATGTAAATGTATATATGAATATTAAAATTAAGTCAAACATATAAACTAAGACCTAAAGTCCAAAACATTTCAATCAATCCAACCTAATTTTATTAGTTATTTGCAGTTTTGCACCCTTTCAGGATTCTAAAGAGTCATGAATCTTTAACTTATCTCTTAAGTTGATTCTCTTTGTATAGAAAGCTGTCATTTGACTTTGCCTTCATTTCATTTGAAAACTATAAATACAAATCATAACTTCATTTACATTTCATTATCAGCAGCTAATCAATTGAATCTCTCAGCAAATAATTTGAAGTCCTCAAGAGAAGAAAATCTTCTTCTTCTTTTATTAGCAAAAATGGTTTCCTCTTCTCAAATCTTGGTATTTTCTTTTGTTCTTCTTTGCTTTATTGGCACTTGTTATGGAGCAGAGAAGAAGCGACACTTTGCTGACCTCAAGAACGTTCTTACAGTTGAAGTTAAACCATCAACAACAAATCAAGGTAATCATCTATCTCAACTTTGTTGTGATGTTATCTTGTGTTATACTTTTGCTCACAATTTTGGTGTCCTAACTTAACCTGACAAGCCCACAGTGGCTTCGAGGGGATTCGATGTGGTGACCTATTACCCAACCAGAGCCTCACTTTACAAATACCAACATTTTAGTATCCCATATGTTTATTCTTTAGGTTCTTGTTGTTTCAAACAATAGACTTATCTCTCAACTTGTTCTTCTCTTATATGCCTGCAGTGATGAAAGCTGGAGATGATGCGATTACGGTAACATGGGGATACAACCAAAGTTCACCTGCTGGAATAGACGCTGATTTTAAGAAGTTCGAGGTGAAGCTATGTTTTGCTCCGATCAGCCAGAAGCAACGTGCTTGGAGAAAGACAGAAGAGGAACTTCTTAAAGACAAAACTTGCCAATTCCTCATCGTTGGAAAACCCTACGCTGCTGATGCACAGAACGTCACGTGGACAATCAAAAGAAACATTCCTTCAGCTACTTATTTCGTGAGAGCATATGCCTTCAATTCTGTGAATCAGGAAGTTGCTTTTGGTCAAAGCACCGACGATAAACATACCACAAACTTGTTCACAGTTCAAGCCATAACTGGAAGACATGCTTCAATTGATATTTGTGCTGGCGTTTTCTCTGCTTTCTCTGTCATTACTTTGTTTGTGTTCTTCTTCTTGGAGAAGAGGAAGAAGGCTTAAAAGAGAGGAAAAATAACCCTGGAATTTGATTAGTTTCAAGTTTCTTCCTCTCTTTCTTATCTTTATTCTGTTTTTCTTTTTGTATGATTCAGTTTCTAAAATAACATAGAAGAAAAGGAGAATACAGTTTGGGTCTTTTTATATATGGGCAAGTGTGGGGAGAGGGCTTTATGCTGGAGGGACTGCAAAGATGGAATTGAGTGGATATTTCAATTTAAAGAGTTTGGTTTGTTGCTTTGTTTGATCAGATGCCATAATTGGTTTATGTATGAATGATGTTTGATCTAACAGTCTCTTAACAATACAAGCATACATAATAAAATGGTTGGTGTTTACATTTTGAGGTGCTAGGAAGTTCCTTCTGTATTTTATGAATTTGAGTTCTGTTTTCTTCTAGATCAAGCAACTAATTTTATTAACAAAACTGAGCAACAAAGACTGCTCTAGGAGAAAACTACCAAGGCAACACCAACAAAAAGAGAGCCAACAATAACTATACTATCTTGAATCTATAGAAGATTACATCCGGAGATTCGAGTTTAAACTGTCAAGAAAGAGATTCAGGCCCAAGATTGTAGGTTTCAAATAGCCTGTGTCCATTTTAGCAATTGAATTCCCAAAGTTAAACAATGATGTGTTACAATAAAATAAAATAATATTATTGCATACCATTAGAACTGACTGCATGCTGGCTCCATAACCAAAAATATCAAAATCTTGTTGAAAAAGTTCATTCAAAAAATAATTTACTGATTACAAAATTAGGTTCTACTTCAAGGTTGTTTTACATTCTTTTTTCAGTTGCATCCATTTTTTTTTTATGAATGCAACTTAAACCATGTAGATCACAAGTGACCACCTTCATCTAGTTTTGCCCCGTCGCTTAGCAATCTGATCAACCAACTTCAAAATTTAGCTTACCATGATGGACATACCTCTCAATCAGCTTTTGGATCAGTTGTTTTGGTTTTCCTCTTCTTCTTGCGCGATGCAAAGCTGCTGGGACCAACTTCTATGGACATGCGCTTTGTTCTACAAATCAACAGAGACCTTAATTAAGCTGGTGGCAAATGGGAATGCCAGGAAAAAGTTGGGGAACTAATAAGTTCATATGGCAAGACATACCGCATGGAGAGTTCTGAAGACTCTGGACCAGCCTTCTCATCTTCTTCTGATCAATCAAAACCAATGAATCGATGAAACAACACAAGCATAACTAAAATTACCATTTACTCAAGTAAAAAGGATCACATATATTTTATCTTTTGATGATTAAGTGGTCACGTTACACACATAGAACGATAGTATGCTGGATGATTTATTTACAAATATAAAGGTGTACATGTGTGTGTGTAGTTATAGATAACTGAACATTTACGATCTAAGTTAAGTTATCTAACCAGTTAAAACAACAAACAAAGTGAGCAAACGCAACAAATATGACTGGCTTAACAAAATAGATATATACAAATACAAGTAGCGGAAACTTCTAATCTTGGAAGAGAAGCAACCAGCGCAGCACATCTATCATCTTTCATCAGTGTACATAATAGTTTTTACTGCATACAGATTGACATACACAAGTCACAAGCCTGTTATTGTTTTAGCTCACACTAAGTGCAAAATATATTCCATGTATACAGACTATGCGGTCAAAAGGGTGAAGGACCAACTACCCAAATAATGTACTGCCTACAACAACAAGCACGGCCACACAAATGCTACGTATAGGTGTTACACAGGTAGGGACTGTAAATATGCTTATAAATAATTTGTTATATCCGGAATTACATACACAACTCACGAGTCTGTTATTGTTTTAGCTCACGATAAGTGCGACAATATGTCCTGCGTTTACAGGTCAAGGGAACACTATTCAAACTATGTATCTGTAACAACAAGCACAAGTATCAAAATACAATTAATAATGTGAATAAATTTACCTATATATCATCACCCATTTCAACTCCTTCATCAGAAACCTGACCCGACTCTGTATCAGAACCCCATCGATCCTTTCCATCATCAAAATCCCACCTACTACCAGGAGGAGGCATCCAGAAGTCAAGCTCTTCCGACTCACTGTTATCTTCCATAGGACTCTCATCATCCTTGGGTACCGTTTCTACAGGAACATCTTTCTTAACCCCCTTCTTCTTCTTACCCTTCTTCGTTTCTACTTCTTCCTCATCCTCCTCTTCTGTACCCCCATTCAACGTCACCTTTCCAGTTTCCTTTTCCTCTGCCATCAAAAATTACACAATTCAGCAACACAAACATAACTTGATATCAACAAATTAAGGTAGCAATTACAAACCTAATTTATTGAGAAATTTTCTCCCATTGATATGCTTCCAAATGTGTTCTTCAGATTTGTTCACAGTAACTCCTGTTAACTTACAAATTAACTTTGACCTGCAAAATTAACATTCAAGAATCAAAACCCATGATTCAAATCATCAAATTCACAAAACCCATTGTTTCAAACAATCAAATCCACATCATTAAACCCTAAAACCCTACAAAATTTAAAGAATGATTGCAAAAAGGTCAAACTTGTTGACATTTAGAATCAAAACCATAATTTAAATATCCAAATTAACGAAGCCCATGATTCAAAAAATAAAATTCACAAACCAATGATGTAAAACCCTAAAAAACTAAGAAATTTACAAAATTAACTCTGACCTATAATTCAATACCCAAAAAACCCTAAACCCTAAACCCTAAACTTTTTCAGGAAAGACTCCATTTTAGGATTCAAGAATCAAATCCCAAGGTTGAAATACTAAATTTAACAAAATCCATGATTCAAAAAACCAAATAAAGGTATACTTACTTGTTGGCGGGATATTGTTTAAACATATTAAGAGGAGATTTCTTCAGAGATAAAAAGGACTCAATAAGACCTAAACGACATCTCTTACTATTACTATATGATTCCGTATCTTTTGATAGACATTCATGTCCAGTTTCTAAGCATTTGAAACGTCCATTCTCTAGTTCTTTGAATGTTGGAGAACCTAATAAGTTATACCCTTCTTTAGTTTTCTCTTTCTCTTCTTCTTGTTTGGGAGAATTAGGGTTTGCTTCTACCTCCGCCATATCCAATTCGCTGCTCTGTGCTGACCACTAACAGTCACCTCTCCTCTTTACAGTTTCTAGGTTTTGCTAGGAGTAACAGTGAATGAGCTCGGTCGGAGAAGAAAGAAATTTGTTTTTTATATGTTTTAATAGGCTGCCGTTTCAAGAAGGGGATGCAGCTCATATGGTGGAGCGTTCGATTAGCTTGCGAGAGGTACGGGTATCGTTACCCCGCATCTCCAGCTGGTTTTTTATTCTTAAATGTTTAGCTGAAGGCCTTTATAGCCGGCCAAACGGCTGTTTTTACTTGCTATTCAATTTCCAACTCTTTCTCGCATACTAACATAAAAGAAAAATGTTTAGTCTCCAAATCTATATTAACTATTACTTGCTGCTATTCAATTTCCAACTCTTTCTCACATACTCACATAAAAAAATACTTACTCTCCGAATCTATATTAACTACTCTGTGTTCTCTTGCCATTGTGCTTCTTGGTGTTCCTAGTACTACTACTATGGTTTCTAATCTCCACTTCATCTGTGCTTTCAATCTAGTGTTTCTAATACAATCCATTTTATCTTCACAGTTTTACAACGACAAAGAATGCGAAAATCTTGAACTAGTAAATGGTTCTAACTACCTTTTGCAATACTAACAAAGATACATGTGAAGCATATGTAATCTACAAAACTCAAGCCAAGTATCAATCAGTTTCAGTCATTTCATCTCTTTTCAATTTGGAAAACCAAATTCAACTTCTTTCTCTCAACAATTTTAATGAATCTACTTCTACCAATCTTTACGTCCCTCGAGATATCATTGTCCCAGTAAAGTGTTCTTGTTCTGGAGGGTTCTCTCAAGCTAATTTCACTTACACTTCTTCTAGCTCTGACAAGTTTTCTACGTTTGCCTGCAATGTTCTCGAAGGATTGCTGAAGTTGCCTGTTCTTGTAAAGCAGAACCCAGGTTTTAATATTATATCTAATGGTGTTGAAGTCACGGTACCTATAAGATGTGCATGCCCTGATGAAATTGACAAAAAACGTGGTGTGAAGTATCTTGTTACGTACCCGATATTACAATATGGTAACACATCATTCATAGCTAAGAAGTTTGGTGTTCCTGAAGAGAAAATCTTAGCTGTTAATAACCTAGACACATTGACAACAATCTTTCCTGAGACTGCACTGCTCATTCCTATCAATGAAACCCCCGTTTTGAATTTGGAAATCAGTCCTTCGCCAGATACAGTTCATTTTCCTGCGTCTTCAATTCCGTTGCAGAAACTTCTTCATACAAGTAAATTAGACAATAGGAACTTGTATATACTACTTTCAGTGGGTGTCTTAATTATGGCACTATTACTTATTTGAGCTTTAATGATTTATATTAGCGTCCGTAACAGGTGGAATCCTCTTAGCTTCTATCCGTTGTCTTCTAGAAGCTCAGACCTGTCGAATTTCTCACCTGATTTCCTTGATGGCATATCCAAGCTAAAGCTTTCCTTGCCCCCGCAGATATTTTTCTTTCTAACCACACAATAACTAAAATTCATATCATGATTCCCAATACATGATTAAAAATAGGGACAAACAACCATATAAGACCATAGACCCCTTTTAAGGATTCTAATCTGGAAAAAAAATTGATAGCATGTAATTCTGTCGTATCAATTATCATATTAACGATCAACTTCTCCCATAATGATATATCGAGGAAGTATTGGAGATACACATGTAGCAATTGAACAGATGGATTCAGAAGAAGAAGCACATAGAGGTATTGATATATTAACAAAAATTAATCATTTAAACACTGTCAGACTAGAAGGTTTCTCTCATGAGACTACACCATATCTTGTGTTCGAGTTTGCTGATAATGGATGCTTAAGGGACTGTCTGTCGAACACAAAGATAGCTAAGGAGCTTACATGGGAAAAGAGAATGCAGATCTTATCAGATGTTGCAGTAGGCCTTCATTACATACACCACTACACAAACCCACCATATCTTCATAGAAATGTCACTAGTAAGAACGTGATGCTAATGATGGATTGGAGAGCAAAGATCTCCGGATTCAAATTGGCGAAACCTATTACAATGAATGAAGACATGAAAGAAAATGACAACTATCATGAATCTGTAATAATGGGTAAACTGGGTTACTTAGCACCTGAGTACCTTCACTGTGGGTTGGTTTCATTGAAGGTAGATGTCTTTGCATTTGAGATTATTTTGCTTGAACTAATTTCAGCTAAAGAAGCATAATGGATGGTGGTCTGTTGAAGGAATGTTGATTTTTTGTCTAACGATGTTCTCGAAGATACTTCAGGTTGTGTCGAGAAGCTAAAGGAATTCATGGATTCTACTTTGCAAGGAAACTACCCAATAGGTAATGCATTGTGCTTAGCTCTATTGGCAAAGGGTTGTGTAGGAGAGGATCCTCACCATAGACCCACCATGAATGATGTATTGAAAGCTCTTTCTAGAATTGTTCTTCTTCCTTCTTGTCTTACTTAATTAACCTGAATGTATCAGTTTTTTTTTTTTTGATCGATCAAAGAGAATAGATTAAAAGGCACACAAGCCGTGTGCGGGCGGATAAAACCAACAAAAGCCAAAAAGCCAACAAAAACAAAGCAACACCAAATTCAAAAACTAAAAAGAAGAGGCATCCGAAGGAAACTTATATACCGCAATGAGACAAATGCCTATTGTCAGTTAGTTGACTCGTCAATCTCTTCTATAATTAACTCTTCATGGTTTTTCACGAGATCACTTAACATTTATTCACGCTTAGTCTTTTTAGATGGAAATTCTAAGCCCCATAGAGCACCAAGCTCGACGAGGTTATCAACCGAGACTTTAATAGGAACTTTAGATTTCGATGGTTTTTTCTTTTTTATGCATGGAAGGGTCAATTTCATACCAATTCCTGTAATTTGCTTGGACGAGGACGGCTTTGTGTTGCTTACTTTTGAATCTTTCGAAACTAACTGAGATGTGGCTATCTCCCATTCTTCTTCTTTTTCTTCTTTTTCTTCTTCTTCTAGACCATGAAACTTGTTGTGGGATTCGAAACCAGGGGGATCTCAGGATTCTGTAATTGCTTTCATGTTTTCTTTTTTCCTGCGCCTTTCTTTCTTTTAAAAGAAATCCACTCACCAAGAACCTCTTCTTCTCTCAAATCATCCTCTTTGTCTTCTTGACTTTCCTCAAAATCTGGGCCATTATAAGGATTAAGTATACAAGTTGGTACCTGCACACAAGCATTCTTTTTCCAACTAGAATTCTTTTTCTTTTTAGTGTAAGTTGTCTACTCGCTTGATGATGCCTTATCCCTTGTATTAGAGTCATTAATGACGACCTCTATTAGCTCATTTCCTTGAGCACTTGCATTTTCAATCATACTCTGTGGAACCAATTCCTGGATAATGTTCTCAACAATTCCAGACCCTTCAACACCAGCTGCATGTTTCGCAAGGTTAAGATTTCCTTCCATTATCTTTGTACTTTTCTCAACCATCTTCTTCACTTTTGGTGCCCATACCATTTTACTTGTCTTAGGGAATTTAGCATTTGAATGTCCAAAAGTAGAACAGTTCTTGCATCTTGGAGGCTTCCAAGTATATTCAATAGTAACCTTAAACTCCTTGCCATCAAACACAACATGAATAAAATCAGGAAATTCATTGTTAGCATCCATTTCAACACAAACTCTAGCGTAATTCATCCTTGTTCTAGCTAAAGTGTACTTATCAGAAAACAATGGAACTCCCATTACACTAGCAATCATACTTAAACCTTTAGCATTCCATAGATGGGTTGGAACATTCCTCAAATTCATCCATACAGGTATAGTCTACATTTCCAAAATGTCTTGTTCAATGAAAAGCTGCCAAGGATGAATTAAAAACAATCTGTTTGAAATAGTAATAGATCCAAATTCCATGGCAGCACTTTTGTCTTCCTCTAAATCAAATTCAAAAATGAACATTGAATCTTCATGAAGAGACAAAGGAAATTTTCCTTTAAGCTTCCAAGCATTTTCCCCTTGACTTGTTTGAAGGATAATCTACTCCCCACAAAATATCCTACTAAAAATCTATTGCAAACCTTAATTTCATCAACTAAATCAGAAGAAGAGATTACAGATTTCGACATACCTTCACTCTCTTGAGGTTTGTGGTAGAACAACTTACAGGTAGAATAGTCAAAGCTTTCTTCATTGTTTCCCCCAAACAATGTTCTCCAATTTCCATTTTTAGGGTTTTCAAAAACAGCATTAGAAACTCCAATGATTCTGTTTTGAGCTTTTAATGCTGGAAATTCTTTCTCGGAACCCACAGATGCTACAAACTCCTTATGATTTTGAATTTTTCTCTTGTAATCATAATGACATTACCCCTTTTGAAGAAGAGGAAACCCTTTTTGTAATGCTCCAAACTCAAAGTATAAGGATTAAGGATAGTGCTAAATCCATGGAGGTTGATTTAGGGTTTTGATGATGATGGAGAAATTGAATGGGTTAGGATTTTCTCTGATTTTTCCTATGGTACTAGGGCTTGAAGCACTGTTGCTTTTTTCCAAATGTAAATCCCTGGATTTCAATTCGAAATAGAAGGAAGATTTGGAGATGATACGAAGACTATTCGTACTTCGTCAAGGTGCTGCTGCTGGTGTAAGAAGGGTTGAGGTTCCATTCTAGTGCTTACTACCTAACTCAATCACTAACCATAACAAATAGTATATAATTGTACATGATGAAAAAGAAATAGAATGGATGAAACTTCACTTGATTGAAATGAAAACATTAATAACGGTAGGAATCTGTAAGTAAAATCTATTTTCCGGTCATTGCGACCAATTATAGTTGAGGACAAATAGTGTGCAATCATGTTTATTTATGTTCATTGAGATTGTTTCTTCTTTTGCTGCTCCGAAGTCTTTTTTACTCCATATTTCTCTGTATTTGCATGAAGCTTTACTAAACTTCCTATGAGGAAAGTATAGTGTAGCCAGTTTTGATATGTTTACAGAAATGGTCCATCTTTTCCGGGGTTAGGTTGAAAAAAGAGAGATAGATTTCTCCTGCAATAGGAAATTTTTTGTATAAGGGACACCACAAGGAAAAAGAAGCAAGTTCAACTGAATTTCACCCAAACAGTACCAGAGGGAAATAAAAAAAAAATGAAGGAATGTGGGAATGTTGTATGCTCTATTTGACGCTATGGATCAATGGAAAATTCAATTAACATGCATTATTCCTATAATCTTAAGAGAAACAACGCTGTGATTGTCTAACCTCTTCTTCCTTTAGCAGCCCAAGAGCGAATTCCTCTGGAGTCAACGTTTGCTGCTTAAATGAACATTTTCTTGTTAAAACTGTTGGCTTCTAAAAACTTCTATCTGGTGTAATACATCATTAGCTATATGTTATCAAGTGTATAGAAAACTTAAAAGGTGTCACCTTTTACTTTCTTCGGTGTTGCACATAGACCAGAATAACTGTTTACTAGGGAGCCGTTAACGCTTAACTCCCACATCTGTTACCAATAAGAATTTTGATTTGTTATGTAATGCCGAAGGGGAAAAAAGAAGAGAAGTTCATGTAGTAGGAGAGATTGCAACTACCTCAGAAGATTTATTCACGTCAACTGTGTCTGATAACGTATCAATATTACTACGAGCTTGAGCAAATATTTGAAAATACACAGCTTTAACATGTTAAGGAAATGAAGACTGAAGAGGCAATTTACCTGGTTAGCATTCCATTTGCAAGTAGAAAATGAACTACTTTGCGTCTCTTGAGAAGTAAGCTTCCGACTTGGAGATGCCTCCAAGCATAAGTTCTCTTTATCTGTTGCTAATAAATGAGCTCTCCCTTTATATTGTTGTCCATATACCATCTCTTCGTTGCTGCACTAGCAATACCCAGTAACTTTAACAGCAAGAACCAACCAGAGAGAGAAAGATAGAGTGTTTAAGCATTATGCGATAAAAGTAAGAGAGAGAATCCATACGTTGTCAAGACTGGTTTTCTCTTATGTTGATATGCCTTGAATCATTTGTTTGCCGGAATACTATGGGGAGTCCGAGGGGCAGAGCCCCTCGGCGGTGGTCTCTCTGCCGTGGTATTATGACTGGGATTGTTTTCCGCTTTCTAGTCGAATTAGGGTTTATCTTTTTGCCCTATATATAGGCATACGTTGTACCTAGAGTAAGTATCTTTGGTATTCTGTTCAGTAAGAAAACTCTGGTTTCTCTGCCGTGGAGGTAGCTAACGTAATAGTTAGTGAACCACGTTAAATCCCTGTGTTCTTTATCTGTTTATCGTTCTCGTTTGATCTCTCGTTATAACAAATTGGTATCAGAGCGAGGTTCGATTTCCGCCGAGAACGATGTCCGGATCCATGATGAAGATCGACAGGTTTACCGGGAGAAATAGTTTTAGTCTGTGGCAAATCAAGATGCGGGCTTTGTTGAAGCAACAAGGTCTTTGGTTGCCGTTAGCTTCAGATAAGAAGGGCGCAGATACATCCACCGCTGAGTATGCGACTATGGAAGAGAAGGCTCACTCTACGATTATGTTGTGTCTTGCGGACGACGTAATCACTGAAGTCGCAGATCAGGAAAAGGCCGCTGCTTTGTGGTTAAAGTTGGAAAGCCTCTACATGACGAAATCGCTGACCAACAAGTTGATGCTGAAGCAACGTCTCTTCAGTCTGCGCATGTCTGAAGGCACGCCTCTTAGAGATCACCTAGATCAAGTTAATACTATTCTGCTTGAATTGCGTAACATTGATGAGGTGGTGGAAGATGAGGATGCTGCCTTAATGTTGCTGGTGTCTCTGCCTCCGTCGTATGAGAATTTTAGAGAGTCTTTTATCCACGGAAAGGATACTATAACGCTCGAAGAGGTTAGGTCGTCTCTTCATACCAGGGAGATGCGACATAAGGCTGCTGGAAAAGGTATAGAAAATCCGGCTTCCGGGTTGATGGCAAAGGGAAGCAAGGACGGTAAGAAGGGAAAGAAAAATTTCAGCTATAAATTACCAAATGACGTATGTGCCATATGTAAGGAAAAAGGTCATTGGAAGAGGGAATGTCCTAAGAAGAAGAAGCAACAAGAACATAACTCTGGATCTGCAGCAGTAGCTCAATGTGGAAACACATCTGAGGGAGATTTTGTTCTGCTAACAGATGATTACACACATCAATCTGATGTGTGGTTCCTTGACTCTGGGGCGTCCTACCATATATGTCCCAAAAGAGAGTTATTTACTACGTACAACCGTGCAGATGGGGGCAGTGTCTCTATGGCAAACGGGTCTGTCTGCAAGGTGGTTGGAATCGGCTCAATCAGGTTTAGGACACATGATGGGAGGCTCTGCACATTGAAGGAAGTCAGGCATGTGCCACTCTTGACAAAGAATCTGATATCTTTGAGTCTGCTAGACAGCAAGGGTTTCAGTTTCAAAGGTGAAGGTGGAGGTTTGCATGTTTGCAAAGGTTCTAATGTGATTCTGAAGGGTGTCAAGCATGGAACTTTGTATGTATTACAGGGTTCAACAGTCACAGGTTCTGCAGTTGTTGCTTCAACTGAAATTCAGGGATCTGATATGACCAGATTATGGCATATGAGGCTTGCTCATATGAGCGAACGGGGAATGCAAATTCTTTCAAAGGAAGATCTTCTCGGGGGTCATAAGACCAAGAACCTTGAGTTCTGTGAGCATTCTGTGTTTGGGAAGCTACAGCGCAGCAAGTTTCCTAAGGCAGTTCATCGGACCAAAGGCACGCTGGACTATATCCATTTCAGATTGCTGGGGTCCCTCTCGTGTTGAGTCTCTAGGCGGTCACAGGTATTTTCTGTCTATCATTGATGATTATTCCCGGATGACTTGGATATTCATGATGAAACATAAAAGTGAGGCGTTTAGTAAGTTCAAGGAGTGGAAGACTCTGTTAGAAAATCAGGTTGGGAAGAAGGTCAAGAGGCTGCGAACAGATAATGGTCTAGAATTTTGTTCATCTGAGTTTGATAATTTCTGCAAAGATCAGGGTATTGCTCGCCATCGCACAGTAAGGGCTACACCACAGCAAAATGGTGTAGCAGAAAGAATGAATCAGACGCTTTTAGCGAAAGCAAGGTGTATGCTTTCGAATGCAGGTCTTGCTAGACGGTTCTGGGCAGAAGCGGTTTCAACAGCTTGCTATCTTATCAATCGGAGCCCACACACAGGCATTGACTGCAAAACACCTTATGAGGTGTGGACTGGAAAAGCTGCAGATTATACAAAACTGAGGGTCTTTGGCTGTACTTCTTATTATCATGTAGATGAAGGGAAGTTTGAGCCAAGAGCTAAGAAGGGAGTTTTCATGGGCTATGGTGCAGGTGTGAAAGGGTACAGGATCTGGTCTGACAATAAGATTATACTGAGCAGAAGTGTAGTTTTTGATGAAAATTCTATGCTGACATCCAAAGAGAAGGTCACTGATGCACCAGAAAATGAGGTTGGTGTTAAGGAGGTGGAGGTGCAATTCAGTCCAGAGGAGAATCAGGCACCTAAGTTGGTTGACGACCAACTACCACCATCAGTTACCGAAGAGCAAGATGCAGATGAGTCTGAGAATGCACCACCAGAGGAAGTTGAACATCGGAGCATTGCTACAGACCGACCTAGAAGGGTTGGAATAAAACCTCCAGCGAGGTACAGGTTTGACGATTTGGTAGGTTATGCATTGCAGGTGGCCGAGGAGGTGGAGGATCACGAGCCGTCCACCTACAAGGCTGCAGTATCTGGAAACGAGTCAGCACAATGGCTTGCCGCAATGGTAGAAGAAATGGAGTCTCTTATCAAAAATGGGACTTGGGAGCTTGTAAAACTTCCTGCTGATAGAAAGGTAATTACTTGCAAGTGGGTTTTCAGAAAGAAGGAAGGAATGTCAGCTGCAGAGGGTGTCAAGTATAAAGCACGAGTGGTTGCAAGAGGTTTCAATCAGAGAGAGGGAGTGGACTACAACGAGATTTTCTCACCAGTGGTCAGGCACACTTCCATCAGAGTGCTACTAGCCATAGTTGCACATCAGGATCTGGAACTTGAGCAACTAGATGTGAACACAGCTTTCCTGCATGGAGAGTTGGAAGAAGAAATATACATGAGCCAGCCAGATGGATTCCAAGTTCCAGGTAAAGAAAATTATGTCTGCAAGCTAAAGAAGTCCTTATATGGGCTAAAACAGTCCCCCAGGCAGTGGTATAAAAGATTTGATAGTTATATGGTGCATCTTGGCTATCACAGGAGTCCGTATGATTGTTGTGTGTACTACAATGATACGCAGAATTGTTCACGTATTTATCTAGTTCTATACGTTGATGATATGTTGATCGCTGCTCAGAATAAATCAGACATTCAGAAGCTGAAGGGGTCTCTCAGTGCTGAGTTTGAGATGAAAGATTTGGGTGCTGCTCGGAAAATTCTGGGAGTAGAAATCTATAGGGATAGGAAGAAGAGAAAGCTATTCCTATCACAGGAAGGGTACATCAAGAAGATTTTGAGCAGATTTGGAATGTCTTCAGCCAAGCCTATAGATACTCCAATGGCATCTAACAGTAAGTTGGGAATGTACACGGTTCAGACTTATAAGGAGAAAGAGTACATATCTCGAGTTCCATATGCTAGCGCAGTTGGAAGTTTGATGTATGCTATGGTCTGCACTCGACCAGACTTAGCATTTGCTGTTAGTATGGTCAGTCGGTTTATGGTTCAGCCTGGGAAGGAACATTGGCAAGCTGTTAAAAGGATTTTCAGGTATCTAAGAGGTACCTCAGATGTTGGTCTCTGTTATGGGAACGATACCCGATGTTTAGTGGCTGGTTTCTCAGATTCTGATTATGCTGGAGATGTGGACAGTAGGAGATCTATGACTGGTTATGTGTTCACTCTTGGAGGTTCTGTTGTAAGCTGGAAGGCAACTCTACAACCTACGGTTACTTTGTCTACTACAGAGGCAGAGTATATGGCCTTGACAGAAGCTGCAAAGGAGGGAATTTGGTTAAAGGGGCTGGTTAATGATCTAGGCTTACATCAGGATCATGCTATAGTGTATTGTGACAGCTTGAGTGCAATATGCTTAACCAAAGATCAAGTCCATCATGAGAAGACAAAGCACATTGATGTCAGGTATCACTTTCTGAGAAATGAGAAGAGAATTGAAGTGAAGAAGGTAGGGACAGCTGATAACCCTGCTGACATGTTCACCAAGCCAGTTCCTGAGAGCAAGTTCCAACATTGTTTGGACTTGCTCAATATCACAAGTCAATAGTGTGAGCCCCTGTCTAGGGGCATCTGAGGCAGAGAAATGTTCTGGCACTGTCATGGTGCATCTGTTTCTGTTGCTGGGAGGATTCAAGTCAAGGTGGAGATTTGTTGATATGCCTTGAATCATTTGTTTGCCGGAATACTACGGGGAGTCCGAGGGGCAGAGCCCCTCGGCGGTGGTCTCTCTGCCGTGGTATTATGACTGGGATTGTTTTCCGCTTTCTAGTCGAATTAGGGTTTATCTCTTTGCCCTATATATAGGCATACGTTGTACCTAGAGTAAGTATCTTTGGTATTCTGTTCAGTAATAAAACTCTGGTTTCTCTGCCGTGGAGGTAGCTAACGTAATAGTTAGTGAACCACGTTAAATCCCTGTGTTCTTTATCTGTTTATCGTTCTCGTTTGATCTCTCGTTATAACATCTTATACAAGCAAAATAGTGGTCTATACTTGCTTCCTGTGTTATATTTCCAGCTGTGTTATATTTCCAGCAAACACGGTCGAACTCCTGATCAGGAGATTCAATGACCCAACCATTTGTTTTATCATCCTTGCAGCTAGTGAGACCCATTACATGGTTATCTAGTGTTCTCTCTTCCTTTACATTTATAGATTTCCTTGTTAGGACCATGTCTGGCTCGTTCCTCGAAGTGATGTAAGGATACTGAAAGTACCAATGGGTAATTTAGTAGGCTATAAATACGTTCGCTCATAAGAATTAACATTTAAAAGTGGATGCGTACCTGCACATTAATTGTGCTAAACGAATTTATTTTCAGCAAGGTGGGTTCAGTAATGAGATCATATGTGGTTTTGTCAAGCTTCCTCAGATCTCCTCCAAACATGAGAGGAGACTTGGCCATAGACCACAAGGTCATCTGTTAAACCAAAATGTGAAAGTTAAACCTCCAATTAGTTTAATTAAGTAGCTAATTCATGGGATTAGGTTAATGTACCTGTGCTCTTTGCTCATCAAGGGTAAGAGCAGAGTTTCTGTGTGGACCTTCATTTGAACCTATCATTTAACAAAAATATTAGACTACGCCTTTTAGTGTGGTCTCCATGTATGACCCTCATTTTTGTTGGCAGTGTGAGATTGTCAAATAATCAAAGATAAACTAATAGTTGTTTGTGGTTATCTGTGTGAAGTCTCCCACCTGGATCGGTAAGCCATCCCAGTGGAAGCATGTCCAAGTGAGGCCATGACTTCCCTTTCAAGCCCTTAGCTCCTACCATTTTAGCAGCGGAAAAGTCTCTGATAAAAAATAACATGTAAGCCAATGAACCAAAAGTTAAATCATGATTTATAAAATTCTTAAAGTGAACAATGAATTCTTCTGTATACCTAGTTACGTTAAAATGGGCCGCCACGTCCTCCCATTATCCCAATCGTCTCCTGTTATTCGGTACATGTTCACAAGGTTGCTTACATCCTTGGCCATGGTGGGTGTTACACTAGTCCCAGGAGAGAGAGAATACAAGATTGGACGGCTGAGCTCCTCTAGAACCTACACATTAGTAATTAATAGGTTATTCATATCTGCATAGTTACTATGATACTGTTTCAAGCAGGGTCACTGCAACGTACCTCTGACACAACCCTTATCTCATCTAAATTTAAGTCATCGCCGAAAACACAGTCATTCTTCACTGTGAAAGCGACAAACAGTGAGCATACAAATGTTGTTGTAATAAGCACAAATAGAAATAAAAATATAGAACACCAAAGGAAAATTTGATGGGCAAATATGATGTTACCAAAATCAACACCTCATTCAGCATATTGCTGATAAAGGGACCTCAAGAAAGCCCTACCAGCTCCAAGCTTAGTATCCACACTCATGAAACCCTGTGACATCCACGCGCACGTCCTCTCTTTCAGACCGATATCTGTCGCCCGCCAATTTTGACCAGACTCCTCATAGGCACCTCCCTAACAAAAACACAAGGCAGAAACTGTAACTGATAATGAAAATCAAGGTCGATCATCGCAAGATTTTTGTGGACATTATGTGCAGAAATCACACCTTAATTGTGTCTAAGATTGGGGTGTTTGCATTGACAGCCTGTGTACTTATTCCTCTCATTACATGAACTCCAAACTTCAAACCCATAGCATGAACCTTCTTGGCAACTTCACTGAATCTTTTCCCACCCTTGGAAGAAGGCCATCTTTCTGGATCAGGAATCATCCTTCCCCATTCATCGATAACATCAAACCCCAGTGAATTAGTGTAGGCACCTGGTACGTTCTTCCTACACCAAAGGTAAGCCACCACGACATACTACCCAAAAACCGCAACAACAACAAGAAAGGTACAATTATCTTGTATAATTATCCATATATTCTCTTACATAGCAATTAAACTGAGGGAAATGTAACCTGAAATATAGTTGTAAGTTAATAGTTCCCTGCTTGATATCCGTGAGTAAGTAGCCGTTGTGACACAATTTCCGCATTTTGCAAGAACTCTTCCTCTGAGATGATCCATGAAAAGGAATCATAAGAGTTCCAACTTCTTGGAGGGAGATTAGCTTGTTGTTCTTGCTTCTCGGCCAAAGCTTCAGCTACTTCCCTGAAATCAAATCCTCCTTCCTTAGTCCCATAATAAATGCAACAACAAAAAAAAGAACTACAGAAATGGCTAGTTTTTCCTTTCTTATTCTAGTTTATCTAGAATGAAAATTGTCTCCATGAATGTAATAGGAAATGATAATTCAGCATTAAGTAAAGCACATAGCCAAATATTGAAGTTAAGCGATTTTGTAATACCAAATTATCATAATCAAAGTGAAAGAAATACCTTTGAAGAAGAACAAGAGTAGTCATGAAAAGTAGGATTCTCATTATCAGCATCATCACGATCGGTATTGTGGTGGATAACTAGAGTGTGGTTGTGTCAGTATACTAATAGTGTAATACTAGCTAGTCCTATTATAAATCTTTTAATGAAAATGGAGCTGATAAAATACTACAAAAATTCAAAACAATCCAGTATGAATAGATATTATTAAAATTAAATGACAAATTTATAAAAACAGCTTTTCTTTTTTTTCTCTTTTGCTTTTAAGGAGTGAGCAATTTCAGAGCTTTTCACAGACTCTGTCGTCGTTTTATTAATGGTGGTTGGCAGGCTTAGGTAGCACTCAGCAGTAGTAGTACACTACACACTGGTTTGCAAAGAATGGAGAGAGAGACTAAAAAGCTGATGGAAATTCGGTGGACAAATTTCATTCAAAAAAACAAGATGATGATTCGGCAATTCAGTTGAATGATTATGTAAAATGTGAAATATGTTTGGTTCAATTCAATCTAAAAGAATGGGTGAATCTTATTTGGCCCGAAAATGTTGGACCCCCACCATTTGCAAGTTATTAACTGCTTCACCAAACTTCTTTATTTTTTTCAACTGTGGCCTATGAGTCTATGACTCATAACAAGTTACAGACTAAGTAAAAAATGTGATAGACCAGACCAGCAGTGAGTGCTCCCTCTAAATGGAAATAAATAACACCTTACAGGCACAAAAAAGCCGCGAGCAAAAAAGTAGACATGGGCATCTGAATTACATCTTTCTCAATCTTTTCTTTTCTAACTTTCAACTGCTTGCCACCATACAGTGCATACAAAACCTAACACCTGTGGCTGTGAACTCTTAACTACAAGACCATTCATGGTTAATTTCAGAGAATAGAAAAATGAATTGCTGACTCAACTGTAGAAAGCTTTCAATTCACCCATTAATTGTGTAATAAAAGCTTTATAACTTTTAAGTTCATGGATAGGTGCCCCTGTCCACCTCACATGCACATATCCTAACTGACCAAACATACAGAGGGACAATGAATAGGGAAATAAAAATTTACTGAAACAGGACCCCAGGTAATTGTTGCAATATAAATTGATTGACGGTGTTTTTGATGGTAGAAACAGTGGTTGCAGCCAGTTCTAGTGTAAAATTTATACATAGTCATTTCATATAATACAGAAAAAAAGGGATCTCTATCTATCTCGAAATAATGTAAATGCAATGAAAAAGACATTGTACCCTCAACAAATACCAAATGATGAACGTGCCCCACCTGCTTGTTGCCCATAAAATTGTTCCAGGGGGTCCTAGTTCTTCTTTTGGTGTTGGATGATGTAGTCTAAATCTCAAGCAAACCAAACCTATCTATTCTCTGCTCTTCGTACTATTGGGGCAATAACTCTAATCAGCTTTCACTGTTGGTCCAGCATTTCGTGGAGCAAACACACTGCCCCTTGTAATGAATCACTGTTAGAATCTTCGCATTAGGAGTTGTGATTCTCTATCAAGATTTACACTTGAAGGAAGTGAGAGGGTTCTCCCATATACTGATCTGGTTAGGAAGGTTTCTTTCGGCAAGTGGTTCTTGTTTGGTGAGTAATAACAACATCTTCTACGAAGGTGTCCATCCCATGTATGAGTCACCGACCGACTTGGATATTAGCCGGCTTTATTCACTTTTTCCGGCGCCCGACGATAAGCTTCGGAAAGTTGCCTCCATGACTCGTTACAAACACATCCGACTTCAAGCACACCAGGAAAGCTTCCGGAATTCATCCAACTCTTCTTTGCTGGTTACTTCCTCCTTTATTACCTGCAACGTACGCACATGAATGACTTTTATTACATAAAGATCAATATGATGCAATTATATAGTATGGAGCTTTACAGAAATAAGGAGAAAACTATAAACTTTTCGAGCATTTTCTGTGCACTTTAGGCTGTGGTAAGTTGGAGCTTGCAGTATGTTCACGTGGTGAAAAGGGCAGCACATTATAACTTTTCCTAATAGTCTTTTCATGACATACAACTTTGTTAAGCCGAAACAAACAATGAGAAAGTTGATCCAATAAAATTCAAGAAGGACCTGAGATTCCACCACCACGATGCTTAGCACAAGGCGTCCAAGATCTAGTGCTGAATACGGATTCCCTAACAGCAAAGGTTAAAAAGCCCAAATCTTAAATATGATTGAATTGCAAAAAAGATCCACCAAATTCGTTCGAAACCCCGAGATTTGAGTTTATTTTAGAAAAACAAATTGCATGGCTAATTCAATCCAATCACTAGTCACATGTAAAGAAAATTTGTTCACACCATACTTGAATAAATAAAAAATGTATAACTTATATTTCACTCCAATAAAAAATCGAAAGAGTATTCATAAATACCTGGAAAAAAAAAACATATCACCCAAAAGCTTAGGAAAGTTCGGTGTCCCATGTGAACTGCTCAATGCTCATCTGTCTCAAATGTGTAACCGTATGCTGATCGGTTGCACGGATCCGGACGAGTCTGCTTTGTACACTCTGAAATGAAGGGATGTCTAATGCTTCAGACATTCTATCACGCAACAATGGATCCTCGGAGAAATTAATCAAAGCTTCAGCTGCATTATCCTTAAGTTCTTCTAATTCATCCTGCAACAAACTAACCAGAATCGGGATCACCCCAGCATCAGCAAGGGCTCCGCGATCCACTTCGTCATAACTCAATTGGGCAATGGCCCCAGATACCTTCTCTCAAACATCACCATCACCGTTCCTTAAAATATCAACTAGAATTGGAATTGCACCAGAGCTTCGAGCAATAGATACTGAGTGTTTATAACCGAAGAGATCCCATAAAACATCTGCAGCTGCAGCTTTTGCTTCATCATTATCACCTTGAAGAATCCTTACGAAGTGTTCGGCTATTGAAACAGCATTCACTTCTGCTACAGCTAAGATACAAAACACATCCTCTGCTATTTCTTTAGCTATAGGTTCCGTTCCCTGGAGAAGTTCAGCATATAAAGGAATGGCGCCTGCTTCTGCAACTGGCGTTAAATAATCGATATGGGATGCAACTATACCAAGAGCATTACCTGCAATTATTTTTGTAAGTGTATCTCCTTCCTGTAATAGCTCTGCAAGAACTGGCAGAACTCCTAATTCTACAAGTATACGTCTGACTCTTCTTGTGGCCCCAATTAACCCTATCGTGTGAGCAGCTCTGGCTCGAGAAACTATGCTGCCCTTCTTAGCAGATTCAATAAGGAAAGGAAGACCTCCAGAATTAATAATAACCCGTCTTACCTCTCTCAGCAATGCTAGTGCACTCAATATCTCTAACAGATACCGTCTTGATTCATCAGAATACAAACCCAGCAAACCTAGAACAATTTCAAATCTCCCATTCCTAACTACAGCTACCCGATTTGGATTACTGAAAGAAACGATTCTCCAAAGAAATTTGATCAGAATTTTACTAAAACCACGCTGAGGAGAGTTCTGCAAAAAACTCAACACCAAAGGAACAAGCCCAGAATGGACAATAGCTACTAATATTAAATCAGCATCACCACCTTGGCCATGAGCAATACGACTCAAACAATAAGCCGAAGCTTCTTGAATTGACAAATTTGAATTGTTTAAGGTTAAAGGTTTCCTAAGAAGCTCAACCAGGACAGGGATTGCACGTGTTAATACATCTTCTGGTACATCATTTGAAATACGCCCAAGTTTAATTGTGGCTTTTATTCGTAAAGATTCATTTTCACTAGCAATTATTTCTTCATAGAGAAGGAGATAGTTGAAAGAACTTGAAAGTTCTTAGAGAAAGAAATTAAAGAGTACTGTAAAGAAAGAAAGCTTTATTGATATTACCTGTAACTGTAAGATACATTGGTTTATAAAGTGTATTAACATACACCACATAAGACTATCCTACACTCATATCTGATGACACACGCTATACCCACACATGTGGTTATTGTACATTAATTGTTTCTAAAATTCCCCTTCAAGCTCTGTGTCTGCAAGATACATGAGCTTGGACAATAGGAATCGAAAAGTAGTAGTGCATAGCCCCTTAGTGAAAACATCTGCAAGCTGCTGACTTGTTGGAACATAGACTATCCTCAATAACTCTTGAGAAACCAATTCACGAACAAATGATAATCCACCTCTATATGTTTTGTTCTATCATGGAATACTGGATTGTAGGCTAGACTTGATGCACTTTGATTGTCACAATAGAGGACCATTGATTGACTTAGTTTTAGATGAAGCTCCCTTAATAAGTATGAAATCCACATCAACTCAGATGATGCAACAGCTAATGATTTATACTCTGCCTCTGCTGAACTGCGTGAAATTGTGGGTTGCTTCTTTGATGACCAAGAAACTAAAGAGTTTCCAAGAAATACTGCATACCCACTTGTTGAAGGTCTAGTATCTGGACATCCTGCCCAATCTGAGTCTGAATATGCACTGACCATTCCAATATCTCCAGCAGTTAGTGTAATTCCAGAACCAATGGTTCCTTTCAAATACCTCAGTATTCTTTTCACTAATTGCAAATGCAAGTCAGAAGGTGTATGCATGAACTGTGACACATAGTTCACTGCATAGTTAATATCTGGTCTTGTCATAGTAAGGTATTGTAATCCCCCTACTAAACTTCTGAAAAGAGTTGGGGACACCAATGTTGTACCCCCATAAACTAACAACCTTGGACCAGATGCAACAGGAGTTGTGCAAGACTTGCAATCCAACATCTCAGCTTTTTCTAGTAATTCAACAGTATACTTCTGTTAGGTGAGAAGTAGTGTACCTGTCTGTCTTGCTCTACTGCATTCAATGCCCAAAAAGAAAGAAAGTGGCCCTAAGTCCTTCATGCAAAAATCATGGCTCAATACAGTTATAAACTCATGGACTGAAGTATCTGAAGATCCTGTAAGTATTATATCATCTATGTAGAGTAACAATATCATCATCTCTTCTGAAACTGTTCTATAGATGAACATTGAGTTATCACATGTAGACATGACAAATCCCTTATCCAGTAAAAAGTTGTTGAACCTTGTAAACCAAGCTCTTGGAGCTTGTTTTAGGCCATATAGAGACTTCTTAAGATGACACACATGTGTTAGGTGAGTAGTAGACACATATCCATGTGGTTGTTCCATGTACACATCCTCATCCAGAAAACCATGTAGAAAGGCATTAGAAACATCCAATTGTTGTAAAATCCATTTGCTGCTCAAAGTTATAGTTAGTACACACCTTATAGTTGTAGGTTTCACCACTGGACTAAATGTCTCTGCATAATCCACTCCATATTGCTGTAAATACCTTTTTGCAACAAGTCTAGACTTGTATCTCTCTACTGTTCCATCAGACTTCAGTTTTACTTTGTAGACCCGTCTGCATCCAAGTACATTCATCCCTTCTACATATGGCATTAGTGTCCAAGTCTTGTTATCCATCAAATCTTTATATTCTTTATCCATAGAAAGTACCCAAGTAGGATCTTTACTGGCTTCTTTGAATATTTTTGGCTCCATTGGTGTTTGTAACACAGATAAGAATGCACTAAAAATTGAGTGATTTGTTGAGTAATGTGCTACAAAATCAAATGGCAATGCTTTCTGTTTGTATATTCCATTTCTTGATCTTGTTTGCATTCTTGAAACATGTGGTTCTTCTGCATTCACTGGGTATGTCTCAGATACTAGAGTTGGAGGATCTTGAACAATAGTTGTTGATGGTTGAGCAATGGGAAGATTAACTGAGATAGTTAATGAATCACATGAACTGTCTTGAAAATGAATATGTTCATTTGAAAAAGTCTGTGTATGTGTAGGATCAGCAAAAGGAAAGCTTTGTTCATTAAAAGTCACATGTCTAGAAACAAAAACCTTCTTTGTTGCATTGTCATAACATTTATAACCTCTATATAATGAGCTGTAACCCAAGAAAGGTGTATCTAACAGATTTTGAGGATAATTTGTCCTGCCTACAAGAGGACATATTTGGGTAGCAGCTACAACCAAATATCTTGAGCAAGCTAAAATCTGGAACTTCATTATACAACATCACAAAAGGTATTTTATATCCCAAGACTTTGGATGGAAGTCTGTTTATAATGAATGTGGATGTAGATAACTGTCATACCAGAAAGATTTTGGAACTGCAGCTTGGAATGAAAGAGTATTTCCAACCTCAGTAATATGTCTAATCTTCCTCTCTGCAATACCATTCTTTAGGGGTGTTTTGGGACAGGAAATCCTCAAAGTTATACCACATTGTTCTAGAAAACTTCTAAAAACACCTTTAACCAACTCATATGCACCATCACACTGGAAACAAACAATTGCAGTAGATAAAAGCTTCCCATTATGTAGTTTGAAGTGTTTAATACAGTTAAGTGCTTCATCCCTTGTTGATAGTGGATATATCCAGTGATATCTACTGTAATCATCCACAAAAGAATGAAATACCTAAAGCCTTGTAAAGATGTAACTGGTGCTGGACCCCAAATATCACAATGTATAAGATGTAATGGTGTAACAGATACTCTTTTTGATGAATAAAAAGGCAATTTTGTATGTTTTCCTAATTGGCACTCATGACAGAATGTAGCTAAGTTATGATCTGTAAACTGTATAGATGGTATGACTGACAATTTCTTTAAAATCAAAGGACATGGATGTCCTAACCTTTTGTGCCACATTGAAGGAGAAGCAAGAATTAAAGTAAAAGCTTTAGTTGGAGGTAGTGCAGTCTGGATTGGATATAGTTTATTGCAAACTGTACCTTCTGCAACTTCATCAGTTGCTAAATCTTTAATATTGTATCCCCATGGTAACATGTTGAAATATACATTGTTATCCTCACAGAATTGTGAGACACATATCAGATTTTGTGTCAGTAGTGGTACCAACAGAACATTTTTAAGAATGAATTCTGAATTTTCCAGAGTTAATACTGCTTCACCTATTGCAGAAATTTGAAGATATTTTCCATTCCCAATCATCACCTTATTAGCACCTGAATAGGGCTTGCAATCATGTAATAGAGCAGCATTACTAGTTATATGTGCAGTAGCACCAGAATCTGGTATCCATTTAGCATCTAGTGTAGAAATCAATTTTTGTTGTTCTTCACCAGAACAAGTGTAAAATGCTTGATGTTGTTTCATCTTAGAGGAATAAAAATCTGATTTTGAGTTTGTTGTTGGTAGAGTATAGCGCCAATGGCACCTGTTGGCTGTATGGCCTAGTCTCTTGCATATTTGACACTCAACTTCAGTAAAGTCAGTAGGAGTCCTGTTCTGTAGATTTCTTGAATTCTTTTGTTGATTCTTGTGATAATATTGTGTTTTCTTTGAAAAGAAAGCAGTGTTTGTGGTAGAATCAAACAGAGAAGAAGTTTCTTGTTCTTAAGATTTAAGCCACTGTTCATGATGTACCAATCTTGACCTCAATTCACCAAATGTATATTGTTTCTCCCTATTATGAGATGAAACCACAAACTGATCATAACATCTATTAAGTCCATTCAAAGCATACATGACAATATCTTCATCTGATAGTTTCTCATGAATAGCAGAAAGATTGTCTGTAATCTCTTTAATCTGACACAAATAATCAAGAATTGAAAGATTACCTTGTTTAATAGATTGTATCTGTCCTCTAAGCATAGATTTTATTGCAAAAAAATGTAGATTAAATTCAGATCTGAGATAATCCTAGTACTCTTTTGATGTAGATAATCCAAGAACTCCTGAAGAAATTGACTGAGTGAATGTTGCATTGAGACAAGACATGACAAATCGATCCATAGCTAGCCAGAATACATATTCATGATTTGATTGGAGTTGATTGTTAACAAGAATTGTTGAAGAAGGTGTTGAATATGATCCATCAACAAATCTCATTAGATTTGTGCTCATAAGTATATATTCAAATTGGTGTTTCCACAGTAGGTAATTGGTTGAATCTAGCTTTAAAGAAACAAAGTTACAGATGTTTTGGAATGGTAATTGGATCTGTTGTTGTTGATATTGGTCTGTAATAATGGTTGAATGAAAATTTGTAGAAGTAGATGCATTAGTGTTCTCCATTGTAGCTGTTTTGAAGAAGTATTGGTAATGTGAAGGTTTGATAGAATTGCTAAGTGTTTCTAGAGTTAAAACTGAAGCTTTAGTAGAATTTCTTGAAGAATTTTGGATCAAGAGTTCACTCGTGGGAGAAAGAACTCTGATACCATGAAAGAACTTGAAAGTTCTCAGAGAAAGAAATAAAAGAGTACTGTAAAGAAAGAAAACCTTATTGATATTACATGTAACTGTCAGATACATTGGCTTATAAAGTGTATTAACATACACCACAGAAGACTATCCTACACTAATATCTGATGACACACACTATACCCACACATGTGGTTATTGTACACTAATTGTTTCTAACAAGTGTTCCCAATTTGAATCCTTTCCAAGTTGCCTTCCTTCTCCTCTATCCATTACAACTTAGAAATTTTTTATCACTCTATGCTACTTTGTATGAGCGGAACAATAAAGTTTTGGTAGTTGTTCAAGATATCTCTTAGGGTTCCAAAAAACTAAACACTTCTAAATGAAAAGTAGAAATGTATATTATAAAAACTGTATCAGCAAAAAGGTGTAGCAATATAAGGGTGTGTTTGGTACCGTTTTATAATATTTTTTTCTGTTTTATAAAACAAAGAAAACATAAAACGGAAGAAAACGTGTTTGGTAGCTATGATTTTCGAAAATGTTTTTTGTCTTTTTTTTGTTTTCGAAAAGAAAAAAACGAAAATAACTATTTATTGTTTTCTTTGTTTTCTTTCTTCTTCTTTGTTTCTTTTAAAACTAGGTGTTTTTGAAAATAGTGCTACCAAACAACTTTTTAAAATTTATTAGAAAATAAAAACAAGGAAAAATGATATATTTTAAAAGTGCTAGAAAATGATTTTTGAAAACAGTTTTATAAAATGGTACCAAACACGCTCTAACACTTTCTTCAAATAAAAATGGATACTAGAAACAATATAAGATGTACAAAGATCAAATCAGTACCTTCCATTTGGAACAAATATTTCTGACTTACTATTTTACACAGAGACGCAATGAAATAAAGAGAAATTGAGAGAGAGAAAAGCAGATTGGGTTTTCAACTTTTATTAAGACACAAGGTAATGAATTTTGCCCGATTGATTTTTATTTTTAACTCCCAAAACTACCATATAATCATTATTTAATTTTTTTAAAATACAAAAGTAGATTTATTTATTATGTAGTTCTAGGAGCAGAATCCAACAATAATTGATGGTCTATGGTTTTAGGAGAACTATCATACCAAACATTTGATATGCTATGGGTTTGACTGAACTTAGATAACTTATCAACCACTTTATTACAAACTTTCGGGTTGAAATTACATTTCCAGTGTAAATCATTATTTAGGAGACTCAGAACATATGTGAGAATGTTTTCATTTTTCCATACAATAGTCGAGTCTGAGTTGTTGATATATTGCGAAGTGCTTTGAAGATCTGTTTCAATTATAATGTGCGTCATTTACAACTCTTTACACCATTTCGTTGCTTTCAAAAAAGTTAGACATTCTGCTTGCTCTGAGTTAATGATCTCTCTAGGAATCTGGTGTTATTTCCTTTCCATGTACCTGCAAAATCTCTCAGAATTAGTCATATACCAATATGATCATTGCTAGAATTGAAAGAATCATCACAATTTGTTGTAAAGTAAGGGAAGGAGTGAGGTTTCCAAATAGGTTATGTAGCATTTTTGCTAGATAAGACACTTCCTTCACATAGAATGTTTTTTTTCTTCCAATAAAGTAGAGATGTGTTGTAAAACTGATTTCTCTAGTAGTTGTAGCCTTTGGATTAGGGGTCACATTTTGAAAGACGCAGTCACACCTTTCCTTCCATCCATATACTCTAGGTAACAACCATCACTAGATTTAACCATTCTACATTGGTTTGTAATTGGTTATCTTGTTGAACCCATTCTTAAAACCTATTTTGGATATTTAGACTGGGGTTATGCATTATTCTGTTTTGCTTCCCGTTGGAACAATTATCCAAACTGCTCTTGAGAAAGGGCAAGTGAACATAATATGAGACACACTTTTATTAAATTGCTTGTGGAATGGACAAAGATAATTAATGTAATGTATATTATTGCTTACCTCTCCTTTGTAGGAAAGATATTATAAATACATTTCCAAAAGAAATGCTTAACCCTGGGCCAAGTTTTTATTCTCCAAAAGTCTTTTCATTTCATATTTGTGCTCTTTATTGTATTTGAAACTTGGACATTTCCCATACTTATTGCATACAGTATGTTGTAAGCTATCTTGAGAGAGAAACCTACATACCTAGTTAACTTCCAAACGAGTCTATCTTCATAGTTATTTGGTACTCTTGTATGTAGAATAAACATGGTTGTATTTGAGTCAAACAAGTAATTAACGAGATGGACTCTCCTTGCATACATGTCCGCATCAATTAACTCACTCACCCAAACATAATCACCATGAATGGTTGCAGTTGTACTTGGCATTGGTGAGTTGTCAAGACCCTTGACCCAAATATCCTCCCATATTTTGATCTTATTGCCTTTTTTGACTCTCCAGAAGTTGTTATCGTTTACAAAATCCATATTTCTATGAACCCCGTTCCAAACCCAAGAAGAGACAGTTTTATCTTTAGAGTGCAACATACGATTAACCGAAAAATACTTCGGTTGTATTTCTCTGAGTCCTCTAACCCATATAGCCTCTGAGTTTGTACATATCTTCCATGCTTCTTTGACCAATAATACTTGATTCGGTATTTTAAGATCTTTGAAACCTTATCCACCTATATCATTCTGCCTACAGATTTTCCCCCAAGCAGTGAGATAGATATCTCTTTTTTCTTCAAAACCCCACCAGGATTTTTTTTTTTAGAGAGTTTATTTAGTTTATCGTGTGAGCTGTTACCTTTAAAAAAATCATGGAATGAGATGGAATGGCATTGGTGACGTGCTTGATCATTAAAGATTTCCCATTATGTGTAAGAGTTTTGCTTTTCCAAACTGGAAGATTTGATTGAACTTTATCCACCAAGTTGGAGAAGCATTGCTTCTTACTTTGACCACTTATTAATGGTTTTTCCAAATATTTTTCAGAGTTTGTCATTCTCTGAACTTTGAATCGTCTTGCTAAAATTCTACAGAGTCTCGGATGAAGATGTGCACTAAAATGAATACTGGATTTTGTGAAATTCACCATTTGCCTTGAAGTTGTGCCAAAGCTCTCAATTATTTGGATAATATTATTCATATTATGCAAGTTTGTTGAGGAGAAAAGCAAAAAATCATCCGCGAAGAGTAAATGAGAGATTGCAGAAGCATTATCTGCAATTTTTATACCTTGGATATAATTGTTTTGTTATGCCACAATTTATTTCCTTGAGAAAGCTTCCATTGCTATTATGAAAAAGTACGATGACAGGGGATATCCCTGTCTAATACCTTTTGTGGGTTGGTATGCATGACAGGGAACACTATTCAGCAAGATGGATATTTTAGTTGTACTAAGACACTGCATTATCAGACCACACCAAACTTCACTAAAACCCATTTGTTTCATAACATCCATAAGAAAACTTCATTTGATTTCGTCGAATGCCTTCGACATGTCAAGTTTAAGAGATAGAAAATATTTTCCTTCTTTATCGAGCTTCATAGTGTGAATAATTTCTTGTACAAGCTAAATATTATCTGATATTTGTCGTCCTTCGACATATGATGCCTGAAGAAGAGAAATAATCTTGCACATTATCTTCTTCATTCTAGTTGCCATAATTTTGGAGATAACCTTATAAGAAGTATTGCACAAAACAATAGGCCTCAAGTCAAAAGGATATTGCTTATTTTTCGTCTTTGGGATGGGAGTTATATTTTTTTCATTCAGTTTCTTCAAATATTATTGCTTACTATGTAACTTTATGATGGATATTTTCATATGATTATTTTTGTTCGATGAGAAGAAGAAAAAAACTATTGGCCAAATTTTTGTTAAGGGCAGATGCATCGGATGTTGATAGGGTCCCTGTGCCTAGCCTTGAGCCCTTGACCATTGATCTTGCGGAGCAGCTAACCTGGTCAAAGTTGGTTGACCAGGTAAACTGACGTTAGGATGGCACACTACGCCGATATCCAAATTAATGATAGCAGTCGTTAGGATGACACCTTAGGCTGGTAGCTCCAGTCAATGATAGCACTCCTTCAAAACTGTGTAACTATTGGGACTTCAATATTCTGTTTGAATTTTGAACTACGAAAAAATATAATAAGAAGAGAAACTTATCAGAAATTTAAAAAAAAAATCCAATAAATATTTTCCACCAATGATACCTTTTGGAAGTCTACCAACATTTCAGTGGATGCTTTCTTTACAGTAATTATATGGAATTGGGTGTTATCAAAAGATAGTCAGAAGTTTTAAGACTTTTTATTCTCTTAATTTTCTTTATTGGCATCATCATGAAATTATGTTTTAGTATGTTACTGGTTGAGTCAAAATAATATATTTTGAATTTGATAACATTATTGGTGGAGTTTATTGTAGGGGATTATAAAAATTTGTCCCCACTAACAAAAACACAAAGATGCTCCATTTTTTTTTTCAAAATTGCAAAAATTTCCTTATCGTTAGGTTGGCATCTAATATTCAATTAACTCATTTCCACGTAATCAGTAGTGTGTACCAGCTATCAAAATCTATCCATATTTTCTTATTTTTAACTTTTCATTAACTAACTCTAACGGTCGTCACACACAAACACTTCATCTATATTTCCCATTCATATTTGGAAAGCAAACCCAGAGAAGAGGTTCAAAGATTTTGAGGGGGACAAATCGTTGCTCTGCAACTTGGCGATTAAATCTTTTTCCAACTACTTGCTTTTCCCAAACTTTTTCCTTTCTTTTCTTGATTCCTATGCTATCTTAATCTTTTGTTTCCTTTTGCATCTTTTCTCTGAGTGAAGATCTTTAACCCAATCCTAGTTTTTCCTTTTTTTTTTATGAATCCCTAAAGTAGATATATTGTTCTTTTTTCTTTGTTAATAATGTTTGTTCCTGATTTGTTCCCAAATCTTTGTTGCCACGATTTAGTGTCTCCTTTTTGTTTTGTTCCCCCCATGTACCTTTTCTTGTAAATTCTTTTGTTTCTTGAAATACAAATCCATATAATCCCTTTATGCTTCCGTCTTTTATTTGTTAATTATTTTTATTTCTGCAATTCTCTTTAACCTATATCCCTTTTCATGATTGATAAATTGTTTACTTTTTCTCCATCTCGGGATTCATCCCTTCTCGCCTTTCAATCCTGATTGGTAGGTGCTAGGGTTTTTAGCACAGCTCCAGAACGACGGTTGCAGATCTTATTAGGTCTTTGGCAGTGAGTAGAAGATTTTTTCAGTGTTGATTCCAATAACCCAAATTGTTCTAAATTCTTATTCTTGGTTATCCCAACAAGTTAAGTCATTTATATCTAAGATGAAGTCTATATTCAATATCATTCTATCTCTTATTCCCCAAGTCATCATTATTGCTTTGAACGAAAATGCATCACTAGACCAGTCCAATTTTAGTCTTACACTTAACCTCAATTTTAATCTTAAATATTGCATGATAAACACTTGGCATTCCCACAATCCATTTGATCAAACTTCTAATCATAAGTATAAATTCCATGTTATGCTCCCAGAAAAATTTCATAATGATATACAAAATTTCAATAGAGTTGTTTTCAATTTGCGTTCACAAAAACTTAACTCATTTCAAACCCTAATAATGGCCATAAACAACTCAAAAGTCGCAAACCTATATGCACATCTAGCTAACCAATGTTCAGTGTCAAAAAAAAACTACCTAGCATGTTACTTTAGAAAGGAAATGAAGATTTCTAGAATGTTTTGCTCTCATAAGTTGCATCTGTAAAAAAGATATTGTAGTTACTAAAAGAGATTTGAACTTTTATCTTAGAGATATTTGGGGGAATAATCATGAAGTAGTTTATATCAATACTAATAGGAGGAACATCTTCATTTTAGATTACTAAACAAAAAGATGTATCAAAGATTCTTCAAAGAAAGACCTCATGCTATCCAAGGCTGTCTTATGGTGCTGATGCCATGGGAATTCCACATGAATGTCCACTATAATTTTAAAATTTGAGATTTTCTATACTGAGTTTAGGCTGACGGTATACTTAGATAGAGACGATATACCTTATATGGTGGCTTCATAGGAAGGTGGGGTGATTAATATCTTCAATAGAGGCAGAACTGGTGTGGTCAAACCAAGAGTTAGGTTTGATGTTAACTAACCACTTTATCGAAAGGTAAAGCTTACACTAGAAGATGGTCATGAAAATATGAAATTACAATTTTTTACCTTGGATTTCCTTCAACAACTTGCAAAACTGTCATGTCTTCAACTATAGTGAACTTTATTGTGGGATTATCACAAATTTGGCTTGGGGGAATGGACATGTCTTGACTTTACAAGGTATGGATCCCTTTAATGAAAAATACTGGAATAACCAAAAGGAATTTGTGGAAGATCAGAATGGGCAAGATTCGAATCAAGAAATTATGATGCAGATTTAAGAGAATAGGGTGCAAAGTCACATCCAAGGTGAAGAAATACTAGAGGATCTAAACTAGAACAATATGGTTAATGAAGTGGTGATGAATACAAATGATCAAAATACTTCTCATGATAGCTTGAAAACTTTGGAGAATGACCTCTATAATTCTTCAATTGCAAGAAAACACTACATTTGTACCTCGAATGAACCATCTGGAAGAGACAAAGGGGTTAAAAGAAGGAGAGATAAAGATACAAAAGCTAACTAGATTGACCTAGTCACTCTTAATATGGATATTAATCCTACGCTGGTTAAACTGGCAGAAGAGGTGACAAGTAGTGGTGAAATATCTAATAAAAACAATTGGACTTAGGCCAATCCTCTGAATGATTATGTTGTTGGAAGGCCAATGGAAATGGGTGAAAGTTCAAGCTGCTCCTGAGATTTTCAAAGACCAAAACTATGATCATACTTCCAATGCTGAGGATATTATTGTTGAAACCCTAGTTGACATCACCAATCAGGTTAGCCTTTTAATTTACTTTCAGCATCTCTTTTTGATTTCAACCTAGTATTACCTTTCTATTTTTGAATCCTTTTAAGTTTGATTTTTAGTAATTTTATCTTTCACATGAGCTTTCTCATTTTCCCTGCTCTAATTTATTTGATCAACAAAGGCTAGAGACCTCCATGCCCCTTCTCCGAAACTTATCTTTAGTCATTACCCTATCGTGAGAGAGGAGCCGAAGAAAAAAATTGATTTTGCAAGGGTAATTGCGGCTCCATACAACATCAATTGTGTAATTTGGAAAATCTTGTTCCTCTTCGATCTTAAAACCATCGTTCACCGTATATTGACCATTTTCATTACCAATCCAAAGTCGACTATCCGAGACACCTTCTTGAAAGGAAAAAGTGGAAAGAAGATTAGAAATACTCGAGACTTCACTTGTTATTGATTGAGAGTGTCTTTGTCTAGCCATATACTTCCATCTTATTTCGTTGTCTACTACATCGAAGATACGAGCTACCGCAAACTCCTTGGTCCTTGAAACTTCATAGGCCGAATGAAACATGTCACATAATTTTCTTTCCCCGATCCAAACATTTTCCCAAATCTAGTTTTCATTCCCGCTCCAAACTTGAATTTGATGTGCTTATTGAAACCTTCTAGTTCTTTATAAATGTTATACCAAAAACTTCCTCCTTTTGAACCTTTAGGTTTGAGAGTTTCCCAACCGGTAAGGGATTCACCAAATTTTTCAACTATTATTTTCCTCCACAAAGCATCTCTCTCTAAACCAAAGCGCCACCACCATTTCTTAAGCAAAGCAGAATTCACTAGTTTCACTCTTCTAATACCAAGCCCTCCATTTTCCTTTGGTTTTGATACCATTCTCCAACCAATATTATGGATTGTTTTAGAATTTTGGTTATCATCCCTTAAAAAGTTCCTCACTACTTTATCAATTTTCTTGGATATGGCACATGGAGCAAGAAAGAGAGAGAGGTAATAGATTGGTAGACTTGCTAAGATACTTTTGATAAGAAGTTAACTTACCTCCTTTCGCTATTGTTTTCCCATTCCAAGAAGAAATCCTCTTCGAACAAATTTCAAACGTTTTCTCCCATTTTTGTACCCCTCCTACTTTGTCTCCCAGCGGGAGACCAAGATAAATACTAGGAAAGTTTTCAAATTTACATCCCTACTTGTTTGTAAAATTTTCCAATCCCTCTTCCATTGCGACTCCATATAAGCTACTCTTGGAAATATTAATTTTTAAGCCCGCAGTTAACTCAAAACAAAGAAGAATATAACGAAGATTATTAATTTGATCTTCCTTCGCATCGAGAAAAACGATGGAATCATCGGAAAATTGCAAGTGATTTATTTTGGTTCCTCCTATCTTTACCGAGAACCCCGAAATTTGATTGAATTCTTGAGCTTTTCTCAACATACAACTAAGAACCTCACCCACAATAGTGAAAAGAAAGGGAGAGAGGGTGTCCTTGACGAAGTCCCTTTTCGCTACCAAAATAACCATGAGACGAACCATTAATAAGAACCGAAAATTTAGAACCACATAAATAATTTCTAATCCAAGCCCTCCATACACCACCAAACCCCATTTTGAATAAAACCTCATTTAGAAATTTCCAATTGACATTGTCAAACGCCTTTTCGAAGTCTAACTTGCATACCAATCCCGGATCATTTTGACGGATTCTAGAATCAATACATTCATTAGCTATCAACACACCATCAAGGATATTTTTACCTTTAATAAAACTAGATTGGGTCGAAGAAATAAGATAAGGAAGAAAAACCTTTAGACGCTCCGCCAAACACTTGGATATGATTTTGTACACATTCCCGATAAGGCTAATGGGCCGAAAATCTTTAACTTCCTCTACGATCACCTTCTTTGGAATGAGAGCAATAAAATTGTTTTTCAAAGACGAGTGAAGAATATTGTGATCATGGAATTCCTTGAAAACCTTCATCAAGACAACTTTAATAAAATCCCAACAAACTATGAAAAACTTCATCGGAAAACCATCCGGGCCCGGGGCACGATCTACTCCCAAATTATGAATTACGAATTTTACTTCCTCTCCGCTAAAGGACCTCTCCAACCATAGGCTAGATCTCTCATCGATCTTCTTAAGGCACATATTTTTGATTCTATGACGAATGTGAGATTTCTCTTTAAACGCAAGCTCGAAATAATTTGCAATGCCCACCTTAATTTCCTCTTTATTTCCGGTCCATCGACCATTGATACGAAGGTTGATGATGTTGTTTGAAGCTCTATGACCCTTCACCATTCGATGAAAAAAACTTGTATTTCGATCTCCATCTTTAAGATATCTAATTCTAGATTTTTGCCTTAACATTACACTTTGACGCCTATGAGCCAACTCGAAATCCGTCTTAGAGTTCACAAGCAAATCTTCTTCGTATAAGGATAGATCCCTCCTATCATCTAAAACTTCCAACACTTTCATCTTAGAGAGAGCCGTATCCATAGCCTTTTCTATGCAACCAAAGACATCTTTGTTCCAAACCTTCAACTTCTCATTTAAAGTGTTTCGTTTCTTCACAAAACATTCACCGGTCGTACCTACAAAAGAAAACGACTCCCACCAAGCTTTCATTAAAGGAATTATGTTAGTGTCTTCTAACCAAGCTAATTGAAAACGAAAAGGGCAAGCTCCTCAATCTGTATCCACGGATCCTAACTCGATAGGAAAATGATCCGAAAAAGGTCTTGCAAGGCGCTTGAGAACCAAATTCGGGAAGTGCTCCTCCCAATCCGAGGTGACGAGAAAGTGATCAATCTTGCTCTTCTTATTTGGCGGTCTACCCCAAGAATACTTGGCGCCGGAAAGATGCATGTCCACAAGATCAAGATCAATACAAAGATCGTTAAAAAGTTTCATAGAGTTTGAGATTCTACGACGCCCCTTTCGCTCCTCCATAAATCTTATCTCATTGAAATCTCCACCAATGCACAAAGGTTTTCCTTCCCAAAAACCTCGCAATGTAGCGATTTCCAAACGAAAACCATTTTTTTCATTAATGTTGCAAGGACTATAAACTCCAACTAGAACCCAACAAAAATTATCCTCTACATTTCGACAAGAGATGCTAATGGAGAAAGTACCTTCAAGAAAATCTCCAATTTCGATTAAATCCGAATTCCAAATCAATAAAATACCACCCGAGCTTCCAATGGAGTGTAGAGCTATCCATTTACACGGAGTTGGTCCCCAACATTGTCGAACTATGCTCTCGGAACACACTTTAAGCTTTGTCTCTTGTAACATGAGAATAGAAGGTTTCAACCGTTTCATAAGCTTTTTTTTAACTTTGAACGCTTTTTCGGGTCTCCGAGACCGTTAACATTCCATGAAATAATCTTACACATTGGAAAAAAAGAAATACCTCCGATAAAGATCCGCAATCAAGAAACAAAATCAATCAAGAAAACCTTGGCTTGTGCCTCTATCTTCCGCATTCAATTCATCTTTGAAAGCATGACCATGAGCTAGAATAGAGTTAGACACGAAGTTGAATTCTCTATTTGAAAATTCAATCCCCGAGCATTTGCCACTTTCTTTGATTTGGTTGAATAGACGCACCAATTTTTCATGGATTCCATTGGCTAACTCTAGTACATCATCATCACCATGAAACTTTGCGCCTCGCTCCATTTCCCAAATTTCTTCTTTGCTTGAACATGCCACATTTGAAATAATAGGAAGACTATAATTAGAGATAATTTCATTAGATAACTTGGCCTTAAGTTGCCTCTTTAGGCTTCTCAAAGAAGAGTTACCCGTAGAAAGAAAAATGGAAGTAGAAATAGAGCCTGTTGGGTTGTAACTATCATTAGCAAGAGCCTGCCGTAGGCCCAAACCGCGGCCTAGAGATTTAGAATCCGGCCTGGGATCATGGCCTCCTTCTGGTCCGGCCTCATTGTTTCTTTTACTCCTTACCGAATTAGATTTGGCTTGACCCAATAAAGGTGACCCAAGACTTAAATCTGTTGGACATTCCAAATTATATATAAGAGCTTTATGGGTTGGTGGATTTGAATTCAAATTAAAGTGGATCCGTACATAGTCAGACTGATCTGAGCCACGTGTCCTTTCATCACTCGTTGCCTCATTTTCTCCCACTCTCTTCCTGACACGAGAGGTACTTGAGCCCTCTGATTTCTCCGCTCCATCTCCATCACCATTACCCCGATCCAGACCTAGCAGCAGAGGTTGTCTCCTCACCAACCCCGACTCTCTCCGATCCTGTTCTTCTTCTTCCCTAACTCTGGACAAAACTTCCCTCTTCCGGCACCAGACTTTATTCTTTTATACCACCAGTTACCTTTATCAATCGAGATCCGTTTAAAATCTGATTTAGGGGTTTCCAACAATTCACCGATCCTCCTAACTTGAACCCAAAATTTAGCAAACCCTAAAATCAATTCCTGACTCCACACACCATTGCTAACATAACCCCTCACCTTGAGTCTGATTTCCGAGAGATCAGCCATTGTTGTTTCTGGACACACCTCTATCAAGCCCCCAAAGTAGTCACTGATTTCTTTGAAGGTGGAATATTCCCACCGATCAAATGGAACACCTTAAATCCCAATCCAGACTTGGTTGGATACCATCATACTTGGTTTTGAAATTGCATTGATGCCAGCATACCAAGGGTAAGTGCTCACAACTAAATCACCCATTTTCCATCTTTTCGGTTATTTGATTCTTGTAAATTCATCTTTAGTTTTTATTACAATTACTGATTTTGTATTACCAAAGGGTTGTAAATCAAACCCAAAAGACCAACCTAGTTTATCCATCACCCAAATACCAATTTCTTTCCAATCAAATTCTGTTGAGGACACTTCTACCACCAGAGTTCTGTGCCAGAGAGATTTCAATTCCATTTTGTCATTGACATTGTTAAAAATTGAAGGATTATTATTTGGTTCTGTATCAAGCTGTTTTTTTTCTGTTGCCCAGACAGTACTATTGGGATTGTCCTTTTGGATGTTTTTCTGGTGGCATTGAACCCCAGCTTCCCCTACAGTATTTCTTTTGAATTCCATATGTTTGCTTACTTTGCATTGTCATAATCATACATTAACTCTTCTATGAAAATTCCAGACTGCCACCAACCCTCTCTATTGTAGCCTGCAGGGAAGTACAGAGAAGAATGGAATTCTTGGTTACGAGAGAATTGGACACAGATAAACAAGCCATGTTCATTTATTCTCATTGCTGCTGTCATCCACTCCAGGTATTCTCTAAAATTCCAGAATCCCTCTTTGTTCCCTTCATTTTTTGTTTCCTTCTTCATCACATTACTCAACCATTTTCCAGCCTTGAAGCTAATCCACCCAAATCTTCTTTTGTTGCCATTCCAGATTGCTAAGTGAATGATGTCTCTACTCCCTTTCTTTCCCACTGATCCCCCTATGATCTTCCTCCTACTCTTATTGATTTTCCTGGTCTTGATTGCTTTTTATTTGATCTAACTGTAGCATCCATGGAACCTCCAACTTTTCTTGAACCAAACTCATGTTGTCTTGTTCTTCTTCTTTTTGCAGAAATGTAGCCCTCTTCATCCACTGATCTGATGATATTCACCATTTTTCGGCCAATATTGGTCTCAAAGGCTAGCTATCATTTTATTTTTCTCTGAATGTAGAATATCTTTGGGAAGTCAACTCAATCCAACTGCACCATTCATCTCTTAGATGTGTAACTTGTTCTATTTGTATACATATCGATTCTACTGATTTTTATCAATTCAGGTCTATTATCAGTTGATTAATTTGGCTGGATTGACATTCTTCCTGCATTACTGATTTGAATTTCATCCTTTCGGTGCACTGGAGAGTTTGTTAAGATTGTTTCAGCGAGGCGCATCTAAACTAGATTAGAGGTGACGTATATAATATGGCTTTAAATATTATGAGTACATTTTGCTGGGTTGTCAATATTAATATGGCATATATGTCGTGACGCCAAGGTTTGTTTTTCACGTTCAAGTGTGTCATTTTTTACTATAAATGAAAAGGATACCTTTGTGCTCCCTTTGTGATTTATTTGGAGGGATTGATTGAATTAAAGGAATGCATCTATGCAGGCTAGAAACATACTTCTTGATAGCGATGGAATAGAGAAGCTTGAGGATTTCGGTATGTCAGCTTGTATGTTTGACAAGGGTGGCAGGCAACAGTCAAGGAATACTTTTGTAGGAAGTCCACGCTCGTCAGTTTTTTTTTCCTTTCAACAAGTTTTTTCTCAATGAAAATCTATTATTTCTTATTTTTGGTTTCTTCATTGATGTACAAAGTTTGAATTCAGAAACATTCCCATATTTTACAAGATGGCTAAGAAGTTTGGCAGTAGTGAAGTGGATACGATTTCAAGTGAGTGTTTGTTACTTATCTCTTAATATACTGCATAACAGTTTTTACTCGGCAGATCTCTACCTTTTTCCATGGAAACTACTGATACAGAAAACCTCGTCTTCTATGCCTATAAGAACCACTATCTACTCTTATAAAGTTTCTTTGTATATACACCTTGCAGAGCTGATATCTGGTCATTTTTTATAAACTGCTTTAGAGTTGGCCCATGGTCATGCTCCGTTCTCGAAGTACCCTTCGATAAAGGTAAACCAGTTTTCTGGATGCTTCTGTACAACTATTTCAGTGTTTCGGAAGAGCTTTTGACTTGTGTGTCTCCTGGTGGTCTTTGTTGAATGTACATCAGTTCCTCATAATATATATTGTGTGGATCAATTTCCTCTTGATAGATGCAGTTCCCTTTAGTTGAATTGATCGTAGCCACCAGCCCGTGACCAGAGAATGAATAGAACAGTCAACTTGGGTACTTTAAGTACGGTGTGTTGGGAGTAAATGTGTACATAATTGTTACTATTTCCATGATTAGGTATTTGGTAGTCTACTTACAAGTAGTACAAGGATTTCATTATTTCTTTCTTGTTAACAGTGATATATGTTTATGAAATTTTGTCATGGATATAATGTTCGATTTTTAATAAAAATTCAATTTAGTATTAGTTAATTGCTTTTAAGACTTTTATGGTCGCAATATTAATGTTAGAATTGTACCCAACATCATGGTATTCCTAAATCGGAGATATTGGGTTTGGATACGGTGAGTATGGAAAATCCGTGACCATTAAACATATTGGACACGGTGTGAAATATAGTCCATAACCAATGATCACATTTGGACCCGGTGGATCTTAATTTTCCGTGTTTAAAACATAACCTTGTCTATAAAATGAAATCTGTGTCTAAAGATCGACAAATCCGTGGCAATACAGTCAAATTCTATATATTGGTTACGGGTCGAATAAAATAACGTGACTAAAGAAATTGTGGCCACGGTGAAATATACAAAGTAGTCACGGAATTCAGCGTGACCAAACGACGTATTTTTGGCGTCGCAGGCTTTGGACACGGTTTTCAAAAATGAAATACCATGACCATAGACCTATGGTCACGGTAAAATACCATGATGAAAAGCCATTTTTCTACTAGTGGTATCCTCATCAATTTGACATAATTCACTAAATTTTGTGTTATTCCCTCTTTTTAATCTGTAATTGGTCAGTTAGTACGAAGCTCAGATTACTTGACGCCTTAATTAGAACACCTATGAGCATATAGCAAACCATTGTGAAATATTGTCTAGTCAAGCAACAACAATAATATATCATTTACTATCAACGGGTTTTGTTAGAAAACAAAATTTGTCACATCGGCAACTTAAATCTTGCATTTTGACTGCACTATATGATTTTTGCATGCATGCGAATTCTAAATGTGCTGGTGCGACTTTATTGATTTGCACCGACTACTAAGAGGGTTTATGTTGAGTTTTAGTTCTTTTTGTTTCAGAAAATAATGGTCATGATATGTTTTTGTTTTTTCCTCTTCAGATAACACTGATGGTGCTGCATTTGCCAAAAAAATTATTGGGATTTGTTCATTGGACTGCAACTGAAGAGGAATTAAGATGCCACTTATTTTGTTTTGTTCAAAGCTTTTGTTTCCAACCATGCCTGTTTTTAGACTAAAATTGTTTTTCTTAAGGCAACTAGGCAAGTGTTTATTGTTTGATAATTGTCCCAGATCCGCCCTTCATTTGAAGATCATGGAGATGTTATTAAGGTTGCTTCGATCAAGGATAAGAGTACCTGTCAACAACAAGGTATGCAAAATACTATTTGCATGATCAATAAGTATGCTTGTTTGGATGATGGACTTGAAGTTAAGCATCACTATATATAAAAATAGATTTTATTATAGCATTCTTTGATGTTGTTCCAATTTAAATGGCATTTTCTCATATGATGATCAATTCCTTCGTAGGCATAACAAGCACTTGGAGATGCCATGACAATTTGGATATCTTTTGCGGGATCCGAAGCATTATTAAAATAAAAAGTAATCAAAGTGGAAAACTTAGTGAATGATTAGATCATTTCTAGCCAAACAAGTCATTTATCAGAAGATATATTTTTAACTTTTTTAGAAGAAAATATATAGAAGGTTTAATGGGATTTTGGTACTTAAGTTTTGTCCAACATCAGGTTTGGTTAACTTTTGATCAACCTAGAGTTTGTTTTTTTTAATTATCTTTGACATCACTTTAATTTATTTTTTAAAATTAAGTATATGAATTTGCTAACGTATCCTTGATGTGGTTTTAGGATCCAAGGACTGTAACAAAATCATTAAGCCTACGACCCATATTTGAGAGATCCCTTTCCCTAATTAATTTTCTCATTTATCTTCTTCTGCCTTCACATCCGCCTCAACAACTATGCATATGAGAACTCCATTGAAGAACATATCAATGGGTAAAATCAATGAGTAATTTGTTTCTCTGCCATTTTAACTCAAACCCACCTTCAATCATCAACAACATTTTCTCTTATGTTGCTCAATCTCGAGCCATACTCTGTTCAAATCTACCAACTGATTAATACCCAAGTTCATTTCCTTGTTTCTATTGAACGGCAGTAGCAAACATTCCTAGTCTTGAATCCCATAAACCAGAACCCAATTACTCAAATCTAACACCCGTCGAACATACCTTCTCTACTGATTTTGTCCATAAAACCCATCTCAGTTCATCACAGATCCACCATTTCAAAATCAACATAAACCCATTTCAGAAATTATCTTCAATTGTTCAATTTCAAATCAGTTCAAAACCCTAGTTCATCTTCTTCCTGTTATGAACTCATCTTGTGAATCGATGGTAACAACTCCATCTTCTACAGCACCAACCCCTTTCTCTACTTCAATCCTTGACAACGACCAACAATTTCATCTCCATCCAAAACAAAAATCAAACCCATCTCAGATCTCCTTCCTCTTTGAATTTCTATCACAGACTCAGATTCATCTCTAAATCCTATAACAGCACGAACCCATCTTAACACCAACACAACCATCATTAGTTCTTTATTTTCTTTACAGATCAATTAGGTATACCTACAATCATTCACACACATTCAATCAATCAAAATAATTTCATTCAACTATTTCAATAATCACTGTCAAACTTCAATCTAAAGATGCCATTTTGAAATCAATATATAAAGATTACATAACCCTAGACAGACTGAAACGTGATTCATCTCAAGTTTATTCAATCATAACAAAATTAGATCTCGCCATGAAAGGAATCTCAAAATCATAACTTAAACCATTAGTTGTCGATAAAGAATTTGATGAAAATGGTGGTCGCTCTGGTTTTTGGATTCAACGAGAGATTTACTTTCTGCAAGTGTTTGAAGGGGCGGGGTTATAAGATGATGGGGTGGTAATCAGGTAGTGAACATTCAGGATTTTAAAGGGTGTAAAAATAGTTTTGGTTATTATGCAATGTTAATGAGAGAAGGGTATAATAGTAAACTCCTTTAGTAATTAAATTTTTATTTATTTACTTTAATAATTACTTAACATAAGCCAAGACTTAACCGAGTCAATACAAGTCAATGTGAATTTCAAGTACCAAACTCAGTTGATCAAAAGTTAAATCAAACTCTAATGTTGAACAAAACCCAAGTACGAAAGTCCAATTAATGAAATTATGTTGTGTCTTCTCTATTCGAACCATAGGTGGCCATTTGACAAGAGCGCAAGAGCACAGTATCCAGTCAGTGATTCTACTTTAAGATGACTGATGGTGACAAAGCCTATTTAGTGGTAGTTTTGAAAATTAAATTTTAACTTCGTGATAAACATAACTTCTATGAATTGGCTTAACATCTTCTTAGTCCTTTTATTTGAGAAGATTTTGAGCTTCTCTTGTGTTGACTTCTATATTATGAAAATTGGAAGAATGTATATTTCTTTACTTTTGGAAAGATTCAATTTAAGTCTAATTGGACTTTGAGTAACTAGTAATCTGCTATTGTTGTTGATGCCTTTTCAATGTTATATTTATGGTGTGAAAGCTCTCTAATTTTTGAGATGGTTTGAGAGTCTAGAGCACAAGCTCATATCTGAGGATTTGCTCATTAAAAGAGTAACTGTAGCCTGGTGTATTTGGTCAGAGAGATGTGAGAAAAAAATTCAAAGCAATGACTCTTCAACTGATAATATCTCGTGCTTCAGTCAGAATTACATTGCTAGTCAGCAATCCACATTTGTTACTAATCACAGAATGGATAGAAGGAAAAATAAAAACAATCTACATTGGTCTCCTAATGATGTTTTTATTATTAACTCATATGGCTCTTATAATGATAGTTGAAGAACTGGTGGCATTGGGTTAATTATTCGTAATTTTGCAGGAACACATAAGGGATCCAAGTGCATCTACTTAGCTGACACACAAAGCGTGGAGCAAGCGGAATGCAAAGGACCAATGGAAGTAGTGGTTTGGGCCAAAGCATTGGAGCTGGGGAAGGTACATTTCGAACTTGAGTCGAAGTTTGTGGTGGACGCAATTAATAAAGAGAAGTTGAACATTGATTGGAGACTATACAATTTAGTTAAAGACATCAAATTAGTATTTAGTGAATTTAATTTTTGACAATGTTTCTATATACCAAAAGAAAAGAATAAAGTAGAGGACGTTTTATCTGAGTTAACAAGAGTAGACAAATATAATAAGGAGTGGACATCTTCTCCTCATAGTAGTATCCGAGTACAACTATTGGAGGACTCTCTACATATAATCATCTAATCAATCAATCCATAATTCTTCTGTTTAAAAAAAAGCTCTCTAATTTATGAGGTGTGAAAGCTATTTAATTCTTGAATTGTATTTTTTTAATTTTCCATTTTCTGGGTGTAAGAAATTAATGAAAAAGTGGTTATTAGGATCCTTATAGTAATGAAGATCTAGTGGAAAAAAGATGAGAGATGACTATTAGTAAAAAAAAACATCTGAGATCGTCCAACACATCTTATCTAGATGACTGTGTGACCAAGAAAAAATAACTAGGATTAATTTGGGTTGGATATAATGGTTAGAGGCAAATCAATATTTTCCGAAAGAGGTAAAATGTCCAATTAGTGTTGTTTTGAAAAGTAGGAATGAAAAAAAAAATATGACAGTAGTGTTTAGAAGAAAAAAAACGGGACAAATTTATATTGAGGATATATTAATAAATATCATTTTCTTTTTTGAAGCATAATATCCTTTTTTTTTTATATCCTACAGTCAAATAATTTTATAATCCACAGGTACTCGTAAATTATATTCGGAAGGTTCCAAAGGTTTCATCTTCCAGTTCAAACAAAACTATTCAATATTTAATTATCATACAGGGATATTTCATCAACTTTTTTTTTTCTCTCTTTTCTCAGGAATAGTGTTCACTTTTCTTTCCAAAAAAACCCATTTTTTTTCATTTCAGCCATGAACTAGTAAACTTTAAACAAATCTTTGGATAATTGTTAGGACATGAGTTATAAGAAACGAATCTCTAGCTTCTGATTAGGGTGGATACGATGAGTTTTTCTTTTTTCTGTTTGGATCAAGGAAGAAGGTTGTTGTGGTTTCCATTAACACAGGACCTTCTTTGGATCTTGATTATTACATCCTCTATTTTGTTTATAATTTATATAGGAGTAGATTTGATGAGATTGTTTCTCTATCTTCTAGATCGAGGGAGAAAGTTATTGTGGTTCTTCTAACACAAGATTTTTTTTGGATCTGGTTTGATGGTCTTTTTTGTATTATTATATCTTCTTATCTCTTTTACCCTCTTTTAGGTTGGTATTGGTTTTTTTGATGCAACATCAACAGGAAACTTGAGTTTGGCAGTTCTAGTGCTTCTATGGTTGGTATTAAGGTAAGGTATCTTGGCCATGGGTTTTTATTAAATCAGGTTCACTTTATTATCTCTTTGAACTAGACTGACTTAGGCATAGTAACTATGAGGAGGTAGTATTCATATGGTTTTATTTATTCTTAAATATGTGGTGTTGATCTCAGATTCGACAAATAGGGTTTTGTGTATGGGGGAAAGTTTTCTTGGTTTTAATTATTTTACTTTCTTATTGATAGACACATTGTTATGTCGAAATTGCGCTCGATTTTCTATTTTGATAGTGTTCGATTTTGTACTTTTTATGGTTTTTTGTGTTTTTGTAGGTATTCTTGAGAAATAAACATTGGCGGAAAAATCGGGTCGAAAAGTGATAAAGGCACCCGGGAAGAATTGATAATGGAACCCACAAGTTGGATTGGGGGCACCTCCCTTTGAATTTGAATTTACAAAAAATGGCGGGAAAGACTTTTCTTACGGGAGAAACTCATGTATAGTTGTTGTTGCGTATTTTTAGTTATTTGGAGTAATTCAAATTCACCCAAAGTGAATTCAACAACCTGGATAACATTAACACACGTCACAAAACGTGTTTCAGCCGGAAAAATTGGTTGGCAAAAGTGAATTTGGACGGAAAACCGAGTTCCTCCCTGTTTCGGTTTCACACGTAATTAGAGGATGATTTGAACGTGTTTATGATTCCTTATCAACTTAGAAGACTTCCTAGGGTTTAATAACCCTATATATATATATATATATATATATATTCAAAGAGAATGGAGGAAATCGCAGAGGGGAGGTAGCCAGAGCACCGAGAAAAGTTGACAGAAAAAAATAGTTTCTGTTGCTGCTGCGAAGAAGAAGAAGAAGACATAAGGCGCTGAAGAACTGTCGTTGATACTGTCCTGCTTCAGTCGTTTCTTCAGCTGCTTAGGCAGTCTTATTTCTACTACGGTATCGGTCCGTCTTTCTTTCATGTTTTCTTTTCCTTCTTCTATAACACAGAGAACATTTCTCTAACGCTTATAAGCGTATCAAATCACCTGTGTTACCTCTATTTCACCATTGTAAGCACTTTTTGAGCAATGAAAGTCTATGTTGAGTGTGTTTCCATTACAATGAGCTAATCACCATCACTGGGGCGACGAAGGAAGCCGTTCATCCAATAATTGTGGTACCTTCTATTTTAATTATATTTATTCTACAATTCTTTATTATTAATTGCTTGAATTGAAATTAAAAAAAATAGTTTTTCTCAAATAATTGTGTTTTCTTCTGATGGGTCATACTTGGTTTTTAAACTCTTGATGTCTCGTGCTCTTGATTAACAATTATTCTTTTAAAAACCTATCTTTGGCATATTTAGATTAAATTGAAAATAAGAATTGTTAGATGTTATCAATGAAGTATTGGTGAATGGTGGAATCTTAAGCCCTAGTTTTTCTTCATCCATTTTAAAATCAAATTGTTTTAATTCTCTTTATTTTCTGTTATTAAAAATTAGGTCTAGAAATTAAATCTTCACAAGTCCGAGAATCGAACCTATTTTACCACTATTAAAAATCACATCACTTATGTATTCTAATTTTGAAAAAAATATTTTGGGTTGGGATATTTTGAGGTTTCTGACATAGAATAGGGAAGACTTTTAAAATTTAATTGGTATTTTTGATCTTCTAAATTTTTTAAGGGTTGTTGTTCTTTTGGTCTTCTAGAGAATCAAAAAGGGTTTGCTCTAGCTAAAAATGGATCATCTTATCATAAACTTTCAAAAATGTTTAACAAAATTCTCTTAAGGCCTCACTACTGATATTGATCTTGCTAGAGTATCTTATTTGTTTCTTTAAAATTGTCTTAAAAGTTTTGATTTAAATCTTTTTATTATATCTCTTTTTTTTTTCTATCTTAAGGCATCATGCTGATGCAGTTTGTTTTTGAAAATATCAAAAGGGTTTCAATGAACCTTTAAAATGGTTAGATTAAGGCCTCAATATCGATTTTGATCGTATTGATAAATAGGTGGCTAATAAGAACTTTAAATTTTTGAAAGTCCCTTATAATGTTTACTTCTTATCCCCTTTCCTTTTTTTAAGCCTTCTAGTTTGGCCTTGGTAGGACTTAAGCAAAGTTAGTTTTGTTTGTGGTTTGTATCATTTGTGCAGAATATTAAGATATAGTTTCAATGGTTTTTTCTTATGATATGTTCTTATGTTTGTTATGGTATCCTATGGACTTTATTCCTGGAATAGGTCTTAAACACTTTTAGATTGGTAGGTCTGAAATCCTTGCTTTTAGCCATTTTGACTCAACCATGATAGTGATGTCACTCATCTGTTTATCTTTGCTAGATAGGACCATTAAATTAGAAGGTAAAATTTGCTGACAATCCTTTTTTATAATTTCTTCGTCAAATCTTGCTCAGATCTAGACCTTGCTCCGTTGTCTCTACAAGCCTCATGATTTGTTGTTTTAAACCTTAGTTTTCTATCCTAACTCTCCCTTTTTTTAAAAAAAAAATTATGTTTTATATTTATAAATATTTGTTTTATTTATCTAGTAAGTCAAGGGTTTTATAAGAGCCCAGAACTTGACATTTCAAAGGAATGGATAGAGCTAAGGTTGTAGTTTGACTACATTTCTTATTAACCAACAAAAAAGCTAAGAGAGATAAAAGAGTGTCGGGAAGAATTGTGTTTGGGATAAACATGGGCCAATTTCTTCCATTTTTTCCTTGATTCTTTTATTAAGTGTTTGATTTCTTCTTTATCTTTATGATGCATGTAATATAGGTTCATTAGTCCTTTTAGTCTTAGACTCCCTTTTCATGTTGGTAGTTATATTAGTCATTGTAAAATGGGATCCATATTCTCATAGGCTTTAAGGCTTGTTGCATGAGAACCTTAAAATATGTAGAATCGTTGTCTTATAAAATTTACTCTTATATTAGAAAAATGCTTCTATATTTATGGTTCTGAGATTGTTGTTTTTGTTTTTTGGTTGAGTTTTGCTATAGGTTATTTCTCTTGACAGAGTTTTAAGACCTCTCTTGAACTTAAATCTCTATCTAGTTAGTTATTATCCTACTAGCGAGTTTTTCTTAAGGTTTATTTCTTCAAAGTTTGTTTTCTTCAGTTCCCTCTTCTGCTCCTGATTAGGTAATTAGCGATGTCACTAGATTTTTTGGATAAAGTTGATACTAGTTCTGCCTTCTTTTATTTTTCTATTATAGTCAGTAGCGACTAGCTCTCGCTTTTCGTGGATTTCATTTTCTTTGATTGTACTCAGGAAATTAGCTTCAACTAGTTTAGTTAATTAACATCATCTTTGTACAGTGGTTTTTCAGTTTTATTTGTTCCTCTTTCCTGTTTTCTCATTTCTATATTTAGTCTTATTGTTTTCTTAGTCAGTTAACATACCTTATAATTTCAATATTTAACATAATATACATGGCTAATTCTTCTTTTCTAGGAATTATGAATGCTCCTGTGAAACAACATGATGTTGAAATCATAGTTGGTTATGTATTGTCTTGGTCCGGTTTTACAAATTGCAACTCATCTACTTGTATTTCTCCAGAGATACATTTCTCATTTTATAAGTTTTTGATTGCAGGAAAGGCGAAACCGTCATTCTCAATCTCCAAAAGGACGAATTCCATATCATGTACAAGCCAACGTGACACTTCTATTAGTCTTGATTCTGATAGAAGGGCTCAGGACCATACATTGATAGTTTTATCACGAGTGAAGAAGCTCAATTTCCACAACTTGCTTGTGGTGACATACATATTGCCAGCTATAGAAAACAGCTCATTGGGTATCGATGGTAAACAAAGAATTCCTATGATCCGGAAGAATTATAAATGTAATTTTTTTCTTTTTATGTAGTTTTAATTTTGTTTTTTTTTTGACAGATGTACTCTTTCATTCATCAAGGTTTTACCACTATGAGTTTTTCTTGTCAAGATTTTAATGAGGTAATATATATAAGTCCAATTTTTTTCGAGTCTTTGTATTTATATTTATATTTTATTGGAGACATATCTCTTTCTAGGGAAAACTCTAATGAGTTTTAAATCATCCAGCTGTTTTTTTATATAATACGATTAATTCTCAAAAAAAATAAAAATAAAAATATTATAACTGTTAAAACTTTTCATAAGTGGTTATTGGCAGAGTGCATAGTAGTTCCGGAATTTGGAGAGTAACCTTTATCTGCATCCCATCATACAATGCGATACATAGCCGAGCAGAATTTTGGACACTACATCATGAACTACCATCTTATAATGGGTGGTTGGTTACTACAAGAATCAACAGATCGTTAATGGTTATTTTCAGTGAATTGAATTATAAATTCATTACTCCAAACGGGAAAGGTTTCAATTCGGTTATTTTCAGTGAATTGAATTATAAATTCATTACTCCAACCGGGAAAGGTTTCAATTCACCAGCTAATGTAGTAATGACTAATGAAAGCTTAATCATTTTTTAGGTAAATGGGAAAGGTCCCTGTGTACTTCAGACAATTAATAAGGGGGTACACTTGAATATCAAAATGGAAAGCCACGTAGGAAGAAGAAAACTGGAAAGGTCTCCTGTCTACTACTTCTGTTTTACTACAAAATAAAAATAAAAATAGAAAGGCAGGTAATTATTCTACAAGTAAATTGATTGACAATGTTTTGATGTAATTGTTCTGCAAATATATGATTGATAATGCTTTGGCGGCAGAAACAGTGGCTGCGAAAAGTTCTGGTGTAAAGTTTATACATTGTCATCAAACAAATGGGGACACTCAAAACCATCTATTCCATTTCGGAAGAAAATACAGAAAATAGGCATTTCTATCTACCTGAAAAATATAAATAAAGACTCCTGCTATTTTCAATCCACCATTATTATTAATACAATCCAAAAAAAAATTGAATAAAATTTTACTATTTTTTAGAAACCAAATTAAAAAAAATTTATAAATCCAATCTAATTTATTTTCCATTTCAACAAATGCACATACTAATGTTTTATCAACTTTACCATAAGAGTTCAAAGCACCTATTGGTCATGTTCGAAGGGATTGAATATAGTGTTGTTGTGTTGGAGAAGATGAAGAAGTTAGATTAGATGTGTTTTTAAAAGTTATAAAATCTAAATCCAATCCATATGATTGTATTAATAAAAATATTAAAAAAATTAGATTAATTTAAATATATGGATTGGTTAATAAGAATAGTGGATTGCAAATAACAAGAGTCTAAATAAAAACATCATACCGTCACCAAATACCAAATGTGGAACGTCCGTGCTTGCAGCCCAGAAGTTTGCTTCAAGGGAACCCAATTATTCTATAAATGTTAGGTGGCGTAATCTAAATCTGAAGTGAACCCATATATTCACTGTTCTTCATATTATCCGGGGCATTAACTCTAATTAGCTTATACTGTTGGTCCAATATTTTCTTGGAGCAAACAAGCAACCTTGTACTGAATCTCTGTTAGAAACTCTGCATCAGGAGTTGTCAATTTTATATCAAGTTTTACACATGCAGGGGGTCAAAGGATTCTCCCATAGATCATAGTTAGGGAAGGTTTCTTCAGGCAAACCAGTTCTTGTCTGGTGCGTGATAACTACATCTTCCACAAAAGTCGCCCATCCCATGTAAGGATCACCGAAAGACTTGGACATTAGCCCCTTGTCTGGCTTTATTGACTTTTGCCGATGACCCAAATACCTCCGCGCCCCAATGATAAGCTTAGCAAAGTTGCCTCCATGAGTCATTACAAACACATCTGACTTCAAGCACACCAAGAAATCAAGGGCTGCCAGGCTGGTAACATGCTTACGGAATCCATCCAACTCTTCTTTGCTAGTTAAGTCCTCCTTTGACACCTACAATATTATACGATTATGTATTATGGGCTCAACAGAAATAAATAAGGAGAAAGTCATAAACTTATTGGGTATATTTGCGCACTTAAAAGAACGTAGTAAAATTAAGTTTGCAAAATGTTCCGGTTATGGAAAAGGCAGCACAAGAGCTAAAGGAGGTGTTTTACCAGATTCGGGAACATGTTTCTAAGTGGGGCCATTCGATTCTGCCCACCATAAACCTGTCCAGAAGCGACATAAATTTGAGTTTCTTTGGGGTATCCCATCGCTCGAAGGATTACAGCAACTTCCCCTGGTTCAAGGGGGCATCTTCCTTCCTTCCTCTTCTGCAGGGACAACTGCCAAAGATGGGATCCATTCTGCATCCAAACACCAAGTTAGAAATAGAACACCGATATGATAGACATGTCTTTCTTATGAAAGATAATCTAAGAAATGACGAAGAAATTCATTTTGAGTACCTTGTACCGTCGAGGCCACTCCTTCAGTCTGTATTCTGCCATTTTAAGCTTTTCATCTCTGGTCCCTACGAAATCGCAGAAAGATAGTCCAACCATTCCTTTCTCAAATCTCAAATGAAGAGCCCTGTAAAAGAGGAGGTTGGATTATAAATACACCAAAGTGAACTATAGGCCCATGTAGAGGTAAGTGGCATTTTAACTAAGACTTACATGTAAGGATTTGAACCCCCAGTGCGGTTCCTCATCCTTGTGGCCAATCTATCAGCCATTTGCTCGATCTCAGGAAGGAATTTCAGGGCATGGTAGTTCACCCGGCACCTAAGCCTGTTGATTTCCTGAGGAACATTATCATACCTGAGCAGTTGGAACAGGTAAACATGCATCAATCAAAAAAAAATGTCCACGACTAAAACTGTGTTGATGAGGGGTAGTACAGGAAATACAATATAAATTAATGAATTACCCCAGTCGATCTACAAAAGGTTTAAGAGCCATTATCTTCTTCTCCCTGATCCTTGGGAGTACATTATCAATGTAGAACTGTGCTGGAGCGTACTTTGGAATATTTTTCACAGTGCGTCTGCATAGTAACTACTAATCATTTGCTGAAATAAACACCTACATGATAATAAAGTATGTGGTTGATATTTTCTAATAAGCAAACTAGTGGTTGCAATGCTATGAGTTGGTAGAGATAAACAGAGAAATGAATCAGAATAAGGATCAGAATACTGAGTTCTAAATGTAAGCAACAAGGATTTAACAAACATACCACTGACTACTGAGATTTAGTCGCTCAGTTTGCTTTTAACTAAGCATGATTTTCTAAGAAACTTCTCTAACTCATGTTATACCACATAAACAAGAAATTGTCAAACCTTATACTTGTGAATAGCTCTGCTTTGTCAGGAAACCAGTCTGGTATGTCCCGGACAATTCTCACATCATTCTTCAAGTAGTCAATGAAATGATCCACGTCAAAGATGTCTTGGAATTTTCTGCATATGTATAAGTGATTGACAAGATAAAAATTTGTCACAAAAAGAAAAAAGGTTTGTATAACAAAAGGTAGAAGTGGGATCCATGAAACGATACAAAAGAAGATCACAAAGCCCTAAAAACTAAGGATTTTGTACGAGTAATATGTTAAGTCAAACTCAATATTATATCTTGAGGGAAAGGGGGCAATATCAAGAATTTATGAATGTAACTGCTAATTAATATTTATTCGTGATATCTTACGTTTCATCTTTCCAAATCTGATCCTGCTTCAACATTGGCAAAATAAGGGTGGCGTTCATTATCTTGGCCACAGCCACAGCATTACAAATCTGCAAAACGTATGTGCATTAATTAAATTTACAAAATTTCGAGGTATTTTTTGTAGTGAAATTGAACTATTGTTCTTAGAACAACAACCAGTATAAGAGTTACAGGTTAGCAGAACATACAGCTATTCTTTGTTGATTTAAACCGCCTTCAGCCTGGATCAATACATAACCGCTTGTATCATTCTCTGAAGGAAGATCTGCATGGGTAAAGGACAATTAACTCAGTTAAATGTATTGCTTGAGATCAATGACCTATCTGGATTATGTTTTCTCCCTAATGCGGTTTTCTCAAACCACTCAAGCAATTACTATATTTTCTAACCGCACATACTTAACCCCTCTAACGAGAAACCTAATAGAAAACTAATCACTTTATCAGCTAGCCAGCAGTATATTGCGCGATTTGAACACAGCCCTAGTTACATATCTGTCAAGCATTGAAATTTCTATAGAAAATGTAAATAAGGATGAGAGTTAACAACATTCTCCTTAAGCACTCAAAAAGCAGGTCCATATCACACTACCACTCTTACCTAACAGTCTTTCCATGATGATAAAACCGTATTTAGTAGAAACAAACAGTGAGATCTTTGTCAATAAAATGAGAGACAAACCTGAGAATCCATCGTGACGCTCCGCACAAGGCTTCCAAGATGTTGTCGCAGAATACGGATTCTCCCATAGCGAAGGTGACTCCTTTACCTTTAATAAAAACACCAATGTTAATAAAACCCTATTCACTCAAAAATCCAATACTAAACTAAAACAAAAAAATGAACTTACACGAGGACACTGTAACACGATTCCGTCCTTCTTACACAAGTAAGGTGCATTCTACAAGAAAATCAAAAAGATAAAGTTAGCAACTTTAAAACAAATCACAACCCCCTCAATCCATAAAGTTCACGCCTTTCTTGGAAATAGACACTAAACGAAGAAACCCCCAAATCTTAAAAACGATTAAATTTCAAAATTCTACCCAATTCTTCAGGAACACCCAAGAAAAACAGAAATTAAAAACAAGTATTTTGGATCTAAATGGCACTTACTAAGCGATTCCAGATGGTGGGGATACAGATCAAAGCACCAACAAATATAAATAAGAGAAGAGAAAGTGAGATCTTAGAGTTATACAAAGAAGTTGAAGAAACCCTAGTTTCATCGGGACATAAGAAATAATTAGGCATCCAAAAGGGTCTACTATTGTAATCTCTTATAGAATGTCTGTTATCATCATCATCATCATCATGAGGAGACTGATTATCAGGTGATATTAATGGTGTTATATCTGGGTCTCCTCCTTCTCTTTTTAATGGTGATGATGAAGCTCTACTGCCTAATGAACTTGATGAATGCCTTAACTCTGCCATTGCTCTCTTTGGACTGAAACTAGCCATTGCTCTACAACTTTCTCTCACTCACTAGTTTCTCTCTTTAATGTATAATAACTCTTTCCTCTTCTTCAGATCGAAGGAAATTCCTATTCTTTCTATCTGCGAGAGGAGTGTAATTAATTATGGGTTTACAAGAAGGCGTTAAAAAATACTATCTCCGTTTTTAGAAAAAGTTATTTGATTTTAAACTATTTTTAGGTTAAAATTGAAAAAGTAATAGTAACTCTTTTTCTGAAAGAAGAGAGTAATTGACTTAAAACTTACACCATATCATTATGGGAAAAACAAAAGCGAGTTATTGGACAGCTAGAGCTATCAACGTTCCGGGTTAGGATCAACCCGTGGCTGGTTAAGCGATCCACGGGTTCTTCAACCCTAACCCGGACCATTTTCTATTACAGGTTCATTTGGTAAACCCTAACTCTACGCGAGTTAGTCCTAGTTTTCATATCAAAACCTTTAAAGGGCTAACTTAATAGCGCATCCATGTTGAACGGTGAAAAAACACACCTCATCATTTACCGGTGAATACTACCAACCCTTAATATTGTTTAAACCCATAATTGGTGAAACAGCAACAACTCCGAATTTTTTTCAATAACTGCCCACCTTTCCATATCTTTCTCCCAAAAAAAACCACAGAAAAAAAAAAAAAACTAAAACCATTAATATCTCTTTTCCTAGTTTTAAATTTCTTATTAATATAGTTCATGGCGGATTTCAAAACGGGAATGGAGTAATAACATTAAATTAACCATTAATTCATGGGAAGAGAAAGTGGTGATGTTGGTTGCTGCTACTGAAATTGAAAAACAAGAAGAACATATATAGAGATGGAATTGATGGTGTTGCTACCCGATGGTTATAGGTTTTGTTTTGGACATACTACAAACACGGGAATTCAGTGGAATTGAAGAGCATATGGGTTTATGATAGACACATTTTTGTGTCTCTATTAGTCCCGACAATGTATATTGTTAGCCCTTAATTTTTGTACTAATGTTAATTTATCTTGTGTTTTTAGGTATTTTTGAAGAATAAATAATTACGCAAAATTCGGCTTCGAAAGTGTTAAAGGCACCCTGAAAAGTGTTAAAGGCACCCACCTCAAAAGTGTTAAAGGCACCCAGGTTTTACTAAAGGTACCCACCTCTTTTGAGTTTAAAAGAAAACTTTGGCATGAATGTACTTTCTTCTTCCGCGTGAATTATTGGAACGAGTTTTTGGACATGTTTTTGAAGCTTTGAGTTAAAAGATATTCTTTCCATATGTGTAAGTGTTTGAACATAACTAGAAAACTCAAACAAACCTCGTGAATGAGTGATCTAATCTAAATCAGGATGGTTATCTATTCTCGGGTAATATTTGATTGTAATATTAAGAATACATGATTCTCGAGTTTCGATTAGGCAAGAATAATCAAGAATTTCATTCCAATAGAAACTCTGCCAGCGTGAAAGAGGAGAAAAAGAGAAGAAAAATATTCTCGGCTTTTACTGCCGAGAATAATTTCATTGATTGATAAGATTCTTTGAAGATTTGGAATTAAGGGGTTGCTGTATTATAAATAGAGAAGATTGGAGAAGTTTGGAGGGGGCTACAGAGAGCGGATATCGAGAAGAATTTTTTTTCCAGATTTGTTCTTCAACTTAGGCCGAAGTGAGGAAGAAAAAGAACAAACAACCCTTACAAACTGTCGTTCAAACCGTTACCATTTCTTCAAAATCAATATCAATAGCAACAACTCCTTTATTACTTCAGCGACAGTTCGAGCTTCTACTACACCACATAGTCGTTCTTTCTTCACAACAACACCAAACAGTGTTATTCAGTTGCTCTCTTGATCTGTGCTTCATTTACTATTCATAAAATCTGTCGTTGATTCAACAGAAAATTAAAAGAGAATTGTAAGTTTTTCCATATTAATAAAATCAAATGTTTATTCAATTTTCTTCTGTTACTTTCTCCATGAGTAGCTAATTTCTCTCTCTAGGGTGTATGAGGAAACTATTTTTGATGTGTAACTACTAGTTTTCAATTTCTTTGATATATTACTTCATATTTGTGCTTTCAACGATTAATAATTTTTCTTCTTTAAAAGCTTCAAAATAATTATTCTGAATAGTCTTTAGACTTTTGATATTTTATAAGCGAATGAGAATTAGAATTTTGGCATAACAACGAAAGTTGTAATATTAAGTTTTAAAACGATAAATCTTTCAAAATATGAGATTGGGTTCGAAAATTGTTTTGAGTATTTGATAGTAATAGTTGAAGTAGTGAAAAATAATTTTACAAAGATCAAAAGTTGTGGAATCCGAAACCCTAGAAATTTCTCCTATTTTTCAATCAATCAATTTATTTTAGTAATTGTCTTTAAATTTAATTCTTGAAATAAACAACAATAATTTCTTGTCTTTGCGCATAAATAGGTAATTAATTAGAAATATTTATTTCCTTTTTAGTGTGTTTGTGCATATTTTATTTTTATTTTTATTGTTATATATAAAAAAATACATTTGCACACACCATTTTACACCTTCGTCAGATCATCGATTTTTAGGAAACCGTGGATAAGTAAGTTGAACACGTGCTTTGGGCATGACGGGAGTTACCAGCTGAAAGTCCACAAGCCTTAACCTTGCACCTTTGACCAGTCTTTGACTGTAGGTATATTTTGTTAAGGTAAACCAAGCTTACCTAAATTAGTAAACCCTGCATTTGCATGTGCACAAATTCTTGCTTGACACTAGTATCTTTTGCTTGTGTATGCCTCATTGGGTATGTATAGGAAATAGACTTGAAGAAAAGGATTTGTATTGTTTAAGTCCTACCCCCAGCACGTTTGTTGGTAGTTCATCTTTATTTTCTGAAATAGGTGACGAAACCAATGTAACCAAAACCCTAAGAGACCGTACGAACCCTTCTAGATTAGTACGTGAATCTGGGGTAGTTTTACCCATTTCTAATGGGAAATTTGATATCAAACCTGGAACAAATTAACGTGTTTCAAACATTTAGGGGGTTAGACAACGAGAATCCCTAAACCCACGTTAGATACTTTGAAATGATTTATGGGACCATGAGTTATCCAAATGTCTCGATAGATGTACTTAGGTTGCGTTTGTTTCCTTTTTCCCTTGATGAGAAGGCCAAAGAGTGGTATCATTTTATTCCCGCTAAAATAATCACCACTTGGGATGGCCTTGTAGAGGCCTTTATTAAAAAAATTCTACCCACACCATAAGAATGTTGTTGTTTGTTAGTTTATTCAAAACTTTAAGCAAAAATTAGGTGAAAGCCTACATGATTATGTAGAAAGGTTTAATGAATTATACCAGTGTCCGTATTACGGTTTTGAAAAAGCCCATATGGCCCAAATCTTGTATCAGGGCCTAGATAGTGAAACTCGTATGCAGTTAGAAACAATGAATGGTGGTGAGTTTACCCATCAAGAGCCTGATAAGTGTTTTGACTCATTTATCGAGTTAACTGAGAAAACTAGGAAATGGGCCTCAATGAGAGAACCAGAAATATCTAGAAACCAAATTCATAGGGTCAATCGAGTTGATAATGGTTCGGATATCCTTAGGCGTCTAAAGACCTTAGAGAGTAGAAGCCAAGAAGGGTCAAGCCGGATTATGGGCTATAATAATGAGCCCGAATTTTACCCAATTAAACTACCGTGACCAGGTTAGTGTCTTGCATAGAGGTATGCACTCTAAATATGAGGGTCGACCCAAGTTTGACCCATACTCTAATACATATAACCCTGGTTGGAGGCATAACCCGAATTTCTCTTGGTCCAAAAGGTGCCCGTCAGGGCAATGCTTCTAGAAATCCACCACCAGGTTTTCCTAAGAACCTAACTCAAGCCCAAGAACCAAGCCCAGTTGATTCAAAGGTGTCATCTTTAGAGGAAGCTATGAAACTGTTTATTGAAAATAGTGCCTTAGATCGTGCCCAAAACACCAAAAATTTTAACATGATTGGGAAGCGGATCGATGACTTATCATTGATATGTCAACGTTACTAACAAAATACTGATCAGGCCATCAGTAACTTAGAGACTCAAATTAGTCAACTTTCAAATAGGCTAAATGATAAGGAGAATGGGAAATTTCCTAGTCAACCGACTCCGAATCCGAAAGGAATCCACCAGGTTAGTGGATCAGGTAGTCCTACTGAGCACATCAAGTAGTTATTACCCTCAGGAGTGGAAAAACAGTAGAAAACATATTAGAACAACCTAAGGGTAGTAATCAAGCTGAAAAAGAGTCTGAAGTCGACAAAACTCCTAGTGATACTAATGGGCCTGAGAAAGATATGGGCCCAAATAAGGAAAATGTCCCTGAGAGAGTGTATACTCCACCCGCACCATTTTGCTAAGAAAAAGCCTGGCATTTATGCTGAAATCCTAGACATCTTTAAGTAGGTTAAGATCAACCTTCCCCTGCTAGATGCAATTAAACATATGCCAATCTATGCCAAGTTCCTAAAAGATACGTGTACGGTCAAACGAGACATGAGTATGCATAAAAAAACATTCTTGATCCAACAAGTTAGTTCTATACATTGACAACAGTACCCAGTCAAATTCAAAGATCCTGGTTGTCCCACTGTTACCTGTACTATAGGCAATCAACGGATAAAAAATACATTGTTAGATCTTGGGGATATTTTGAATCTCTTACAGTTCTCGGTATATGAACAACTTGGACTACGAGAGATGAAACCAACTAGGATCACACTTCAGTTAGCCGATAGGTCAGTCAAGATTCCACGTGAAATTATTGAAGACGTTTTGGTTCAAGTAGAAAACTTTATATATCAGTCGACTTTGTGATTCTAGATACGCAACCTATCTTAAACCGTGAGATCAATATTCCAATCATCATAGGCCGTCCATTTTTATATACTGCTAATGCGATAATCAATTGTCAAAACGTTCAAGTGGAAAAAAAAATTGGCAATCAAAAAGTCTCGGTGAATGTTTTAAAAGTTTTCCAAGCCCCTCCAGACCATGACCACTATGAGTCTTTTTGCATGATTGATTCTATAGTTTAGAACATTTTTAGCACCAATAGTGTTAATGATCCATTAGAGGCCTGCTTGGCCCATTTTGGAGCCTACTACGATGAGGATAGTCATTTTGAATAAGTTAATGCATTGCTAGACTCTGCACCAGTTTGGATTATAGGAAATGGCAACGTAAACCTGAACCTCTTCCACCCACTATAGATAAGCCCATCTTATCGCTATTCAAAACTCCCACCCTTGAATTAAAGTTGTTACCAGATACTTTGAAATATGTGTTTCTAGGTAATAAGAATATTCAACCTGCCATAATTGCCTCTCACTTAGAGCCTGATCAGGAAAGTAAAATAGTTAGTGTTCTATGAGAGCACAAGACTGCCCTTGGGTGAATCTTAGCAGATTTGAAAGGAATTATATGCACCGAATCTACTTAGAGGAGGGTGCCAAGACCTCAAGAGAAATACCACGACGTTTGGACCCTAACATGAAAACTGTTTTTCGTACAGAGGTGCTTAAGTTGTTAGATGCGGGTACCATATACCCCATCTCTGATAGTAAGTGGGGTTACAGTAGTTGAGAATGAGAAAAATGAATTGATCCCCACCCGAGTTACTACTGGATGGAGAGTTTGTATAGACTACCATAAGCTGAACTCAGTCACTAGGAAAGACCATATTCCTCTACCATTCATCGACCAGATGTTAGAAAGATTAGGCGGTCATAGTGATTATTGTTTTCTAGATGGATACTATGGGTATAACCAAATCCCCGTAGACCTAGAAGACCAGGAGAAAATAACCTTCACATGTCCATTTAGTACTTTTGCTTACAGACGTATTCCTTTTGGGTTGTGCAATGCACCCGTAACATTCCAACGTTGCATGCTAACTATCTTCTCGGACATAGTGGAACGGTTTCTTGAGGTCTTTATGGATGATTTTTTGGTTATTAGTTCTTCTTTCAATGAATGTTTGCACCACCTTACACTAGTTCTAGAACATTGTAAAGAAAAGAACTAAGTCCTTAACTGGGAAAAGTGTCATTTTATGGTTAAATCTGGAATAATGTTAGGACATTGGTGTCCGCTAAGGGAATAAAAGTTGATAAAGCAAGGTTGACCTAATTTCAAAATTAATGCCACCTAAGAACACAACAGATGTTAGATCTTTCCTTGGTCATGCTGGATTTTATCATCATTTCATCAAAGACTTTAGCAAGATTGTCTTACCTATGTCGAACCTACTTGCTAAAGATATTACCTTTGTTTTTTATGAAGCATATATTGAAGCTTTTGAGAAACTTAAATCTTCGTTAACTTCTGCCCCTATCATCCGACCACCTGATTGGAACATACCATTTGAACTCATGTGTGATGCGTCCGATTACACGTTCGCTGTTGTCCTATGCCAATGACATGATAAAACATCTTTTGCGATTTATTATGCTAGTAAAACCCTAAATAATGCCTAGATAAACTACAAAACCACTGAGAAGGAATCGTTAGCCATCGTGTTTGCACTTGATAAATTTATATCATAACTTCTTGGGTCAAAGGCTATAGTCTAGTATGACCATGCCGCGCTCAAGTATCTTCAGTCTAAGAAGGACTCGAAGCCTCATTTGATTAGATGAGTTTTATTATTACTAGAAATCCGTGATAAAAAAGGGGTTCTGAAAATGTAGTAGCCGACCATTTATCTCGTATCCTTGTTGAGTCTAGGGATAATGAGAGACCACTCCTGGACACATTCACTGATGAACAATTATTTTCCATCTCTCATTTACCGTGGTTTGCTGACATTGTTAATTATTTGGTAACTGGTCAAATGCCCGAGCACTGGTCTAAACAGGATAGAGTAAAGTTCTTGTCTGAGGTCAAATATTTTTTCTGGGATGATCCATACATATTCAAATATTGTCCAGATCAGATCATCCTTCGTTGTATTCCTGACAACGAAATCTCTAGTGTGCTCACTTTTTGTCACTCTGGAGCTTGTGGGGGTCATTTTAGTGCAAAGAAAACAACTAGTAAGGTCTTGCAGTCTGGTTTCCATTGGCCGTATTTATTCAAAGATTCCTACAAATTTTGTCAAAGTTGTGAAAGATGTCAGAAATTAGGAAAGTTGACCCGCCGTAATATGATGCCATTGAATCCTATCTTGATAATAGAAATATTTGATGTATGGGATATTGATTTTATGGGTTCCTTTTTAACTATTTTGGAAACTTTTATATTCTTTTAGCCGTTGACTATGTGTCCAAGTGGGTTGAAGACATAGATAAAAGACAAACGATCGTCACGTTGTGATCAAGTTTGTTACAAACAACATATTCTCTCGATTTGGTATGCCAAGAGCAATTATTAGTGATGGAGGGTCCTATTTTTTATAATCGTTCATTTGAGTTTGTCAAGAAGAAATACTCAATTACTCATGAGGTTTCTACACCTTACCACCCGCAGACTTGTGGCCAGGTATAAGTGTCTAATAGGAAAATAAAACAAATCTTAGGAAAGACCGTAAACCCCACTCGGAAAGACTGGTCTTTGCGCTTAATAGAAGCTTTGTGGGCTTACCGAAACGCTTTTAAGACTCCTCTGAGGATGTCTCCATATAGACTTGTCTTCGATAAAGCCTGTTATTTGCCTGTAAAATTAGAACATCGTGTTTATTGGGCAATTAAACGGCTAAACTTTGACCTACCAACCTCTGGTGACAACCGTAGACTTCTACTCAATGAGTTAGAAGAATTTCGTAATGATGATTACCAAAATATGAAAATATACAAGGAGAAAACTAAAAAATTTCATGATAAATCGATTATTCGAAAGTTATTTGAACCTGGTCAAAAGGTCCTTCTGTACAATTCTCGTTTACATCTCTTTCCTAGTAAGTTAAGATCCCGGTGGTCGGGCCCATATTATGTCAAGATCGTCTTTCCTCATGGAACAGTAGAAGTTGGAAATCCGAAGAATGGAGAAACTTTCAAAGTTAACGGTCAACGGTTGAAACAATTTTTGGAGTTGACCACTCATTCAGTAGAAGAATCAGAAGTGAATGATCCTGACTATCAGGACTAATCTACAAGGTAACCAAGTCTGGTTGAAGACGTTAAACTTAGCGCTCTATGGGAGGCAACCCATTTGATTTTGGTACACAATGCTGATAATATATTTCCTTATCTCTTTTACATTGCTCGGTAAGTCTTTTTGTTCATGTTTTTATTCATTATCTTTAAAACATCGAGGACTATGTTCAGCTGAAGTCTGGGGGTAAGGGAGAAAAATTTAAATTTTTAGTTGTAACAAACACTCCAAAATCTAGAAACTTGTGAACAGTGCAGGATGACACTAGCCATTCTAAGTAGATGGAAATAAAAATCTTGGTTGTAGGAGTTGAGGGACCCAACTAAAGGGTTTATTCATAAAAGTACAAAGCTCAGGTGTTAGAAATAACATGATAGTCGTCACCATATCTCGGAATCATCATAACCATATCGCCTTCTGTTTTTATTTTTGCAACTTTGTGTTTCTCTAAGTGATTTGGTGGGGCACTAGTATCGAATTGTTATCGTCGTTGGAATGAAGTAAAGTGATTGAGATCAAACTCTATTATTATATTTTATTTAGACTAAAAAAGTGAATAATTATTTTATTTTCAATAAATCGACCGCTGGGGCCTTTGTATATACCAGCTGAGTCGATATTAGTATAAGGATAAAGACCAGTGGGGGCGTATCTTAATCCATTAAAATGCATCCTGGCGGCGACCTTCAAACAGATATGGGAAACACCGTTCATCTTAGTTAACATGTGCAAACTTCATCATCTCCATATCCATCTTGTTAATCTATTCATGTGATTGTGGTTTGTTAGATTCCGAGTATCGTGGTCCATTGTACGAATTTCTTAGTAATGCTTTGTTTTTTTTATATATGAATTTTAGTACGCTTGAGTAAAAACTCGTGTATAGCAATTGGATTCAAAGCAGGGTAATTCCTCTCATAGCCAAAGAATTTTGTAGCCAACTAAATAGCATGTTTAGTGTCTACCCCAATCGTTCACAAGTAGCTAGAGTTTGGAGTAAAGGTTTTGTGGGTACACCTCTTGTAAACCCTCACAAGACGAAACTCGTCCGATAGGGACATCTATGGGTTTAAAAGCTTGTTGCACACGCTAAGTGCAACCATGATGCCTGCGACAGTGAGTTAGAATTTTTATTAGATTTGCTCGAGGACTAGCAAAATATAATTTGGGGGTATTTGATAGACACATTTTTGTGTCTCTATTAGTCCCGGTAATGTATATTGTTAGCCCTTAATTTTGTACTAATGTTAATTTATCTTGTGTGTTTTAGGTATTTTTGAAGAATAAATAATTGCGGAAAATTCGGCTTCAAAAAGGTTAAAGGCACCCACCTCTTTTGAGTTTAAAAGAAAACTTGGCGGGAACTTATTTTTTTCTTATGTGTGAATTATTGGATCGTGATTTTGGACATGTTTTTGAAGCTTTAAGATAAAAGATATTCTTTCCATATGTGTAAGTGTTTGAACATAACTAGGAAACTCGAACAAACCTCGTGAATGAGTGTTCTGATCTAAATCTGGATGGTTATCTATTCTAGGGTAATATTTGATTGTAATATTAAGAAGATATGATTCTCGAGTTTCGATTAGGCAAGAATAATCAAGAATTTTATTCCAATGGAAACTCTGCCAGCGTGAAAGAGGAGAAAAGGAGAAGAAAAATATTCTCGGCTTTTACTGCCGAGAATAATTCCATTGATTGATAATATTCTTTGAAGATTTGGGATTAAGGGGTTGTTGTATTATAAATAGAGAAGTTTGGAGGGGGATACTGAGAGTGGATATCGAGAGGAAAAAATGTTCAGAGTTGTTTTTCAACTCATACCGAAGTGAGGAAGAAAAAGAACAAACAACCCTTACAAACTTTCGCTGAAACCGTTACCATTTCTTTCAAAATCAATATCAATAGCAACAGTTCCTTCATTAGCTCAGCGAAAATCCACACCTTATAGTCGTTCTTTCTTCACAACAACACCAAACAGTCTTATCTAGCTGCTCTCTTGATACGTGCTTCATTTACTACCCATGAAATCTGTCGTTGTTTCAACTAGAAATTTAAAAGAGAATTGTAAGATTTTCCATATTAATAAAATGAAGTGTTTATTCAATTTTCTTTTGTTATTTTCTCCATGAGTAGCTAATTTCCCTCTCTAGGGTGTAGGGGGAAACTAGTTTTGACGTGTAACTACTAGTTTTCAATTTCTTTGATGTATTACTCCATATTTGTGCTTTCAATGATTGATAATTTTCTCTTCTTTAAAAGCTTCAAAATAATTTTTCTGAATAGTCTTTAGGCTGTTGATATTTATAAGCGAAGGAGAATCAGACTTTTGGCATAACAACGAAAGTTGTAATATTAAGTTTTAAAAAGATAAATCTTTCAAAACATGAGATTGGGTTCGAAAATTGTTTTGAGTATTTGAGAGTAATAGTTGAAGTAGTGGTAACTAATTTTATAAATATCAAAAGTAGTGGAATCCGAAACCCTATAATTTTCTCATATTTTTCAATCAATCAATTTATTTTAGTAATTTTTTATTAAATTTAATCTTAAATCAACAACAAAAATTTCTTGTCTTAGTACATAATTAGGTAATTAATTAGAAATATTTTAATCGATCTCTGTGGACAAACCCGTACTTACCGATTCTACTTTTTAGTTATCATGCGAAATCGGCTTTACGTAAAAAATCCTATCAGTTTGCTGCAAGGAAATCAAGAAGTGGTTGCGACACTAATTACGGTCGAGAAAGAAGATGTATTGCATATGTTTTGTTGTTTGATTATTTGTAAGAACGCGCCAAAATTACAGGGAAGGATAAGTTGGTGTTAGAAACACCAACGCGGTATGCCTGGATGTCCAACAAATATGCCCTCTTAGTGTTTGATGAAATGCGCAATGAGATTGCCGTAAAACTAAAATGAAGTTGAAGTAGCCTGTCAGTTCTGTGAAACTGACAAGCGTAATAGTTATGTTTGGGATTGATAATTCTGTGGGCTCTATTTAGATTCTAATTTTGGGCTAGTGATGTTTGGACTTGATTCTGACCAATCAAGGTTTAATGCATCGCGAAGGGCCGCACCAAAATCAAAAATTCTCAACGAATCCGGTACGTAGAACGGGTTACATGCCAATTTTATTAGAAGAAAAAGAACTTGATCGGAAGGTAACTGTTATGAGAATTTAAATATGCACGGTATGTAACAGGGGCACAATTTTAATAATAATTAATTAAATAAAATACCGTTATATTAAACCATAAAAAATAGGAATACATGCTAGGCTCGAACTCAAACCTTGGACCGGTAGGTTACAATCAAACTGGTAACCCTCAGTACTGGTTATACGGTTTTGATTTTGAACTAGTTAATTATAATTATGACCATTTCTAAAATTTTGTTAATTGCTAAACCCTATTTATTTTATTTTCACCTTATATCTCTTCATTAGCATTTTTTATTCTCATCGACAAGCATTCATATTTTTCTTTCACCATGTTTGTTTGGATCTAATTCGAGCCGATTCAGATGTTAGATCGTTTGTTTTTTTTTATTTTTTTGATGTCTGACTCGGCTTATACATCTGAATTGAAGTTATTTGAGTCAGGTATTATTTTGTACTAGACTCGTTGGGCACATATCTGATTGAAAAAAAATATTATAACTTTATTATTTTATTATTTTTAAGTCAGATGTGTAATGAGTCAGATTCATATGTAATAAATTAGACAAATGAATCAGATCCAGATGAGTCAGTTGAGTCTGAAAAGAACAAACAACCCGTTTTTCTACGTATGTAAACGATCTCCATTAACAACTTTCTTTATTCTCCATTATTTACAGTAGCTGAAGTATATCACTTTCTTCCTCTTACTTTTTTACATTTTCTATCACATCATCATTATATCTCGCAATTATCACTCTTCATTTTATTATCACTAACAGAGACATGATAAAAAGATCCTTGTTCGTGCTTCTGAATATGTGATGATAGGATAACGAAATTGATATATTTGTATATACAAATGGGTTGATGTTTCTTAGTTCTATCAGTTAGTGTATTTGTATTTGTATACTAATTATTTGGGCAGTAAAAATGAGTGTATGATTGATGAATTAAAAGTTTAAATTGTTGATTGATTGTTTAAAACTTTTAATATTGTAATATTTGTAATTATATACTACCTCCGTTTCAGCAAAAGTGATAGTAACTTTTTTCCCAAAACGGAGAGAATATTTGTTTATTCTGAAAAATATTAAGATAAAATGTTTATTATTGATTGATATACCAGTGATATGTCTAAAAATGTTGTAAATCAATGTTAAAGATCCCTAAATATAAAAATTTCAGATAAATATAAAAATTTAGACGAGTTGATAGGAAACCCACTGGTTAACTCTAACTTGGTAGGTTTTTTGACTAGTCCATATGTTGAAACTCAAATCTAGCTTGTTTAGCCAACCACATGTCGAGCCGGGTCAGAAATTTACAGCTCTAGTTATACTTCTTTTATACAACACTTATTACCCGATTTTAATTAGGAGTAGTTTTTGTCTCGGCCGAGGTTTGAAAACGGGTCATGAACCATGGCCATGAAAGCGTTTTAAAGGGTACAAATAATTTTTTTCAACAACAACAAAATACATTATTTAAAAAAAAAAATGTTTCTAAGTTTATTTTTTAAGAACAAGTTTTATAGCGGAAGAATTTCATCTTTCAAATTACACATCACCTCAGTATTTTGGAACATATCATGGAAGTTTAAATATAACGGTGGAATCCAACGAACCAATTTATTTTGCACTTGACCAGTCAACGAATCAAGAAGGACAAAAAATATAATTTCCCATTGTGTTTTATTCTTAGCCATCCATCCTAAATATTTATTTAATTAATTAGGATGGAATTGTAATTTTTTCCAACCAATTGAGCGCAATTTTGAATTGGGTTAAGCGCCAAACTGTTTTCCTCAAATCGCTTGGAATCCAAGTTTTCTTCCACAAAACTTTGGAACATACCGTGAAAAAAACGTCTTTACTTCCGTTGCTGGTATAAGTTTCATTTTTTTGTCTTTATTATACTTCTTCGTCTCTTCTGATAGGTTCTCTTTCTTTTCCTTCTGAAATTCCTCTCTTGGGAGATCATTTTTCAATGATGTTGATATTTATGCAGAGAGTAACATTCCTCCTGAAAATCTTCGTGTGATGTCGCAATCATTTAGAGGATGTTTAGGAACTGGCGCTTTCTCTTTTCATGTATCTCTCCTCCCAATTTTTTTGAAACTGATAGAAGAAGAACCCTAACTGGTCTTTTGTTTATGTTTGTTGATGTAGGGGCTTCTGAGCCTTCTTCTAATCTTAGCGAAGATGGATCTCTTGGTTTGGTAGATCAAACTGTTAGGGCTTATTAAAAGGATAATGTTATGGTTTCAGAGCTCTGCTTGAGCCTCTCTCCTCTGGTTGATGGTCCGAGTTTTGCTATTGTGGTGAACCAGGTCTCTACTGCCAGTCGTTCTCCTACTAATGATGATGTTTGCTCTTCTTCCGAGTCTTCTGAAAGGACTCCGTCGAATGTTGGTGGTCTGGTAGAGACTGATGGATATCATCCTTCTTCCGAATTGAGTGGTGTCGTATCTTCAGCTCTCTTGCCAACTGTTCCTTTGTTTGCTGGTGATGGTGGTCCGATAGCTCCGATTACGGATGGTGAGGGTCGGTTTCTTGCTGAGACTCCCGCTACTCATCGTAACTATCATGTGCCTGGTAATTCATTTCCTCCTGCGAAGGTTCAGAAGTCCATAGATGATAATCGAAGGAGGACTACTGCTGCAGATTTTGTCATTACCTTCGAGTGTCTCTGCTCAAACATTCTTGATCCTCATGTTCTTGACTTCCTCTTTTCTTCTCAATTGGGCTTGGTGGTGTACTCTCATGTTGAATCTGGTATGCCTATTCTTTGCATGATCTTGTAGACCCGTTTGTTCTTTATCTTCTTCGTCATCGGTCTCTGTCAAATGAGCTTACTTTCAGAACCGTCGCAATTTTTGGAGTGTTCTTCGTGAATATTTGGAGCAACGGCGTTTGGGTCATCTTGATTACTCTGTTGATATGTTTAATGAGATGATTTCGGACACACAAGCAGTGCCTTACCATATAGGGTCTTCCCTCCGATTGAGTTCGGTACGTCCTCCTCTGCCTTCTATCATTTGTTTAAATGATATCACCAAGGATGGTGGACAGAGTGATAGGCATAAGCAAATCTTTGTCATCCGTGGTCCCTGGTTGTATGGTTTATCCTCTAGCGGTGAATGCTTTGAAGATGTTTTCGGCGAGCATGATCTGATTGACGAGTATCTCCATTGTGGTCGGTTGTGGGTGCACATTTGTGTTGCTCTGTTTGCTCATGTTTTTGATTTTTGGACGTACCAACAAGTCTGCAACTCGGGATGTGTGCTTCTCATTCCTGCTGAGTTTGTCTCTGTTGTTTTAATTGTTCTGGCTCTGGTTTTTCCAACTCCTTTCGATTTGATCCCTCAGGCGTCTCGTATGAGGCTCCATTCAGAGGTACGTACTCTTCTTTTTCCTCTTAGCTCTGTTTCTGGTGTGATCTACCCTTATTCCATAATTCTTTTGTGCAGCGTTCTGATGGACCTCTTGCTACTACTCGTTCTCGTACTCGTAGTGTGTCCTCTTCTGGAGGTCTTGCTGCCGATGATTCTGTATCCTCCAGCATTCGTCAGGTTATACTTTTCGTGCATGCTTTATATTCCCGTATTGGTTATCTTGAGGCTCGGGTTCATCTCCTGAGGTATGAGCTTGATTCGGTTACTTCTTCCGCTAGGGTCGAGGTTCTTCGGACTATTACGCGCTTTGCCAGGATCTGGATGGAGAAATATGAGATTTGTTCTGAGTTCTGTGAAGATCTAATCATTTTCATGAATCACCTTGACCTTCCTTCTGCTTCGGATGCATAGAAAACACAGCTTTTCATATTTTGTGTCTCTCTTTGAATTTTATGCATTGATGGATGCCCTATTTTGTATATGAAGGATACGATGCTTGTAAAGTAACTGCTTTAAAACTCAGGAATTGCTAAATTATCATGATTTTGACTTTAATCATAAAACTAGGTTATTTTGTGCATAGTGTGTTATTGCTACATGGTTACGATTTGCTATTTGTAACGGGTCATCGATTTTATTTACATGCTCTAGTTACCCCATACATGATATTTCCTGGGAATAATCGAGAGCAGAACCACCCATTCTTCTTGATGTTATTGTTTTTATCCTGCCCCATCCATTCTAGCGACCGCGTCCAGACACCATAGAGGGCTTTCAGAACAGTCGGTAGTCGTTGCCACTTCCCGTCGTTTTATCCTGCTCCCCACGATGCAGGTCACTATATCTCGTCGTTGAAGACTATTAAGAGACAATCGACAATTCATCGTGCCATTTAGTGGCCAATCTTCGTTCCTAGTGCCACATGCTATTCATCGAGCATGCGGATTTTCATTTTTGTTGACATCCATCTTTTATTGCTATGTTTCCTTATCGCACCAATCGCGTTTCGCATAGTTTCCCAACAATGGGTCATCCACAGTGGGTCATCGAATTGCACCTTAGTCTCTTGAAATAATAGCCATGTATTCGTGCAGATGTCTCTTTATGTAAACGTTGGAAATATTATATACGCGATGACATTAAGTACTCTTCACGAAGGTGCTTTCCATTCATTCTACCAGCAAAAATTAGAAATAACCATGGTTTTTCATTAACCACAACCGCAACATGGTCATGACACCCGTCATAATAGTACATAATGATTAAACTGCTTATAACATGGACATACAAAGAGAATGGCTAACCTAGCTATTTTCCTCTCCATCATCAAAGCACACATACATGTATGCATGCAAGCTTTTTTCTTTTCAGATAAAAAAACTTTGTATTTTCATCATTACCTGTAGTCGCGTTACATGATCACATCAATATATTTAAAGGAAAATTTGAGAAATGACTTAAAATCCAGAGTCACCTTGGGCAATGTCCCATTTTTTCAAAATTCAGGAAAATGCCCTAAAATATTAAGTTTTCCATGTCCCGTTTTTTCAGAATTTAGAAAAATGCCCTAAAATATTAAGTTTTCCATCTCAGTTAAATAGTCAGGACGTACACATCTGACTTTGTGACAAAGGCAATAAAAGCCCCAACTGAATTTCTGTTTATGATTCTGCCACGTGTTGGGTAATCTAACGGATAAATAGAATAGATGAAGTTTTTCCTTATTAATTACCAGTGTGTCCTTAACCAGATTGATACACGCGTACATTTTGGAGAATCCAAAGACTGGAAGCTTGGAAACGTGAGATTGTGCCACGTGTCCAATCTCTAAAATGAATGAGATTGGAAATCAACAACTTGACACTTAGAAACAAGGTAGATAACATCGATATATATTCTATGCTCAGTAATTAGGCGAGTGAGATATATTCATCTAATTATCTTCCACAGTAAAAACCTAGAGAATGTCATAGTATACACAATTGGTTACAAATAAAAGATGCTTACCAATCCCAAACCGAGGATTTCTATCAGGAAAATGATGAAAAACATTGAATAAAAGATAAGCTTACTAGTCTTACACATAAGACTTTCAGCAAGGATTAGACCGCACAAACGAAAAAATTACAGACCTACTATTAACAGTGAAATCACCACAAAGTGATTTTTCTACCCCTTATGTAGTTGATAATTATTTTCGTCCTTTTTTTTACCCCATATGTAGGTATTTTCTCCTTCACACCATTTGATAATCATTTACAAGTATGTGAAAAAGCATTCATTACTCATGATTTAATAAAAAATAGAACCATAATATTTCACCAACAGCATTAACCCAATAGTTCATTAACAACTATTATGATAAACACATCATAGAGATTAAAGGGCCTTATTTACATCAAATTCCGCCTGAAAATAATATTTGTGTTCCACGAGATGTTCTGAAATCCTTTCCAAGAATCTCAAACTACAGATAATTAGTCTAATTATCAGTAATGAACCATAAGATTTATGCTCAAATTTGAGCAGTTCGTTAAGAAAACAATTACCAATTAATCTCATCTGCTTTGTTTAATAAAACATATCAACACTACCACCAGGGGGAGGCTAAAACCCTAAAAGAAACCAAGATTTTTCCTCGAATCATAAAAACCCTAATTTCAAGTCTACAACAAAAGAAAACTAGGGGATTCTCAAAAACCATGGTATTTCTCTAGCACTATCAACCCAAAGGTTTCATTCAAATGTCCAACAACAACTGTGATTATAGTCAATTCATACGGGGCAATGGTTACATCAATTGACACTCATCTATGTTTCATAAAACATATAAACAATACAATCAGAAGGAACCAAAACCCTAAAAGAGAAGAAGATTTTCATTCAAATCATAAAACCCCAAATTTCTATGAACCCTAGAAATCAAAATTTACTCCATTGAAAAATTGACGCAAACAATAAGGAAATTTATACCAAAAACAGTAATGAGTTCGATCTACTTACATGATTAGACGAACTATTAATCCAATTCTTCACTCCTTCTTCCAAAAAAAATCACTGCAACTTCATCTCCACTGGTCGTCAGTTTCTCTTCTATTCTCGTTTTTTCTCGTTCACAACAGCCAACAATAACCATACTATCGATGAACAAAATGAAAACAACAATTTAAACCCCGAGAAATTCATCACTGGTTTTCCTTTCTGTTTTAGTGGAGAAAGAAAAGCGAAAGGGGGAAATCAAGCAAGAGCTCGTGTAAGTGAATAAAATGATCACACATCCTTGTCTCGTCTATTATATTTTTTTTAAATAGGTTAAAATAAAAAAAATGATAATAACATTTTTATCAAAACGGAAAGAGTATTTTGATATCGGGGTATTTTCTTAAATTCTGAAAAAACGGAGCACGTCTCAAGGCGACTCCAGATTTTATGACATTTTTTCAATTTTCTCTATATTTGAACCGAAAATCACTTTAGTATTATAAATTAATTCTTTGGTGGATTCCAACACTCTTACACCCCTCTTACACCACCACCTTATCATCTCCCCTTCTACCTCTTCACATCTTTCACTTCTTGGTAACCCCCACATTTAGTGTAATAACTTAGGTTTAATACCTTAGTTATGAGAATTCATTCCATTACTTCCTAATGTTAATGTTATCTTTATCATCCTCTCTTGTATTAGCCTATAAATTGAGGTTCATTCCTTTGTAATGGATACTAATATCTAGTAATGAGAAATTCTCTCTTCTTCTCTCTATATTTCTTTTGTGCAATAGTTCATCTTTTGATTTAGTTTATAACACGTTATCAGCACGCTCTGTTAATGAGCTAATTTATCACCACGATGATGATCAAATTTCTATTGTGATGAATCTTACACAATAAGGTAAAATACTATATATCTTTTTTCTTGTTTTTAAGAAAAACTAAAATCAAAATCTTTTACTTTATATTCATGAGTTGACAAACTTTTGGTTTTCATAAGATGAAGATTTAGTTGAATATAGTAATATATTCACAGCTACTATTTGTTTAGACAAATAATCGATTCATGCGTATACATATGTATACCATGTATTAGTTAAAATTGCACATTTGTGAATTATATCACATATATATGAGTTTTTATTTTGTCGATGGATTATTATCTATTTATTTTATTTTATTTTATATCGCCTTAAGGTACCAATAATTGCGGATCGCATCATTACAAAGAGGAAAGGTTGTATCCTTGAAGGATAGCATAACTTTAACTTTTCCTCCTCAATAATAATATCCTGGATTATAAAAAAAAAAAAAAAAAGACTGTTCCACCTGAAGTTGGAAATCAGTGTGACACAATATGGACAAAAGAAGTTCACTCGGTTAATCGGTCGGTCCCTGAAGTGACTCGTAACAAAGTGACATCATGTCTCTATCCGCGGTTCCTGAAGTAACATGACCCTGATGTTAAGACAATTTTATTTGACAAATAATGTGTCCACGTGTACACTGGCAATAAATATTTCGTCAAACCCGAAGATGACGAAATTGATATTTAAATTATGTTGGTACTGTATCTGTGTATGTTCTTTATTTATTTTAATTTTTGTTTATTTTAATTACTGGTCTTGAAAAAAAAAAAAAAAAAAGGATTCCAGAAGCAATCCATGGGATGTTATTAACTCCAGAAGTAGTCTAACATGCAAATTATAAGTTTTTGTAGCAATCCAAATTATTGTGGGTTCCCGCAGTAATCCATAAATATAGACTCCATAAGTGGTCTATGAAATTTTTTGGATTTCAGGTATCCATAAAATTTTGGGTTCCCGAAGTAGCCCATAGTTACTAAATACTTTTGTTAATGGTTTTATTATTTTTCTCTCGTCAATCTATACTTTTGTTAATGGTTTTATTATCAAAACTCAAAATATATGTCATATTCTTTGATACAAGAGTACAATTTTTACAGCATTAAACGTTTCCGACATATTGATTGATTAGTACCAATCAAGCGGAATTTCCCGCTCAAATTTTGGTAGACGTACCAATACAAGAGCATATGACTATCGTTTATAATAAATGCTAATCAGGGTGCACACTGATAAAGTATACGCTGTCAAATTTTAATTACATATATGAGCATGGGTGATTTAAAATTATTAATTGTAATATTATGATGAACAATCCGAAGAAAAAAAAAAGTTTTTCGGATGACCTACTTGGATCCAAGGTCACTCACCCATAATATATTTTGCATGAATAATACTAGATGTGATGAGACTTCCCGCTGTTAGAGGGAGGAAAGCAGTCGTTATAAGAACGTCATGAATTGGTCTCATCATAATTCTTGCACCAATTCGGTATAAGGTGGAGAAGTTATTCATTCATTATGATATGCTTGAAGCATTTTATTCTTACAAGAAGAATAATTAAAACTCATTTGTTGTTGCCCGTATTTTGGCATTAGTTTATGTCCCTGCAGGGCATGCCATGAGTTAACAATAATTGAGTCGTCTACAACTCATCTGAATTGTTGATGAAAAAAATAAAAATAAGAAAATTAATATATATTCCTTGATAGAGGAAGCCAATCACGCTGGATCAAAATAGTGTTCCTAGGGAGGCTATTGATAATGTTCTCAATGAGACTATTTAACTACGATCTTTAATTACCGAGCCATATTTATCTCCTAAAGAGGAATTCATTCTTAAGTGGACAAGTGGTGTCGATATTAAAGAATGATTTTTGTACGCGTACATAATCGTAGTTATTTTCAAACATGTATTCAGAGTAGCGACGACCATACATGTATCATAGACAAAATCCTTTTTCATAGAGAAACTGCCGTGAAGTATCGACAATATGTATGGTTGACTAATATGGGTGAAAGGCACCCATATTTGGTTGTCCTCTCACTAATAAACATTTTTGGACATAAATAAAAATTGTGAACCCGGAAGGTTACAAGTTTGATGCTTAATTAGTTTGCATGAAAGTGAGACGAGAGGAACAAGGACGCTAATTGCACAGCGCCACTAGTGGCATCTAGTTTCTACAGACACTTGAGATCTGTGAAATTACATCATGTACTCTTAAACGATTTGAAAATACCCAATACTTTGGTAAGTATTGTGTACCCCGTTGATAGATGAATTTTAAGGGAAACTATTATTTGCCAGTTTTACATGTCATAGTCTGACATAATTGTTTGTTATCGAAGATAACGTTCGTGTAAACTTCTAAAAGATTATCACAGGTTATACTTCCTTACTGAAAGAATTCAAGATAAAAGATCTTGGAATCATGTATCAAACTTATTAAGCATTATAATGGTCCATGATTTTGTCAACTTTAGAAAGTTTTGACATGTTTACATGGATAAGTACGTAACCTCCTAATAAAAAATTGTGTAATAGCAATCTACTTTCATCTCGGTAACGGGTATGTAACAATCTCTCTGGTTCGTATTACGTACTAATTACAAGTTGTTTTTGTGCTTGATTTTATGTATAACTTTATATGTTATACTTGAAATTGTTCGGTAGTGAATTTATTTGCCAAACTTAATTAGCACTAATATGGAGGCATTGTGTATATTGGTTTTTGTAGTACCTCTAACATTTGATCTTTGCTTTGACGGTTTATCCAAAGTCTCGTAAGTAATGAACTACAGATAATCAGTTTTCATTTGCCAAATTGTTAGACGATACAACATCCTTTTTGCAGCAACAACGATGATCATCTATTATTGTTTGAAAGGAATTTACGAAGAATAAAAGATATATCAGATCCTACAAATCAACCATTGGGAATTTGACAAAGACAATTCAACTTGAGATTTGAAATTAAGTTATGGCAACATAAAGGTCTCCATTACCAACAAAAAAAAAATATTTTTTGAACTAAAGATGATTGCTGATTAGCTACTTGTGGTAAATCAGCTGAGATATCTTCTTTCTGCTGGAGGATATATTGGACTTTACGAGTTGTACTCTTTTTCCTTAGTCAAGGTTTTTGTCCAACTGGGTTTTCCTTCTCAAGCTTTTAACGAGGCAATATATATATATATATATGTCCAACTCCTTTTCTTAATCTATCTACAGTTGTACTCTTTTTCCTTAGTCAAGTTTTTTTCCTTCTGGGTTTTCCCGACAAGGTTTTGATGAGGCAACGAACTTGAAGAAATTTGCTTAAAGAGATATTCGAAGACATATTGAGCATGGCCCTTATGGGCTGGGCCACACACGTGCTACAATGGCAATTACAGTGGGAAGCAAGGCCGTAAGGCGCAAACTTATATCTTGTTTTGAACAAAGACGGTCAGTGATTCTACTTGAAGATCAACATTATGTAATCAGTCTTTCTATACTTATTTAGGTGCACATCATCAGGGGGAGAACATCAGTATTGTGTGGTGGGAATTTATGCGTGTTGTACTCTTTTTCCTTCGCTTGGTTTTGTCCCAATGGGTTTTCCTAGCAGGGTTTTAATGAGGCAATATTTGACGCGTCCAACACCATGATATGATTTGTACTCTTTTTCCTTCGTCTAGGTTTTATCACTTTTGGGTTTTCCTGGCAAGGTTTTAACGAGGCAATATCATAATAGAGTGGTGTCATCCAAGGGGGAGTGTTGTAAATTAATTCTTTGGTGGATTCCACCACTCTTACACCCCTCTTACACCACCACCTTATCATCTCCCCTTCCACCTCTTCACATCTTTCACTTCTTGGTAACCCCCACATTTAGTGTAATAACTTAGGTTTAATACCTTAGTTATGAGAATGCATTCCATTACTTCCTAATGTTAATGTTATCTTTATCATCCTCTCTTGTATTAGCCTATAAATTGAGGCTCATTCCTTTGTAATGGATACTAATATCTAGTAATGAGAAATTCTCTCTTCTTCTCTCTATATTTCTTTTGTGCAATAGTTCATCTTTTGATTTAGTTTATAACATTTAGGAAATAAGTTACCAATTGTAACAATGCTCTGACACGTAACGGCCGTTAAGGATCTCAAAACTATCATCAGAAGAGCGTTATCCATAATAATAATAATAATAGTAAGTGGTAATAAAGTTAATTTTGTATATAAATACAAGTTGCACAAAACAGGTAATTTATGAACAACCCCCATTTCTTCTTCTAAACAAAAACCCTCGTGGATTCTCTCTTTTTATCTATTCTCTCTCTGATGGAGTAGAAATCCCAGGAGCTCCTTTGCAGAAAACTATGGAGGCAAGAATCGGAGGCATCGATTTCACTACATCTTCCTTTATACTAACCTTCACTGGAATCAAATACTGTAAACAACTAATGTAGGGATTATAGTGGGAGAGTATTATCTTTAAAAAATACTGTAACTCTTTTTCTCTGCTTTCAACATTCATTTTTTGAAAAGTATCTTTCTAACCGGCTAAGTAAGGTTTTCTTTAAATTCATTGCGGACAATCATTCTGCATTTTTTTACCTTCAGGCATAGTAAGATTCTAGCCTTGTTGCTCAATCCAGTAAACAATTAAAAGGCCTTCACTCTAAAAACAAACATATATCTTTAATTACATAACTCTTTCTCATGATAAAAGAAAGTCATTAAACAATAGTAAAAAGCATCTAAACAAAGACAATAAAGATAACAAAATACATAAGAAAGAAAACAATATAGCTTCCATTAGAAATTACTAATTTTAACATCATCCAGAAAATAGAGGATGATGGCAGTTATTTTAAAGGGCATCCATAAAAGTGAAGAATCACATTTCTCCGGCTGCTTTACAAGCATTATTTTGTCAGGAACCAGATGATCATCCTCGTCATCATAAAAACTTGCACATAGTGATGCTCTAAATATAAATAAACTCATAGATCATATAAACAATCATGGAAGCTTTGATATGCTTACTTTTTCTTACACGGGAGGAAGGGGGAGAGGGGTAAAATGAAAAGGAAAACATAAAGGATAATGAAAACGTCTGGGAACCTAAGGGCATGTTTGGTACCATTTTATAAAACTGTTTTCAAAAATTATTTTCTAATGTTTTTAAAACACATCCTTTTTTTTTGTTTTTATTTTCTAATAAATTTTAAAAAGCTGTTTGGTAAGACTGTTTTTAATAATATTTTTTTCAAAAATTAGTTATAAGTTAAAATTGGTAATTCAAAAATTAGTTATAAGCCTTTTTCAAAACAATTCAAATTAGTTATAAGCTTACACGAATACTTCACGCATTACAATAATTTTATATTTGTACAAGCTGAGCGCGTTGGTGGTGATGTCGACGTTGATGATAAAGCCACATTGTCCCTACTATGTTATCTCTAACATTGTTCAACAACTCAATATTTGCCGCACTTACATCAATGTCAATTGTTGTGCTTTCTTGACTAGTACTTGCGCCTTCTTCATCTGCCACTATGAGATCCTCCGCCATAAATTGACTAAATAATTCATCATTCCTTGAATTATCTTGTCTGTGCTTACGAATTCCCGACTGACTGACGAATGTTCTACTTCAAATCATCAATGAAATTAAACTGTGTTATGTTTAAATTTGTGAACAGGTAGAGACCACCTTAGCCGCGTGAACAACTGCGTAGAGGTGATCGATACCGTTGTCAAAAGAGCAGACGATTAGCTGGTGCATGCATTGTTGCAATTCTTAAGAAAATGAAACAAGATATGCAGGGTACTAATGCGAAGAGGACCGTGGTGGCTATTGATGGAAGTTTATACGAACATTATGAATGGTACAAGTCATATCTCAAAAAAGTAGTCACCGACCTACATCAAAAATCCATCAAATTGCCAGAGGACTACAAGAATTATCTACTAACCTGCAATTAGAAATAGACTAGATAACAAATTGCAGATTTTTCAAATAGACAAAGTCAGGGACGTTGTAAGAGGACAATTTACAAGGTACAAGTGCTAAACTAAAAACAGCACAAGGATTCTCAAATCCATTTCAACTTGCACCTAAAATGTATGCTTTACAATATATGTATGGAAAGAAAAAAATCAAAGTTTTACGTTAAAACATATAAGATGCGAGTTGATCAAACATAATACCTGGTGATTGCTCCATGTTTCAAGGATCCAAATTGTGTAAGAAGAAAAAGACCAAAATTCCGAATGGCACCAAATTTAGGGGTTTAATTTTAAATTATAAACATTCTACCGAATTCACCAATGGTACCTCTCTCATACAATTTTTTTCCTGGTTTTTTTCTTCTATATGAACTAACACAACTTTCCCTCACTACCACTCCTGCTAACTATTATGCATATGTCAATGTTCTTTTTACAAGAGCTATGAAAATGACAATAACTTGTTTAATCTACAGGGATTCATTGAGTTTGAATCAATGGCAGTCATCAACTTGTTTAATCCACAAGGATTCTAATTAATCATGACTTTCTGCACTATTAACAAACTAACAAACTACATGGATTCAAATATAACATGCCAGATAAAGCAACTTATTAATCCTGTACTATCAACAAACCTACAGGGAGTTCAAATACAAAATGCTAGATAAAGGAAGCACAAAAATTGTCAGGAAAGAAATGACTATTGTTGGGAGTAAAAATTGTCATGCAGATCAAGAAATTCAGATACAAGGAGGGCAGGTGGAGAAGACAAGCCTGGATATGAAGGAAAATAGCTTACAAAAAATAGAACTAAATGCAACTGAAGTAAAACAAGAAAAAAAGTCAAGTAAACAGGCACTGAAACGTAAAGGTAAGCTAGAATATAAAACACTAATACAGTTATGTCTTTTTCTAAGTTCACAGTCAGGTACTTCAATCACCCATCTAAACTAAGTGCAGTTCAAAATCGGAGTATATCATCAAAAATAAAATTAGCATATTTATTGCACCCATTCCCACCCTTAGATTCAGTTTAACGGTCCAAATGAACGTTTTTTATGCACTAATTAATATTAGTAGAGAAATGCACAATTGCTGTCAGCAACAGAAAATGCCTCAACCAGGTAAAATTAGGGGCTCGATTTATGATATTCATTTGTCTCAGCCATATGCATGGTGGCTTCCCAATCTACTAGAAATAATTAAGGATTGACGCCGAATTCAAACTGACTATTTATGTACACTAAAATATCTTCTTTCAACATTAAATATCTAGGGGTTAAGGTTAAAGTCTCTTGCTTCAATATCTAACCTGCTCAACACTGTGAATGAGGACAATTCCCTTTGTTTCAGTGGCACTGGTGTCAACATCTCCAACAAACACAGTAATCTACAGAAAAAACAATTAAGAAACGGGTTAAGTCGAGTGAGTAGCAAGATATGAACCAACAAAACTTAAATAACATGACAAAACAGAAGAAAACAACAACAAAAAAATAATAAAAAAATCAGTGTGAACCAAACATATCAGATGACTCCAAGCAGTGTGTGACTGAAAAACTATAAAGTTGGGGTTGACTTGAAAATGCCGTTTATTTTGGTGAGATTAATTAGATGATGAGCTTTGGAGATTTAATCTAGTGCTATGAATGGGCAATGTCTTGATCTGTATAGAGAATCCTCACCAGAGCCATGTTTGAAACCTCAAAAGATTATGTGATAACAGCCATACATTAATCGAAGTTATTCATACTAACAAGAAACTTGAAAACTCAACTACACAAAGTAAGATGATCTACTCAACATACAAAATTAAACAAAAATCATGATACTAAACAAGATGTGAACTCACATAACTAAACATGGAACAATTTCTCCATAAGTTACCATATACATGATACTAAACATACAAAACTTAACTAAATCATACAAAACAAAACTAAAATAACAGAATTGACAAAAAGAAACATGTAAATTGAAACTACAAAAGGATTACAAACCCCAAAATCACCGAGTTGTTGAACAAAGTGGTTGATTTCCAGAAACCCACCGATGATACCTGAAAAAACATAGGTTAAAATTTGAAGAAAAAAAACAATCACAGAATAAATTTCTAGTAATATAACTAAAACCCATTACTATAATCACATATTTGATTCAACTCTGAGAAGAGTTTCGACATTTTTTTTTATAATCACAAATTTGATTCGACATTTCATTAAAACGAAAAATGGACAAAATCAACAGGAAATTTAGAGGGGAAATGATTTGAAGTCCCATAGTAGCTTTAATGTTGCTTCTCCAACTTCTTGGCTTCAACAAAAGTTGCTAACACCCTTGTTCGATTCTTCTAAGAAGTATCAGATTCCCTTTCTCAACTCGCCGACAATACTTACAAACTCCAAAATCCATCCACCAGCACCACCAATCAATAATAGCAGCACCACTTACCATTTCAGATTCATCCACTCGAATTAACACAGCAAACCCAACACCATCAGCGAATCATTCTAGATTCGAGCTACATCACAACATTGAACTGATCTATCTCCTGTTCTCTTGAATTCAAAAGCAGCATCAACAACTCTTACTAAACCCATTTCCACCGCTAACCACCACCAATCTTTATTATCAACATCATCTTCTTTTCATTCTCGATTCTAGCCTTCTCTACCATTACCTTGTAATTTCAATCTTGACTTCACCCACTCAACCAGATCTTTTTTCTTCTTTAATTCCACAAAACCCATCTCTCTTATTTCATCAACAACGACATCACCTCTTTAGACGAATCCTAATATTCATCTCTGCGATTACTTATTAGATACAAACTATTCTTCCAAATCAAAATCAAAACCCATATTCAACTGATTGTGAATCAGTATAAACAAGCTTGTGAGGGAGAAAAGAAAGAAAAAAAAGCGAAAGAGGCGAGAGAGAAGACAGAAAAAATGAAACGATTAATAATCGTTTTCGTTTTTTCGTTTTTAAAACATAAAACTGATGAAAAATGTTTTCTGAAAATACCTCCACCAAACACTTTTTTTCCTCTTTTCTGTTTTTTCAGTTTTTAAAAATAAAAAACTGTTTTTAAAATTCATACCAAACACGCCCTAAATAATTTATATAAGATTATCAATAAATTCAAAATTTAACTCGAGGGTCTTTCGAAAACTCAAAATCCAAAGAGTCTCTGAACAATCTAGAGTTAAAACATAATTCAGAAAGTTAGATGTATCTGATCATCTAATAACAACATAATTCAATGAAATAAACCTCTATTTCATAAAAAGAGGACAACATATAGAAGTTAATTTACCTTCAACAAAGATATTGAATATTTTTTCACAATGAAAATCTGAACAGTCCACTAAAATAAAGAAAAACATAAGAGATATATAATAGGCATAACTCATCCTAAGGAATTATACGAAATCTAAGTCAAAATCTTTATCAAAATCAATCAAAAGAAGGATTTCTCTAAAATTAAAATATATCAATCAGGTCATTAGGAGAACTGTTCAGCAATCCATATGGAGGATGGAAAGTCGACGAAGTAATCAATTGTAACTTCACAACGGATACCTCTTTTTAAAATTCAAATTCAAAATTCATTTTCAATTACTCCTTACAAAGGGAGGAGCTAAGACGGGAGGCTAAATTGGTTATATTTAGTCTCAAACAGACTACAAATATAAACTAATCAAAACCAAACTCAAGGCGCCAGTTGTCTACTTTTAATCGTTGTATATACATTTATTTAAATGCAAGGGCAGAACTCATACCGAATTCCTTTGAGCCATAACCCTAAGAGATAGGTTAAAAAGGCTAAAATGAAATAGACAGGAAAACTACACACTAGTCTATAGAAGGAAACAGATTTTTGAAAGTAAATAAAGCATACGATCAAAGCTGGACATTCCCTCTGTGACATAAGAGGAATTAGCTACATCATCTTTTCTTTTATCATCTATTTCCTCAGCAATATTCTTCCACCTTTATCTTTACCTGTATTAACTCTTCTTTTAGAACCCTTTATTCTGGGTCAGTTATTAAGACTGTCCCTTTCACACTTAAAGATTAAAAAAAAAATGAATTTTCTCTTCCAAAATCATATAAAGCTAAGTACGGTACATTTATCATCCATTATAGCTACAGTTTCCACTAGAGAATTATCTCTATCTGCTTTAGTGCTCATCCAGTTTGAATCATTAAATGCTAACTGTTAAAACTCTTTGACTGAGAGGGTTTTCTCAACCTCAATTTATGAAAAGTCTCACCTGAAAATTTGCTCTCAAGTATCGTTAGGGTCCCCATATTAAATTTGTACTAACTAAACTAAACCAAAACTTGTTTTTAATCGAATTCAGGCATAAAAAACACATTCCCATTATTCTGGTAAATGGCCTATGTGTATGGCGATGCACTTACTCTTTTTTCATGGACCTCTGAAAGAATGTTTGAAAAAAAAAAGTCTAAAATTCATTTTTGTTTGGGTTAAACTCCAAAATCTAAAATATTTTCACTATTATGAATGTATCAATGCCCAGATAGGAAATAATCCAGGTATTGTATTTGAAATACATCCACATAGTGTTATTCCAGCCTCTGCTGAGACTGTTATGGTAAAAGTTAAAATAAATACAGAGAGACAGCTAAAACACTTTATAAGATCCAAGGTAGAAGAAAATCCTGAGTCTGTACGTTATGTATCTTATGTACATGAATCTTTCCCATTATTTTTGTAATCGTTGTAATACTTTATGACATGTCAAAGAAAACTGTGATATTAATCTCCAATTGTCGTTAGAGGATATTTATGATTTGGATCCTTAAGCTAAGACTGAATCTCATAGCTTAGAGGATGAATTCAAGGTCCTAATAGATGATCAAATAGATGCTTCTTATCTCTCTGAACCATCTATCTTACTCTCATCACCCTCTCTCACCCAATTCAATTTTGGAGGAGTCAAAAATGGTGGATGAAAATGAGTTCTTAAACCTTCTTTACGGTCTGGAACCATCGAGCCAACCCAAGGTTAACAAGGAGAGGGAGTATCTTAGAGAAGACTTAGTTTCAAATGGACCGGGCTCTATTCTGGGAAAGAGTCCTCTCCCCTAGTTTTATTCAGAAAATCCACCATATTCCCATCTTCCTCTCTATCAAGAGATATCGAACTAGTATTTTCGAATTTACAGTGGCGGTCTCCTGGAAGATGCAATTAATCAACATTTTTCAAATCAAAGCAAAGAAATGATTCAATCAACTAATGTGGTGGAAATCAAAAGCAGTTCATCATCTGAAGAGCCTTTTCATACCCATATTCTGGAGATTTTTAAATCTCAGGAACCAGCATTTATCATCACATCCTTTTCATCCTCTGAAAATTCATCAATCTATAAAGACCCATCTAAATCCTTAGAAAACTTTTTAATCCCTCCCTCGTCCTCTCTCCCTAAAATTGATGTTGTCAATGATATTTTCAATCAGTATAGTTCATTTTTAGATGACTCAAATGCTAAAAATACTCTTAACTCTTTACCTTTTGATGGAAAAATTCGATGCACTGCTGATGGCCGCCGAAGAAAAAAACAACGAGGCTCATGTACTTTTCATTACATTACCCATATACTTATTATTTTTCTTATCTCTATAGGGGCACATATATACCTTGGTGTCTTTTTTCCTTCATTGAGTATGCAAAAAAATCGAGCTTTCTTTCGGAAGGCTGATATAGGGGCTTCAAAATCCTGGAGGGGCTCCTATAATAAGACGAAATAGAGACATTTTAAAGTAAAACTCAAAAACCCATTATCCATAATATTTTCACAATGCCTAAACCACCCCTGATTAGTTAATCTTAATTATATTAATAAATTAATAAATTAAGCTAATCATGATTAATTAAACATAATCTTTTACTTAATCAAATGATTCGAATTTTTTTTTTTTGAATTTGTGTTTCGTGGGAAGAAAAACTAGATGAAATTTAAGAAAATTTTGTCGTTTTTTTTAAACCCTAGATTTTGATTCAATAAACCATAGTAGCATTGAGTATACCTCTACCTTAAACTCTTGATCTTTTTATGGCTCAAATTTGATGAAATCACGATTTGAAAGATTGATTTTTTGTTATTCAGAGAACTTACGGTTGGGTTTCATGTCGAACCCAACAGTAACACCAAGAACACACCAGATTTACGGTTGGGTTTTCAACCAGACCCAACCATAAGTAGAAGAAAATGAAGAACACCATTTTTTCCTATAGTTACGGTTGGGTTTTCAACCAGACCCAACTGTAAGTAGAAGAAAAATGATGAACACCATTTTTTCCCATAGTTACGGTTGGGTTTTAAGGCACAACACAACCGTAACACATCCTTTTGAGCAATGATTTTTTTGGTCAAATTTGAGTTTTAAAATCAAACTTTTGAAATAATTCAACCATTTTAACTAGATTGAAGGTAAATTGGGTCATTCAAACAAAGAAAAACCGAAAAACACACAAATTAGATAATCCAAATTTATGTTATCCAGTAGAATTTACGGTTGGGTTGTGGCGTATAACCCAACCGTAACTTATTCTGTTAATTTTTGTTACAATTTCAACACAGAGTTACGGTTGGGTTTTGCCTTAAAACCGAACCGTAACACATCCTTTTGAGCATTTATTTTTTAGGTCAAATTTGAGTTTTAAATTCAAAATTTTGAAATTATTCAATCATTTTAACTAGATTGAAGGTAAATTGTGTCATTCAAACAAAGAAAAAACGAAAAACACACAAATTAGAGAATCCAAATTTAAGTTATCCAGTAGAATTTACGGTTGGGATCCGACTTAGAACCCAACCGTATGTTCTAGTGTTAGTTTTAGTGTATATTTCATCATATAGTTACGGTTGGGTTTTGCCTTGAAACCCAACCGTAAACAAGTTGTGGTGTTTGTACAAATTATTTTACGGTTGGGTTTAGTAATCAGACCCAACCGTAAAACTTTCACTAAGCATTTCAGCATGATTTACGGTTGAATTTGAGTCCAAACCCAACCGTAAATTCTCCTGTTAACTTTTTTTTTTTTTCAATATACTCCAAATTGGGTTTAGAACACACCTTTTTAACTTATTCATTCAATTGTAATAGATTTAAAGTAGTACATTAAAGGAAAAAACAAAGAAAACGAAATACAATAGATCATTGGATGATTACACTTAAACACTTAAAGATAATGGCGATAATCAAGCACCCGACTTGTTTCCATAATACGATAGCAATCTGTATGCTTGAACTCCTCCCCATGTTTGATTCTATATTGCTCCATAGCCAACACATGCTGAAAAAAAAATAAATCAATTATAAGTTTGATTTTTTGAAATCTCTTTTTAATGAACGATTTATTAATCGACAAACTTAATCTTTCCACACCGTTCTCGTCGGGATGTGCTTCGAATCTCATTTGCATTTCCAGTTTTAAGTTGTTCATTTGTTGATACAACGCCTCAAACCGTCTCTTTATGGCTCTCCACGTCCTATGATTTTCATTCCCCTCTAATGCCGCAAACATTCGAAACACACGCTTCCACCAAGGATCAGTATCTTAATCCTCATGCCAATCTTCTTGTGAAACGACGTTGTTATTGTTGTTATAGAAGGCTCTATCGTAAGCATGCTCTACCATCGTATGCCACGCTCGAACAATTGCAACATCTTCATCATTCGTGTATGTAGTTACCATTTTTAATGGTTGAAAGGGTATGGTGAGAATGAGTTGGAAAGTCTAGAATTATAATGAGAATGAAAGGGATAGAGAATAATGAGAAAGTGACAAGGAAATGTTTCCTTTTATAGCGAAAAAAATACCCAACGGCTAGATTTTCAAAAAAAAATCCGTTGGAATTGTCTACTTTAAGGAGACACAAATTCTGACAGTTTTGAGAATCCAGTACAATTTACGGTTGGGTTCCGGCTTAGAACCCAACCGTAAGTTCTAGTGTTAGTTTTAGTGCATATTTCATCATATAGTTACGGTTGGGTTTTGCCTTGAAACCCAACCGTAAGGTAGTTGTGGTGTTTGTACAATTTGTTTTACGGTTCGGTTTAGTAATCGAACCCAACCGTAACATTGAGTTTTTTAGTAGGAATTGTAGTTACGGTTGGGTTGAGTCATCGAATCCAACCGTAAGTTCTAGTGTTAGTTTTAGTGCATATTTCATCATATAGTTACAGTTGGGTTTTGCCTTGAAACCCAACCGTAATCTAGTTGTGGTGTTTGTACAATTTATTTACAGTTGGGTTTAGTAATCGAACCCAACCGTAAAATTCAGTTTTTTTAGTAGGAATTGTAGTTACGGTTGGGTTGAGTCATCGAATCCAACCGTAAGAAGGAGTTTTATTCAAGAAAATTAGTTATGTTTGGGTTTAGTTCATTTTCTTAGCAAATACCAGAGTTGTTAAAAACCTTATTTTTAACATTAAAGGAAGAACCAAAGGAAACGAAATACAGTAGATCATTAGATGATTACACTTAAACACTTAAACACTTAATCATAACGGCGAAACTCAAGATAGAAACTTTGTTCCAAGATACGATAGCAATCCTTATGCGTAAACTCCCCATATTTGATTTTATACTGCGCCATAGCCATCACATGCTGAAAAATATAAATCAATTATAAGTTTGATTTTTTTAAAACTCTTTTTAACGAACGATGTATTAATTGACACACTTACTCTTTTCACACTGGGTTCGTCGGGAAATGCTTCAACTCTCATTTTCATTTCCAGTTTTTAGTTTTCAATTTCTTCATACAACGCCACAAGCGTCTCTTGATGGTTCTCCACGTCCTCCGATATCCATTCCCCTCTAATGCCACAAACATTTCAAACACACGCTCCCACCAAGAATCGTCCTCCTGACCGTCCATCCAATTTTCAGCTCTAACAACGTTGTTATTATTGTTATAGAAGGCTCTCTCGTAAGCGTGCTCTATCATCGTAAGCCACCCTCGAACAATTGCAACATCTTCATCATTCGTGTATCGAACCATTTTTAATGGTTGAAAGGGTATGGTGAAAATGAGTTGGAATGTCTAGAATTATAATGAGAATGAAAGGGATAGAGAATAATGAGAAAGTGACAAGGAAAGGTTTCCTCTTATAGCGAAAAAAATACCCAACGACTAGATTTTTAAATAAAAAATCCGTTGGAATTGTCTACTTTAAGGAGACACAAATAAAGAAGTGACAATAATTTTTGTCACTATTTAGGGATTATTTACGGTTGGGTTATCCAGAATACTCAACCGTAAAATCCAAATTAAGTCTACAATTTCAACTTGCACTTACGGTTGGGTTTTGCCATAAACCCCAACCGTAATCAATCCCTTGGAGCATTGAGTTTTAAGGTCAAATTTGGGTTTCAAAATTAAAATTTTGAACTTATTGAATCATTTTAACTAGATTGAAGGTAAATTGGGTCATTAAAACAAAGAAAAACCGAAAAACACACAAATTAGAGAATCCAATTTTAAGTTATCCAGTAGAATTTTGATGCGTCGAAAAACCGACTTTGTTTTACCGCAAGCGCACAATGTCGAAAGATGTAGACAATAGCAAATACGGTTCGTTCCCACGAGGAGTTTGGATTAAAATATTTTTTTTGGGTTTTTTTATAAAGAATTAAATTAACTAGTGAATTAAAACTATTTAATAAAGTTGGAAAACAGTAAGAGGAAAACGTTAAGGTTCCGGGAATCCGTTGTAAATTAGGGTTTAATTGCGTTCGTCACATATGGTCTCGATTTTAAAAAGAATTGTTTGTTCTCAATCTAAAGTAGAATTTCGAAGTACTAAGTATACGGGGCATAAAGAGTCAAAGAATATTCATAAAATAATTTCATACAAGGTTTCAACGAGTCCTTCTACTAATCAAACAATGAACTATACGTGGCATAGAACATGAAAAATCATCGAGACGGTAAAACGTTGAGAGAGAGACAAATTAATGATATTTAGTTCATGTAATTGAAAACCCTAGTTTTGAAACACAAATAAAACCATCTCTACAAGTTCATCCTTTCACCATAACAAGAAAATTAGCCCAACATGGCTTTCTCAAAAGCCATAAAAATTAAATAACAGAAACACAAACTAACCCTTGTTCGTCTGTATGTCGAAAGCTTAAATCCCAGCGTCAAAAGTACTCTGCCCCCTCGTTTCTGTCCCGGGAGGTTTCCTGTATAGGTCTACCTTTTTTCTCTCCAACTGCACAAGGCTATATATAGCCACAATTTCCTCTACAAGACAAATCCGTGTCATACACGGCTGAGTTCTTCCTAACTTCTCTCGTACGAATTCTAAAGTTTCCTAATCAGTTAAATACCGTCTTTCATATCTCAACCATCCATCTATTCACGGCCGGAGTTCATCATCCGATCGTAACCATGAGCCATCACTCCCAGCAGCATCAGTTCTCGTCCATCAACAACCACAGCTCTCTTTGTATCGTGACTTCCAACCACTACCATTATCTCAACACTCGAACACAGACAAACACATTTCCATCTCAGACTCGACTTCTCACTATCAGGTTCATCTTCACAACCTCACATAATCACGTCCATCGCAGCGAACCATCACCAACACTCCCATCCACCACTTTCATTCACAAAACCACCAGTTCATTGACCTCTTCTTGTCACCTCCGTCAACAGCTAACAACCACTTTGTCACTCGAACACTGATAACACTTCTTCCAAACATAATCATCGATCATTAACTGCCAACAACTGTCACTCACCTGCCAATACCCATCATCGACAGCAACCATCACACTATCACCGGCAAACTTGAGCTCTGCCATCGCTGCCATCACAAGTTCAACAGCTTCAACTGCCAAGCTCGAGCTCCATCAACTCAACAGAAAACCAACCTCACAGACCTCCTTCTTTCCTGACTCGAGTTTTCCCTCTATCTTCCTCACAACCATTAATTACCATCACCAGCAGATGCAGACTCGAGATGATCACCATCAGGTTCTGTTCTTCACTTCCATGATCATCACAGATCACTTCCACCTACCATCAACTTCCATACTCAAGTTCACTGCCTTTACTGCCTCATCGATCATATCTACCATCAAAACAACCATTTATGCATCAATACTACCATATCTATATCTCGAACCCATTAAAAGTCGAAATCAATCATCACCGATAGCCATTAACTAAGAATCCTAGCTTCAATTTGAATTTGTTAAAGACATGGCTGCCTTAAGAAAAACCTCAGGCGCCTTTAGTTGTGTTCAAATATTGGTAGCCCTTAACGGAATGGCTGGTGCCATATAATATATAGGTTCAGCTGTCCCTTAGCGCATAACAGGTTGTCAATAACAGTTATTCTGGAAATGTCTAATTTGCCCTTAGTTCTTGTTTTGCCCATAACTTTCTCATATGAAGTCAGAATGACCTCGTTCTTTCTCCGTCGGCTTCGTAATCCAATTATCTACAATTCTAATAGACTGAGATCCACTGGGTCTTTAGCAATTCTTCTCTTGTAAAGCTCCATTTCACTTGTTTCAGAGATGTAACCTAATAAAACAAATAAACTACAAAAGTAATACTAACACACGGTAATTCACACAAAATCTAGCAAACAAGTATAAGGAAGTGATACTTAAAATATATAAATTATGCACTTATCAAATTTACGGTTGGGTTTTGGCTTAGAACCCAACCGTAAATTCTAGTGATAGTTTTAGTGCATACGCTTTTACGGTTGGGTTTTGTAATGAAACCCAACCGTAACAAATATGTGTGCAAAGTATTTACGGTTGGGTTTTGGCTTAGAACTCAACCGTAAATTCTAGTGTTAGTTTTAGTGCATACGCTTTTACGGTTGGGTTTTGTAATGAAACCCAACCGTAACAAATATGTGCTTTTAGTGCAAATTATATTACGGTTGGGTTTTGGCTTAGAACCCAACCGTAAATTCTAGTGTTAGTTTTAGTGTATACGCTTTTACGGTTGAGTTTTGTAATGAAACCCAACCGTAACAAAGAGTTTTTTAGTGGAACTGTAGTTACGGTTGGGTTGAGTCATCGAACCCAACCGTAAATGATCATCTTCATCTCCTATATTCTTCATTTTTTATGCATAAATCAGTCTTGTATTTGTTTTTTGTTGGTGGGAAAAGTAGAAGAAAGATAAGAGAGTTTTAACCCAAAATTTTGACAAACCCAAAATGAGTAATTCTAGTGGCAAATTTGTGGAGGGTGAATCCTTGTATGATTTCCAAACTAAATTCTACATACCCATTGAGTGAGACCCAACTATGTATGATTATTTGGATGGTAGAGAGGTTTTAAGTGAAAGTTGTGATGCTGAAACTCAACCAAATGGAGAAAGTAGTCGTCAAAGTGAAGATTCAACTGCCGAGAGTAGTCAGGTATACCTCTAACTTAAACTTTTTTGTCATTGATGAAATGAGGTACATAATAGTGAGTTTTGTTTGTGACTCCGCCATGTTTACAGTTGGGTTGTCTTCAGAAACCCAACCGTAACTGTACATTTGATGGAGGAAAAGTACACTTTCACAGTTTTACGGTTGGGTGTTTACCACAAACCCAACCGTAAATCTGTTTGACATTTTTTTGACTCTTTAACCCACCCGTAAATCTGTTTGAAGTTTTACGGTTGTGCATGGGTATTTATTGCACTAGTTACGGTTGGGTTTGACTCTTTAACCCAACCGTAAATATGTTTGACATTTTTTTTGTTGTATTACGGTTGGGTCTGACGCTTCTAACCCAACCGTAAACTTATTGGTTTTAGTGTTTTGTTGCGTAATGCCTTGATCTTTTTTGTTCATCTCGCGGTTGTACCTCAACCAAGGTATGATCAGCTTCCTCCAAATGATATTGAAACTACAGATACTACGGATCACTATTTGAACGACCTGGTAGGTTATAGATAAGTTGTTAATCCCTTTCGACAATATAGGTAATGCCATTTTTTTTCTCCTAACTTTCTGTTCTTGGACCATGTAGACATGGGATAAAAAAGATGATGCAAAGAAATGGGCTACAAAACATGGGAAACTCATCATGTGTGTGATTGTTTGTAACAACCAACAAAAACACAACCTCTTTCAAATGGTTTGTGAGTGTAGTGGACAATACACAAGACATGCGAAGAAGGGTACTGAGTATGTACCAAAGACGAAGATCAAGCGAAAAACTTTCACTAAGAAGACGGGATGTCCTTTCAAGCTTCAATTTCGTACCAACAACGAGAATAAGTGGTTCTTGTCTTCACAACCACCTACCACCATAGACTTTGTTAACGCATCCTTCTACGGCACGGCTCACCGAGGAAGAAAAGCTCATCGTAAATGATATGACGGATAAGCGTTTGAAACCCAGTGATATACTCGGGCACTTGAAGAAAATAAACTCAAATAATATGTCTGCGTTGGAGACAATCTACAACGCCAAAGCCAAGTTGAAGCGTGAGAAATGGGAAGAAAGGGACCCGATCCAACAACTTTTGTACTTGGGGGAGACGAAAAACTACACCATGTTTCACGAAGAAGATGAGAATAAAGAAATTAAGCATATTATATTGGCTCATCCCGAGTTTATAAAGTTAGCACGGTGCTCCCATCAAGTGCTTATGATGGATTGCACGTATAAAACTAACAATTATGAGCTCCCGGTTTTGAATGTTGTAGGCCAAACTTCTACCAAGTCCCCGTTTAGTGTTGCCTTTTGCTTCTTGAGAAACGAGCTCGAAGAAAGCTATGTGTGGGCATTGGAACAAATTAAATTATTCTACGTTGAAGGATATACTCCTAAGGTAATTATCACCGACAAAGAACAAGGCTTGATGAACGCCATTGCAAGGGTATTCCCAGATGCTCATCATCTTCTTTGCACGTTCCACTTGTGGAACAATATTCAAACCAAGTGCAAAACGATTATTCGGCCAACAAAGAAAAGCGAGATGGACAGAATTAAGAAATTGCCGGATGCTGAACATGAAACGGCCAAAGAAAAATTCGAGGAGGACGATAAGTTGGCGGAACTAAAATGGGCTAGTTTCCAAACGGAATGAGACGCTTTGACATGGTCTATCACCAAGGAAGATTATGAAGAAAATGTTTGTATGTTATGCTTGCATTGGAGTAATTATCCAAGAGTTGTGAACTATTTGATGGACCATTGGTTGAATCCGCACAAAGAGAAGTTTGTAGCGGCGTTCACAAACCAATATAGGCACCTTGACAACCAAGCTACAAGTACCATGGAGTCATCTCACAACAGAATGAAGAAGAAGCTTCATAATTGTGATGGTGGGTTTGTTACGGTCTTCGAAGCGATGCACGATTATTTTCTCCCTGAACTTGATAGAGTTAAGGAATCTTTTGAAAAAAGGCTTTCTAGAAAACACGTCAGCTATAAAGACGAACCATTGCTCCAAAATATTTCTTATAAGGTGTCGCATTGTGCGATTGAGAAGATAATGTACGAAGTAAAGCACTATAGATTGGGCAACTTACACGGAAAAGAAGAGTGTGTTTGTCCTAACATGTCAAGTTTGGGACTTCCCTGCCGGCATATGATGCCCAAGTACGAAGAAGACGGTGTAATCCTAATTCAAGATATTGATCCGTTTTGGCAACAATTGTCTTTCGATGAACCCATCGTCGAGCAAGATTTTGGTGCATCGTTTGCCGACACCCACGTTGGAAAGTCTCTAGCCAAGAAATACGAAACATTAAATCAGGCGCAAAGGTAAATTTGGTTGACGAAGTTGAGTTACTTCGTGTTTCCGCACACAAGGTATGCTGTGAAGGAACCAATTAGAGGGAAGAGAAAAGGTAGGCCTTCTACCAAAGAATCGAGGGCCGTGGGACGTAAAAAAGCTAGGGAATTGCATGACGAATCAAAGAAAAGAAACCCTTTTGCATTTGAGCATTTGCAAAAGGAATATGAAGCAGAGGATGAGAAGGAGGATGATGCTCAACGAAAAAGAAGTCAAACAGAACAAGGGGGACCAAGTCTAGTAGATATTAAAGGAAAAGGTCCCGCAGTTCCCACTCAAGAAAGTTCAACAATTGAACTTGGTGCCAAGGGAAAAGTTCCTGCACACCCAAACTCAAGAAGAGTAAGTATGAAGGAATTAGCAAAAAGAAAAAAAGAGTTAGTATGAAAGAATCAGCAAGAAGAAAAGAAAAAGTTAAAGGCAATACATTAGTGGTTGAAGAGCCACATACGATCCGGATTGCAAGAGGATTGATGCAATTTCCATCTAACTTTTCAAGAATTGAGAATGGCAAAATCGTCCGAACCGAGCACATTATTTTTGAAAATTATATGTCATCGTTTCCGGCTTTTTTTCGTCCATACATAAAGGCCACCGACGATGTTGCCGATGATGGTAATTGTGGATACCATGTATTCATCGAACAAGTTGGACCATTTAGCGGAACAACAGGGTTGGGTATGGACGAAGTAACTTATGTAAGGCATAAGTCAGCGGTTGAACTACGCTCTTACCCGGATTTATACAAGCCAATGATGTGTTCATATAGAGATGAAGAGTCGTTGTTAAACGAGGAGTTCATTGCGTTCGAAAGGCGTTTAATAGGCAACAAGAATTGCACTAGCGAGTATTGGATGAGCATGCCAATATGTGGCCAAATCCTCGCCAACGCTTTCAATTGCGTCATCCATTATATCTCAAATGGATATTGTTTTACATTTGCACCAACAAGATCAACATTTGTCGAACAATTGGCTAATAGAAGATGTGTGATTGGGCTGGTGCAGAACTGCCGTTTTTTCGGTCTCAAGTTGAAAGAAGGAAGTCCATTACCCCCGTTACAGGATGGATACGACGGTGACATCGCCAAGTGTTGGTGTCACCGGTCCGACCTTTCAATTCATATCATTTGTTTCTGACTCGCAGTCGGAATGATAATATAGTAATATTCACTAAATTTAATATTGGTAGTAACAATATCATATGTATGTTGGAGGAATCATAATATGAATATAGTTTTTTGGAAATGAAAAATTTGTAATATCATATGTGTCACTACAAAATTCACCCAGGTTTACGGTTGGGTTTTCAGTGAAAACCCAACCGTAAACCTGTCACTACACACTTATGAAAATTTTACGGTTGGGTTTGGAGTCAAAACCCAACCGTAAACCTTCCAGAATTTTTTTTCCCCAGTTTTACGGTTGGGTTTTGACTCCAAACCCAACCGTAAAACTGTCACACAAATTTTACGGTTGGGTTTGGACTCGAAACCCAACCGTAAAAATGATGTTAAAAAATTTCAGCCAGGTTTACGGTTGGTTTTGGACTCAAAACCCAACCGTAAATAGTCTTGTTAACCTTTTTTTGGAATTTCAATTCACTCAAAATTGGGTTCAAAACACAAAATTTATGTAAACATCATTACTTTGACCACATTACAACCCATGAAATCATTAAAGTAACCTGGGATACAATTGAAATTACCACTAACAAACCCAAATGGCATTACAAAAGAACTAATAAATAAGTTTGCGAGTGAGCAAAAAGTCCTTTAGGATGTGATAATGAGGTAGGTATAAAAAGGGCCATATTTTCCATCTCCCCCATTCATGAAGATATCTCTGTAACACCTCATCTTCGGTTTCACCCCTAAGTCGTAGTTGACCAATAATACGAACTAATGCCATAAATTCTTCTACGTATCGGTGTATAGTGTTATATCGACAAATCAACTTGACGTGATCATGGTTATAAGGGTTGCCGGTTTCAGAACAAAAGTTTTCATGGATTGTTTGCCAATAACTCGCACTCGTTATACCACTTTGCCTTCGTTCTTCTCCTCTTTTTGGAAAACATAATACATAGTTGCGGCAAATACATAAATCTTCATGCAAAGAAAAATCTGGATTTCTAATCCCAGGTTGACCCATATTCCACTATGTTAGAGTACTAGTTTTGTTGGAGATGATTGTTGTAAAATAAAGGTTTAATTTTTTTTTAAAAATGGATGGGTTGGATATGTACTCAACTATTTCACTTATAAACCAGAAGTGTAACGACTCTATTTTGAAAAATGGGTCGTACAAGGTTTCAACGGCTCTATTTGCAAACCCAAAAAAACTTCAACAAACGACCCAAAACATTCCTCAAATGGATTTTACGGTTGGGTATTGACTCAAAACCCAACCGTAAAATCCTTGGGAATTGATGTGTTAGTTTTAGTTACAATTTCATCATATATTTACGGTTGGGTTTGCCTTAAAACCCAACCGTAACCATCTTTTGTAGCATTCAGTTTTAAGGTCAAATTTGGGTTTCAAAATCAAAAATTTAAACTTATTCAATCATTTTAACTAGATTGTAGGTAAATTGGGTCATTCAAACAAAGAAAAAAAACGAAAAAACACACAAATTAAAGAATCCAATTTTGAGTGATCCAGTAGAATTTACGGTTGAGTTTTGGCTGAAAACCCAACCGTAAAATTGATGTTTTAGTTTTACGGTTGGGTTGTGGCTGAAAACCCAACCGTAAACTTGTAGTATGAAAATGTGACAGTTTTACGGTTGGGTTTTGGCAAGAACCCAACCGTAAACCTTCAACTTTTTTTATTTTGCCAGTTTTACGGTTGGGTTTTTCCTGGAAACCCAACTGTAAACCATCCTTTGTAGCTTTGAGTTTTAAGGTCAAATTTGGGTTTTAAAATCAAAAATTTGAACTTATTCAATCATTTTAACTAGATTGAAGGTAAATTGGGTAATTCAAACAAAGAAAAAACGAAAAACACAAAAATTAGAGAATCCAATTTTAAGTTATCTAGTAGAATTTACGGTTGGGTTTTGGATGAAAACCCAACTGTTAAATTAATTTTTTAGTTTTATGGTTGGGTTTTGGCTGAAAACCCAACCGTAAAACTGTAGAATGAAAATGTGACAGTTTTACGGTTGGGTTTTGGCTAGAGACCCAACCGTAAACCTTCAACATTTTTCATTTTGCCAGTTTTACGGTTGGGTTTTGCCTGGAAACCCAACCGTAACACAAATTTTTCTGGGTATTTTTACCTGCTTTTCCCATTGCATGGTTTCCAACTTCAAATAACTGGAAATAAAACAGGTAATACACAAATTTTAAGTTTAATTTTTATAATTCACGTGCAAGTTAAATTCAAACTTCAAATCCAACTTCACATTAAAGGTACAAGTAATTCACCCACACAAAAAAACCCCATAGACATAGAGTTAGGGAGAAGGAGGATGGGTAGGTCGATGACTTTGACGAGGTCGTTTTTTGCTCATAAGATACAATGAGCAGCACCGCCACGAGTACGAGCACCAGCACGACCGCCTCGAGTACGAGCACCACGTTGCGCATCCTCGGCTTCATCATGTGTCTCTTCATCCGATGCTTGCGGCTCTCTTCTAGTAGTACTCGCATCTCTAGTCACGGGTCTTGTAGCGGGTCTACTCCTCTTTAAAGTCCACTGCAATCCTCGGCTTCATGATGAAGCTCCCTAATCAAAGCTTGGAGTTGGTCAGGCGTCCTCACATCAATTGTGCTTATGCATGGATTTATAGAGTCCGCCAATGCAACGGCGTTCTTTTTTTATTCACATATGAAAATAAAAGTATGATGAGTGTTTAGTAATAAATCTTAAAAACATTAATAACAAAAATAATGTACGTACCAAATTGAAATATGCCTTCTTCCAGAAACCATCTTCTGTGTTGTTTTTCATAGTCTCAGGACCATTGTTGATGATAGTTGGATGACCGAAATGGCAATACCAATCCAAGTAATCTTCTGCAGCCTCTTTTGTGCCCGGGGATGGAGTTAACTCTGTTCTTTGGACTTGGTATTTCGGATCATTGTGGTTATTCAAATCCGCGACCGAAGGCGTAGGCTCGTAGTTTAGCACGATGTTTGGGCCTTCGATCATCGACCCATTCAAACACAATTTAAACATTTCGCGTGTCACCGTTGTTTGGACGTATCCATATTGGCGGAGAGTTCGGCGGGGGTTGGACATCACGTACCCAAACGGATGTTAAAAAGGGCTGTTGTAGCCTGCCACGTCCGACAATTCACGTAAATCCTCAACATGTCCATCACCCTCTATGCTAATCTTCACATAAGGATCAAAAATAATATCTTCAACCGTGAAAACATCAATTTCAGTTCTCATCTTTGCTATGAGCACTTCTTTATATTTTGCTTGGGTCCCGGTGAAGACGAATTTCTTTCCCGTAGGTCCAGTACCATCACCGCTCGTTTGAGGAGCCAGTCTGGGAAAGTGATCATATACCCATGCCTATGAAGATAATAAATATTAATAGAAGAAAATGCGAAATAAATAAATTAAAGTTAAACATTGAAATTCAAATAATAAATTAACTGAAGCAGACCGGTATTCCCAGCAATCTCAGTTCCCCTAACCCTCGAAGCTTTTCGAAGGTTAGCAAGTAGGTAATCCAGGGTGGCAGTTCCCCACGAGTACTGATGCGTCATCCCGAGATCACCCTGAAACCACTGTAGATAGTGAACGTTGACCCTGTTGCCCGAGTTGTCAGCAAAGAAGATGGTCCCGAGCATATATAGCATATACGCTCTGGCTGTTCGAATAGCTCTGGTGTCATCTATGACGACCCCAGCCATTTCCAACTTTGCGGTTCCTCCAAACTTCTCCCTTAGTGAACGCAGCAATATTTTCTTGCTCATACCTTGACCTTTCTTCGTTGGCATCCCCGGTTTATCTCCACTGACCAATTTAAACTCAGATTCGGCTTCGCTCTTCTCCCATCCAAGTGTATCTTTCACAAGTGCATAAAGATCACTCCATGACATGTTGTTGTTAAAACCCTCAAACACTGATTTACCATCCACCTCCAGGCCAAGAATTGATTGGACATCATCCGGCGTTATTGTCATCTCGCCGAATGGGAGATGAAACGTATCGGTTTCAGGCCAATAACGTTCCCTGAAGGCTGCGCAGACGACACTGTCATACTCCCACATCGAATTGGTAATTCCGGGAGCTAACCCGGTACCATTTACGAGAATTTGTACGGCCGTACATTCATCAGTTAAGGGCCAATGTTTATCCCTTTGACGAACCAATTTCTTGATCGCCTGTGTATGATCCTACAAAGAATAAAAACAAATTTGTTTTACTTACAAAAGTTAACAAACAAAAATTTAACTAAACAAGAGAAGTGTTTAGATTAATACCTTGGTCGCAGCAACTTTGGCAGCCCATGAATGGGGATAACCAAATAATATTGCAGATTTGTCTGGGGCCTCACCCCAAAGTCCTCTATTCTTCCTCTTAGGCCACAGTTGAGGTTCGGCCTTTTCTTTGGGAATTTCTTTGGCAACCCTTTTCTTTGCCTTTTCTTTGGGAATTTCTTTACCTTTTCCTTGAGGGACATGTTGTTCTATGTCCCTCTCTTCTTCCTCGTGTTGTTGCTCTTGTGGTGGTTCTCTAATCACAAGAGAACCTCTAGGTGTTGGTAGATCACCCAAGCCTTGGAACACACTATATTCCTCTTGTGCAATTTGAGGAACACTACCACCCCCTACCTCAAAAGATGGATTATGGGTCTTACTCACGTCTCTCTTCTGAACCCCTAAATGATTTCCGTGGCGAGGGGTTGGAGTGTGAGGGTTAAATTGTTACCCATCTTATTCTTCCTACAACACACAAGCAATACAAGTTAGATAATTTCCAACCAATTCAACTTCAACTAAAAAAACAATTGACTACACAGGATTATTTACGGTTGGGTTTTTCTCAAAAGCCAACCGTAAATTTTTAGTTGAAAATTTTGTCACTATTTTACGGTTAGGTTTTAGTGAAAACCCAACCGTAAAACACATGTAGCCTGATGTGCAGATTATTTTTACGGTTGGGTTTTAAGAAAAACCCAACCGTAATAATCTAACAAAAATTTTGTTTGCGCTATTGTTACGGTTGGGTTTTGCTCAAAACCTAACCGTAAATTGTTTTTAAAAAATGGCGCAAATTGTTTACGGTTGGGTTTAATTTTGAAACCCAACCGTAATATCCTTAACTCTTCATCTTCTTCCCTTTGATTTACGGTTGGGTATTGAAAATCACCCATCCGTAATATGAAGAACATGATATATTACGGTTGGGTTTTCACACGAACCCAACCGTAATGTTAAGAACATGATATATTACGGTTGAGTTTTCACACGAACCCAACCGTAATATCAACTGTGTCCAATATTTTTAAACCAAAAACAAAATCAAACATGCGAATCAATCAATTACAAGTTCTAAGAATAACATGGGTTTTCTTCATTACCTTAGATACACCGTTGTTGGATTTTTCGGTGATTGATTTTGCTTTTCACCATCGATTTCTTCTTGAATCTCTTGATTAGGTTGAAAGGAGCAGGGTTGATTGCCATCACTACTACCTTTAACGCCTTTAATATGCTTCTTCATCTCGAATTGTTGAGTTTAATCGACGAAGAATTTTGCGAATCGGTGATGAATTTCGATGAATTACGGTTGGGTTTTTCTTTGGTTTAGTTTTTGAAAGTTATGAATAATGTTAAGGGTGTTTAGGTTTTAATTGGCATAAGGGTAAAATCGACATTTAACCAAACCCCCTAGGACATCCCTTATCGTAAAATTGGGTCACCTCGCCTCCACTTGGAGCCCCTCCAAGATTTTGGAGCCCCTATATCAAGCTTCTTCTTTCAAGAAATATCTATTTGCTAGAGTTTAAATTCATTTTTATCTTTAAATTGATTATTTTCATTAAATTAACTTTTGCTTCGTCTACAAAGTAATCTATGTTGGTTAGAATTAATTCTAATTTCAACTACTTTACTGATATTCCTTAATTTAATAAATTTCTGTTTGAGAGTCATATTTAGGTTAGCTACAATTGCAAGCTTAAGAAAAACAATTTTAATTCAAAAAATAAGAATCATTACATGGAATGCATAAGGATGTGGAAATAAAAAAACTCAAAAACATCTAGACCACTTTATAAATTTTGAAAAACCAGATGTCATCTTTATTTCTGAAACTAAATCACAAAAATCACTCTTAAAAATAATGCTATCTAGCTTTCCTAATATTCATCAAATAGACCCAATAGCAAAGCTGGAGGTCTGGCTTTAGCATGGGTAGATGGATTTTATTTTGAGATTGTATACTGGAACAATAATATGATTAATGTTCTAGTTAGAACAAACTTTCTTGAACAAAAATGGTTACTTATGGAAGACCATATAAACCATATAAAATTGAAACTAGGAAATTCTTAGAAGAAATTGCAGTAAAAGTTAACCAAAATAGCATGGCTTGGGTTGTCATGGGGGACTATAACCAAGTTCTGGACCAAATTGACAAACATGGAGGCCTGCCTTTCAATAGCATAGAAGCAGAGCCTTTCAAAGTTTAGTAGACATAAGCTTCACAGGAAGTACTTTCACTTGGAACAATCATAGAGATGGTTTAAAAAACATTCATGAAAGGCTAGACAAAGCTTACATAAATGATGAATGGATAACCAATAATCCCGAATCTACGCTAACACACTTGGTCCATATCGGATCAAACCACGGCCCTATAAAACTAGACATAATTACTAGTGGTAGTAAAGATCATAATATCCTTTTTAAATTTTTTGATACATGGCTCAAAGAGAGCTTATGTATAGAACTGATACATAAGACTTGGGACAACTCTTTTGTGGATGCAACAAAGATGGTCATTAACAACCTTGAAATTCTAGAGAAAATATATTTTTGGAGCTCATCATAGGAAAATGTTAAAGGTACTCAAACAACTGGAAACATTGAAAAGTAAAGGAAATCAAATAAACAGAGAAAACCAAATAAACAACACAATGCTAGAAATAGAAAACCTTTACGATACACAAGAATCCATAGCAAAAAAATTATCTAGAGATAACATGATTAAACTAGGAGAAAGAAATACTAACTAATTTCATCTTAAAATCCTGAAAAGAATGAAAATATATATAATAAATTATCTTATTGACCAGAATGGAGAGGTGGTAACAATTAAGTCTCACATTGCTACAGAACTAAAAATCATTTAAACCATCTCTTTACTGCTACTCTAACACAACAGGATCGGGATATTCTGAACCTGATACCAAATCTTATTTCAGAACAAGAAAATGAAAGACTGCTGACAATTCCAGATGCAGCTAAAATTTTGAATGTAATAAGAACAATGAAGTCTAACAAGTCACCAGGACCGGATAGTTTGCAAGTAAGCTTCTTTAAGCATAATTGGGAACTCATATGTCCATAAATATTTAACCTCATACAAGACGTTTTCAAAACAAAATTTTTAAATCCAAAACTAAATGCAACCTTCCTATTTCTTATCCCAAAACTCCAAATGATTTCATGCCAATAAGTCTGCGCAACACACCTTACACAATACTATCTAAAATTCTAGCAAACAGATTAAAAAATCATATTGGAGAAATGATTTCCCCATATCAATCTGCATTTCAGTTTGCAAGACGAGTTGTAAATAATATTGTAGTAGCTCATGAAATCATTCATTCTCTAAAAAGATAAAAACAAAAAAATGGGGGAATTGGAATTAAAATCGACATGTCAAAAGCTTTTGACAGAGTTAACTGGGACTTTTTAATTAAAACTCTGCTAGCATTTGGTTTTAGCAAAGATTGTTGTAACATAATATTTTAATGTGTGTCAATTGCCCCTATAATAGTTTTGCTCAATGGAACTCCAGGGTATCTTTTCCTAATTTGTATAGAAGTTTTTTGCCTACTCCATCTAAAAAAAATAAAAAATAAAATAGATACAAGAAATAAAAATTGATAGACATTGTCAATCTGTTTCACACTTCTTTTTTTTTTTTGCAAATGATTGTATGTTTTTACTAAAACTAGTCTAGTGAGTTGTAAAAATATCCTTACAATCACCAACCAGTTTAGTACTGCTGCCTTTAGGAAACTAATAATCTTTAATCAATCAGGCATATTTTCAGCAATACAATTCACTCAAGACATCAAAGAATGGTGATATGACTTGCGTATTATCTTTCTGGTTTTCATGTACACATACGAAGCAAAAGAAGAAGGGGTGCGTAGAAACCAACAAAAGTACAACATTTGAACGGCAAAAGCTGGTAAATTAGTACTTAAGAAATCAATTATATCCAGTCTACCAATTTATCATATGGTCTACTTTCTCCTACCAAATAAAATAACCCACAAAATCAATGCAAACCAGATAAACTTCTGGTGTGGAAAAGATAGGTATGATATGGGCATTTATATGAAATGCTGAGATTTCTTTCGAAAACCAATATAAATAGGGGGATTAGGCTTCAAAAAGGCAAACAAAATGAATAGATCCATGATAACAAAACTAGCATGGAGACTAATATCCCAACCAAACATTTTGTGGGTAACCATTCTAAAAGACAAATATTTTAGAAATACCTCTGTTTTCAATACCAAAAAACATTACAATGCAACCTGGATTTGGAAGAATATCCTACAAGGGGTTTCTCTAATCCAAAAATATAGATGTTGGGAGGTAAGAGATGGAACAATGATAGACATATGGAATTACAAATGGATTATAGGAATGGAAACCAATCCACTAGCTCATTGTGGCATAACACTTAATTCTTTAACATTTGTTGCCGAGTTACTTGACTCAACAACAAAGAAGTGGAATATTAAAAAATTTAGAGATATCGTATCCATTACAATCTCAAACAAAATTCTAGAAATAAGAATTTTCATAGACACAAGTAATAACTGGAAAAAAAGATACCTTGGGATGGTTGTTAACAAATAATGGAATCTTTTGTGTTAAGTCAATATATAAAAAATTACAAAACATAGAAACCATAAGCAACAGTGATACAACCACTATTTTCTGGAAAGCATTTTGGGAAATAAGGGTTTCCCAGAGAATCAAAATATTCCTCTGGAAATGTATTCATAATGCCTTACCAGTTATGAAAAAACTAGGTTTATTCATTATAAATATGGATATGCACCGTGTTTTCTGCAATCATCCTTGTGAGTCCTTAAAACACTTGTTATTTGAATGCTCTTATGCTAAATCTGTATGGATGATTCCTCCTTGGAAGGTATGAATTTCAACCTTAACTCAAATTTTTTATTAATAAAACTGTATTTTGACTGGATTGCAGGAAAACTATAAAATAAGATAACTGAAATAATGGCCACAAAGTGCTAGATAGTCTGGAAAGAAAGATGTATAAGAATTTTCGAGGAAAAGTCTAAAAATATCTTACAAACAACCATTACAATACAAAGACATATAAACGTTCTTGAACCTATCCTCCTAGGAGAAGAGAAATGTCCCTGGCTATGAAGAAAATCAAATTTCAAATTACAGTTTAAACATTACAACAAGGAAAAAAATGACTCATAAAAATTCCAAAAATTGGATAACCTCTGGAATTAATCAATTCAAGATAAATATTGATGTTTCTTGGATAAATGATGTGTCTCTTGTAGGATATGGTATAATTTTGCATTTTGATGCAGGTTCATCTATCCAGGCTAAATATGGGACCATCATTGCATCCATCCCAGAAGAAACAGAAGCTCTAACTTTGTTAGAGACGAAAAAATGGGCAAAGAGTATGGAGATTAAATCATTTTAGATAGAAGGAAATTGCAAAAGTGTATTCGAGTTTGCACAAGGGAAGGCAAGCATGATCCAGTGGAGAAACCAAGCCATAGTTCCCAAGACTCATAAAAATCTACAATCCGATGGTCTGTTTTTGGGTTTTATTTTTATTCATAGAAGTCGTAATCGAGTTGCAGATATCTTGGAAAAACAAGGAATTGAAGCAAGATTCTCACAAACAACAGTGGTGTTCTATGCCGAACTTCATATCTTCTGCAATCTTTTCAGATTTTTAGTTTTTAAATTTTAATATAAGTAATGAAGTTTCATGTGAGGAAGATAACATATTGGGGAGATTCATATTTAAGCACCCATTACTAGAGTAAGGGCAACCAACATATTAGGTAGTTTCCTATAATTTTTCGAGTTGCCTTATTATAATTAAAACTAAAAAAAAAACCTCGTAAAAAACAAGTTAAGGTCTTCACTAATTATCAGAGTTGAATTTTAAAAGGAGTACAGTGAAATAAACCATTTTTACAAAAGTCCGTGATATTCAAACTATAAATATATAAGGATTCTATATGTATCCGAGGTATTCAAAATTACGGATAAATTTTACAAAAATCCTAAATATTTAAATTAGATATTTTAAGATTCCTAAAAAAACTTTGGTATTCAACTTATTTTATATTTTTATCATCCAAAACTTTTGTTTGATTTTTTTGATCGTATTAGGTAAGAAACTATATATTTTTCTCCACTACAAATTTAACTAAGGAAAGTAAAAATCGTGGATTCTTGTAATAGGCATATATATAAATACTATGTATTAACTGTAAAACATTAATAGGGTTTCTTCTAGTTTTTTAGAAGAAAAAAATAAAATCAGTTAAAAAGAGCACCAATAGCACCAGACCGAAGATCATTAAATTCTAAGGAAAGACTAATACTGAAGTTTCTATTTTCCTATTTTCCACTATCACCGCCATCGTCAACACCTCCTCTTCCTCCTCTTGGTATTTCTATAACGACCTCTAGTATACCATAGGTTATCTTCTCCATCTCCTGAACTTAGTCTTTTGTATGAACAAATTTTCATAACACTACCAAAAACACCTCATTTTAACACATTTAGACCAATTCCAGTGGGAATTGGTATATAGGTGTATAAGGTGGATTTTTCTCAAGGGTAAAATAGTAAAATTATAGACTCGAGTCTAAGAAATATTAAACCTTTAAATTCTGCAAAGAGTTTTTAGGCAGGTGCTCATCCCTATTCTCTCTCAGGCGCTTATCCCTATTGTTAGTACCTAAAATTTCATCTCAGGAAAAACAAATGCACCGTTATGGTACTTTCTTTAGATTTGAAAATCAAAATCGTACAGGACAAGCCTAAATCACGAAACTGGTCGTTCCGTCCTGCTTGGGTCACAAGGAGATAAGATGAGTTGATCTTAGGGGAGGGAAGCAAAAAAAGTTGAGGAAATCAGTGGTGATGAATTGTGTGTAAAGGAGTTGAACCTTAGAGAATCACAGAGCTTGTGAGAACGATCTGCCTGTTCTGTTTTCTGAATAGGCTAACTAGCCTATTTATAGTAGTTGGGAATACACACTTTTCCTCGTATGTAGTGGAGATAGTGAGGAGGTGGAGAGATGGAGATTATGGAGATAATGGTACAATTACATCCATTATGTTTGGGAAGTTTCTGGAAACCATTACTCCATCATCTCTTAACTATCATAACCATCATCACTACTTCGTAATTTTCTCATCATGGGGTGTTACCACGTCACATGTCGCTATAACTACCAGACCAAAACCCCATGTTGAATCCACCTATGTAATATGTTTTGATTTATCGTAGGAGTTAGTGGATTCATGGACTCAAAGAACGTGAGTAATTTGGGAGTTTGTCGTAAGATAATGCAACCAATAAGTTTTATGCCAACTCAGCATGGCAATGGCATATATGTGGCATGTTTGCCACATGCAATTTGTGCTAGCAACAATGGAGCATGCGAGTGTTATAGGCGCGATTGAGGTGTTGCTAGCACATGTTAATGTCGTGACTATGGCCCAGGTGATGGCGCTAGCAACGAAGGATGATGCTGACACGAGCATCCAAGGATGGTTCTGGCACAAGCATGATGGCGCAGCAGGTGAGGTAAAAATGGCGCTAACGCTGGAACTAGCGTTGATGCTAGCGCAGGTGTTAGTGCTAGGCTAGCACAGGCATTATTGGCAGCGCTAGCACTGGCATTGTCGCTAGTGAGGCGATAATGCTAGCTGGTATTACGTTGGCGCAGGGTGTTGGTGCAGGCGCTAGTGCTAGCTGGTGTTGCATTGGTTCCAAGAGCATGGATATGGCTTGCTATGACTGGCACTTGCTAGTGCATGGTCATGGCCTGTGCACTTCTAGGCGCTGGAACTTTCTAACACCGTATCCATATCCATGGCCTGCTTAGGGCTTCTCAATCGTATGAGATTAATGTTGGCGTTATGCTTGGCCTTTGTATAGTGAATACAAAACATATTCAAGGAATTCAGCCGTGGAAGTTTGTGAATTGAGATGATGTTCGACGCGACTCTATATTTAGATGGTATGCATCTAATTTGTATTTTCATTCAGAGATGACATAACATCCATTCCGAGTGTTCATAATTTTGCAAATCAGTGTGTTTCGATTAATACAGATAGTTTGCATGGAAGCACATGGAATAACGAGAGTTTAGCCGGGTAAAGCCCTAATTTGAAGGCGCATATTTAAAAGAGCTACAGGATTGATGTAGTCATGATCTGAATATGCATTCTCAATTCTCTTGCGGAATATAAGACAGAAGTACATATTTATAATCCTGATTCCGGGTCGGAACGTTTATACATACATATTTATGTCTCCACAGCTGAGCAAAGGCGATATTACAATTTTCTCTTTTGTCAAAAACCCACCATCTACATTAAGTCTCCTGCTTAGCGCATAACGAGTAATGTTTCGTGGTAAGCATTAGATGGTGGTCTTCCAGACGAAATAAAATATGACTTTTATTGTTTAATGGTTAGACATTACTAGAAGAACAATAGTTGGCTGAGCAAGTTTTGCTCTTTCTGTGATTGTACTCTGAGGTAGTTAGAGTATTTTTCTTCTACCATAACAAAAACGGGAAGGTATTATTAGTTGGTTATAGAGACTGTTGAGGGAGTTATGCCGTCAGGACATTAAAATAAGTGTTGATGCAGTGGTGCCGTCAAAACACTAAGATGAGTGTTGAGGCAGTGGTGCCGTCAGAACACTAAGATGAACGCGTCAGGGGTACCGCTAGAACACTAGGATGAGTATTGAGGCAATGGTGCCGTCAGAACACTAAGATGAGTGTTGAGGCAGTGGTGCCGTAAGAACACTAAGATGAGTGTTGAGGCAGTAGTTTCGTCAGAACACTGGGATGAGTATCGAGGCAGCGGTGTCATCATAACATTAGGATGAGTATTGAGGCAGTAGTTCCTCAGAGCACTGAGAAGATTAGAATATGAGCATTGATACATATATAGAACAAGTTCAAGGAATGCATCCATGGAAGTTCTGCGACTTGGGACCAGTTCAATACTGCTCAATGGGAGCCTTAATGAATATAGAACAATAGTAGGTCCATGCAACTCATATGAGAGAGTAGGGCACGAATGAGTTCAGTATTGTATTTTTGATAAATAGACTTCAAGTATCGAAAGTCTATATAGATAATATGAATACAATAATGAATCAATATTACTCAATATGAGTCTTGATATTGATATGTATATATGGAACGTGTTCAAGGAAATAAGTTGCAGAATTGTTGCACCTTGAACAAGTTCGAGTTGCTCTATACTAGTGGACGATCCATATAGGAGCTAGGTTCGAGTTGCTATATAGTAGTAGATAGTCTATCTAGGAGCTTTGTTATTCAAGAAAAAGGTCAAGGAAGAGAGTGACACAATAGTATGTTCTAAATATTTGGTATAGTCCAAGAATATTCGGGAGGAGCCGCGCAAAGTACTCATGTGATTCTGAGGACAAAGTCACTCTATACTAGGGGCATGATGTTGTTTAGAAATAGTGGTAAAAGATTCAGACTTGTAAAGATTTGATGTTTAAAACCTAATTTTTTATACTAAAAATAAAGAAGATTAAAGTAGAATTGATTGAAATTATGGAAAGAACTGAGACTAAGGATTCCACCATTAGCCAATTTTTCAAGTAATTTAGCATTAATAATTATCTTGTAATTCATATATTCAATTTATTCAAAATATTGCCAAAGTTACATTTTTAAAATAGTAGTTGTAAATCAAAAGTATGAGACATCAATAGCTCTGAACTAAGCATGACTCATCAAAAGAAAACACAACTAATTGATAAAAATCACTATTTCAAATTTAATTCAAAGCAAATAATCATAAAAGAATTACGAAAAATTAATAAAATAAAATATACCACTTTACTATTGGAAAAATAGCTTCCTCCGTCGCCCCAGTGATGGTGTTTAGCTCATCTTGTTGGAAACACTCTCAAAATAATTGTTCATAGCTCAAAAATTGTTTACAAAGAAGAAATAAAAATAACATAGAAGATTTGATACGATTATAAATGTTGTAGACTGTGTTCTCTGTGTGGCTAAAGAGAATAGAAAACACTAACAATAAAGTACGGTTCTCGGACGCTGAAAGAATATAAACAATACGCAACATTTACAACGAATCTTTTGCTCTGTGATTTCCTGCACTTCTTCTTCTTCCTCGAGAGTATTTTTTTCTTCTGAATTTTTTTCTCTGCCTCCCGATGATTTTTTCCTTATTTCTCTTCGCTTTTTATAGTCTCCCCAACCCTAACCACTAGTCATAAGTTCATAAGAACTCAAATATTTATCTAAAAAAAACTCCAATTCATGATAAACCAAATCAGATCGTGATTCTTTTTTCGGCAGCAAACTCTCTTTCTTACTTTCTTCACACGTCCCAAGTGCTCAAAACTTCCCAAACTCTTTTAAAAACACAACACCAAATCTACAGCGAAAATATCTTCTCTTAAATCCCATGTAACTTCCATATTTTAAACCCCAGAAACTCGAGAAACTCTCCACACCCTGTTTTATCGAAACTATATTGAAATCTTCTTTTTTATCGAATCCAAACCAAATGCAAGTCCTGGTTTTTCTTAACAAACTCGTCCCAATCCAAATCCAAGAGAAAATCTAAGAAAATCTCGTCCCAAACCAACTCAAAAACTCTTCCACGCATGAAGAATTTTCCCGCTGTTTTTGAGTTTTGAATTTAAAGAAGGGGTGCCTTTATCAATTTGCTGGGTTCCCTTAATAATTTTCCTGGGTGCCTTTATCAATTTTCTCGGGTGCCTTTATCACTTTTTGAGCCGATTTTTTCAAAACTACTTATTTCCCAAATATACCTACAAACACGTAAAATGACACAATAAATACAAAATTGAGCACTAACAAAATAAAGAGTTGAGCACAATTTAGACATAAAAATGTGTCTATCAGGGAAATCCATCTAGGAGTTGGGGTATCCATTAAGGAATAAGAATATGTTCTTGATGTATATTCTGTATAGTCAGAGAACATCTGGAAAGGAATTGTAACCAATACCATCAATATTCTGAGGACAATAATGCTCTATACTAGTAGGCAACCCATCTAGGAGCTGTCCAATCAATGTAGATTTAATACAATATATTATATATATATATATATGGAGAGAAAGACAGGAATGAGTACCTGCCTCAAAATTCTTTACAAAATTATGAAGTTTGGTATTTCTGAAACCCGGGTCAGAAATATAATTTTTTAGGATTTTTAGATGAAAATCAAATAACAAGGCTTAGTTGTCAGATATTACTAGAGATATCGCAGTAGGCTTGAACTTTGAATATCGTCACGTTGATGGATCTGCAAGCCAGAGATGATTGAAAGGATGTATAAAGGCACAATATCATCATCAGGGATGCAACATCAGTATTTCAGGTTTTTAAGTACGAGTACACAAGTTCATATGGTCGGACAAGCAAGAGAGGAGGCCACGACTGGGAGGACAAGAAGAGGGTCTTGACTTGGATGGACAAGTGAGAGGTTGTGTATGGAAAAACAAGTGAGAGACCATCTCCTTCTCGGATTTGGTAATTCCAGGGAATAGCTGCTTCTATTCTTTTCTTTGCTAGCATCGTCTGCTCTTGGGAGGATAAATTTGTCTCCAATTGGCAGTCTAGTATTATTAAAGCAGATATAAGCAGTGGTGTAGCCCCACTCTTGTCAGGATAATGCGAGTGGGAGGTCTTTTTGCTACTACTGTTGTTGATCAAATACTCTAGTCGAAGGAGGTGACTGTGTTAAATCTCTAAATCTGAAGAAGCCTTCAGTCCCCAGGTGTAGCTACTGATATAGATTGTAGATGTGGTAAATAAAGTATTGTTCGCTCGGACTTGTGAAGACTGATTTTAGACTTACTCCTAATTTAGACTAGAAAATAAATAAAAGATAATGAAAAAATTACAAGGGACTGGGACTCATAATTCCACCGATTTTCATATTCATGTGGTACAAATATTGATTTTTAATTATTTAAGCTCTTTTATGGACTCTTTTTGTTTGCCAAAAGTAGATTTTTGAAACATTGATTGTAAATCCTAATCATGGACCATCAAAACACTTAAGCTAAGCATGACCCATCAAATTAAATGACAACCAATTAAGAAAAATCATGAAACAGTTAAAATAAGTGCAAAAAGTCATAAACAATTGAATATAGTTACCAAACAAGTGTGGAAAATAGCTTCCTCCATTTTCCCAGTGATAGGGTTTATCTCATCATGCCCAAAACACTCTCAAAAGATACGTACGTAGCTCAAAAGTGCTTGAGAAGAAGAAAATAAACAATAAAAAATAAATCAGGGAAACTGCAACGTTTTTAAGTGTTGCATTATTCATTATTACAAAACAAGTGTTTTTGATTCAAAATATATGTCGCAGAAGCAGCTGTTAGAAATACGACTGTTTCTTGGAGCTGTAGACTTCAAATGAATTA
>JAJJMC010029502.1:3818204-4018048 GCA_023531435.1 Papaver californicum
CCCCCCCCCCCCCCCCCCCCCCCCAAAAAAAAATAAAAACCTTCGTATCGATCTTCTATCTATAGTGTAACATCAAAACTACCCTAAATCTCTAAAATATCTCCCTTTTAATTATCCCAGATAAACTCGATCTGATCTTCTTTTAAGAAAAAAACTCGGTGATGTTTGTTGTTGCCTGGTTATCAAATATTCTTCCAAAGATATAGAAACATGATCAGTTGAAAGAGGAGAGAAATCTCGTACCCTATTTTGCTAGAATGGTAACAATTTGACGTGAAAAGATATTCACGAGATAATGTTGATCTTTTAAGATCCCAAAACTCGTACAACACCCACTTATTAGGTAATAAAATTTGTTGTGTTTTAATTCCTTAGAAATCTCCTCTTAAATCTCGTAGCAAACTCGCATAGTTTGAAAAGAAAGCCTCCTGCCAAAGTTTATATTTGAACTTGAAAAAGAAATTCTCTTATCCAACTGTCTGGGTTCCTTTAGTAAATTTTCCGGGTGCCTTTATAACTTTTTAAGCCATTTTTTCCAACAATGTTTATTTCTTAAAATACCTATAACATAATAAAATACCAAAATTAGTATGCAGTCGTGCTCTAACAAAATACAAATTGAGAACAAAATAGCCACAAAAATGTGTGTATCAATACCCCCAAACTTATTATTTGCTATTCCTTGAAAAAATCCAACCTAAAAATGAAACAAACATCCAAACTCACTGTCGCAGGCATCGTGATTGCACTTAGCGTGTGCAACAAGCCTTTAAACCCATAGGTGTCCCTATCGGATGAGTTTTGTCTCGTGAGGGTTTACAAGAGGTTACCCACAAAACCTTTACTCCAAACTCTATCTACTTGTGAACGATTGAGGGTAAACACTAAACAAGCTATTTAGTTGGCAAACTAACTCCAATTACTGTACCCGAGTTTTCACTCAACATACTAAAATTCATACAAGAATTCAAAACTCTACTTAGATAGATGTTCAAACACGATACTTAGAATCTATCAAAGTACAATCACATAAAAAGATTTAGAAGATGGATATAGACAAAATGAAGTTTGCGCGTGTTGACTAAGGTGAACGGTGTTTCCCATATTTGTCTGAAGGTCAGTGCCAGGATGAATCATAATGGATTGAAATACACTCCCACTGGTCTTAATCCCTATACTAATATCGACTCAGCTGGTATATACAAGGGTCCCAGCGGTCGATTTATTGAAAATATTTTAAATGTAATGACAACATGATTGGATCAAATGAATCCAAGCGCATGCTCCTTATCAGCATCTTACATGATAGATCTCATAGATCCTGCGTTCCACATTTTCTTAGGCGACGGAGACAGGGAGAACACACACATATTGCTATCAAAGTGTCAATACTCGGTTTATTATATTTATGAAGAATGGTCTAAGTAAAACACAATAATGGGGTTGATCTCAAACACTCTACTTCATCCTGACGACGCTAACAATTCGATATATGTGCCCCACCAAATCACTAAGAGAAACATAAAAAATTACAAAAATAAACACAGAAGGTGATATGGTCGAGGTAGACTCTGAGATATGGTGACAGTTATCATGTTATTTCTAACACCTGAGCTAGGCATCCTTTTATGAATAGACCATTTAGCTGGGTACACCAATTCCCATAGAAAAAGAGCTAAGTTTCCATCTACCTAGAATGGTTAGTGTCATCCTGAATTGTTCACAAGTTTCTAGGCTTTGGAGTTTCATATTTCACTAAAAGTTTCTTCCTTACCCCCAAACTTAAATCTAACATTGTCCTCAATGTTCTAAAAATGAATTATTAAAGGCATGAACAAAGAGAAATTGTTACCAACTGAAGGAAAGAAGTTAAGGAAGGATATTACCGTGTCGCATGACAATGGGTTACCTCCCAAGAAGTGCTAAGTTTAAAGTCTTCAGCCAGACTAAGAAAGAATTAGTCACCTCATATAATCATATAGCAATAGTCGAAACAACTGTGGGTCATCTGAATAAAATAATACTGCCCAAAATAGAAGGAAACTGCAGCAGGACCAGAAAGTGAACAAACATAGTACAACCTTATCCCTATCTAGTGTCTTGTTTAAGACAACTACATCTAGTTGAGGTTCAGGTTCAGGCTCTATGAAAGGGTCTAGATAAATCTCTTTAGGCTAAACTTCCCCATAGGCAGGATCTGGAGGATCAAGTTGTAGAGTTTGGAAAAACTCAACTAATAAATTTAAGGACATAATAATAACCTGAATAATTGTGGATCCTCAAAGTCAATCAGATTTGACCCACACAGTTGATTACTATAAAAATGGTGGTCATTCTTAAGCAAATATGTCGATTCTAATCTCCTAAAGTAATTAGGTTAGTCTCAAAACTTAATAACTGACACATTTGAAATTCAAACGTTCCCACATATGGAAGAAAATATTTTGGTGGAAAAACAAAGTCAATCTTGGTATTATTTCCTAGGTAAACCACATTAACCAGAGGATGGGTCTCTAACAACTTAACTTCTTTCTGGACATCAACATCCTCAGAGAATCTAGTTTGAAGATGATCTTGAAAAATGGTAGAGGTACAAATGTCAAGTCCCAAGTGAGGTACTTTAAGCAGGGATACTTGAAAATCACAAGAATCATTAGTACCCCCAAACTTAGGGTGGACATTACTCTCAGATGGACTAAAAATTGTTGGTTGAATTCTAGGGTCCTTAAGGTCATAACTGCACTCAGCTTCCTCTATAAAAGGAAATAAGGTGGACTTATAAACTGGTAGAAGTTCAGACTCAGTTTTCTATATATTATAAGTGTCCATCAAAGGTGCATAATCTAACAAAGTATTCACCTCATTAATAACACTATCATTGTCAACATCAAAACCAAAGTGGGCTAGGCATTTCTCTAATGGATCTTCTAACAAAGTGTTTGACAAAGATTTCTGAACTGAAGTACTAGTTACTTCTTCTAAATCATAGATCTCACAAGAAGTTGTCTATTCATACTAAATAGATTCAGTTCAATAGTCATGTTACCAAAAGAAAAATTAATTATTCAATTTCCATAATTTAGGACGACGTTATATGTAGCTAAAAAGGGACGACCTAAGATCACTGGTATTTGTGCCTCTGGGACCTGAAAAGGTTGGGTGTCTAGGACAACAAAATCCACTGGGGAAACTATTATATCAACCTGAATTAAATCATCCTCTATCATATTAAAATTCTCTATGAGTCTATCATCTTTGTCAGAGACTATTGTCTTCGAATCGTTAGACTCTAAATCACTAGTCTCAGGAAAAAATCTTTATTTCAACCATTATCAGCTTCAAAATAAGAAAATTTTACATCGTCTAAAACAGTGGTATCTCTAGTCAAATTCTAATCCTTTTGAATAGGTGAATATTCATTAAAATTATTTGGATTTGAACCAGAAATAACACTATCATCATGAAGCACAATTGGAATGACAATTTCCTGATCACTCTGCCTGTATATTTCAAGTTCTTCACCAATACTATCCTCATCATCATAATAATATGAAGCTGTTTGAACCTCTTCTGAATAAGTAGTGTTACCAATTCTATCCTCGCTCTCTTGACTAGGTGAATAATTATCAAGGGTAGTACTATATTGGAAATTAAGATCATTTTGAGCAGTATTATTCTTTGCAAAACTTTCATTCACACTTAATGCAAATCTATTTGTATTCTCAGTCAACTGCTTTAGGGATTCGTCTAGAGAATGAGTTGGACTACTATTTGTTCCCCCCTAACTTAATCCAAACCTTTTTGTATTCTCAGTCTACTCCTTGAGAGAATTCTCTAGAGAAACAAATGGATCATAAAGAGTACTAGATCGCAACTGCTCGTGTGATTCTTCTAGAGAACGAGTTGGATTACTATTTGTTCCTCTCACACTTAATTCAAACCTATGTGTCATCTCAGATAACTTCTTGAGTGATTATTCTAGATGCATAATAGGTTCATGATGAGTACTAGATCGCAACTGCTTCAATGATTCTTCTAGAGGCATAATATGTTCATTATAAGTACTAGATCGCACATGCTTTAGGGCATCCCTCCAAGAAAAAAAACTCGAATTTTGCTCATTTTCATGTTCATAAGACGGGTCTATGTACGAATAATAATTGAGATCACCTTGGTATGAGCAATAACCTCCAAAAGGTTGGTGGTGGTCCCTACTACTATCCACACCATGTTGATAGTATGGATAATGTTTATTTTGAAATTCAGTCGAATATTCATTGTATTGGTCCTCATAATACCAGTTCGACATTTTCTAACAAAAACTTCCTAATATATTTACAAAAATAAACTATAAAAATAAATCCTACCGGAATTGGTTTTAAACAAACACAAACAAGACCGACTCAACCAAATCAAACCTACTAAATATAGCAAAAAAAAAAGCATGATGCTCCATTTAGATTGTTTCTAAACCAGCTTCTATTCTTCCAAAAGGCAACTAGTTACAATTTTAACAAATATCTTAGACCGATCTGAATTAGATTAAGTCGAATAGAAACATGATAAGCTCTCATGAGGTTTGATAACCTTTCCTCTTTGGCAACGTTTCCTTGGGTTACAAGGCGGCTCGAATCTACTTAAAATAATCTTCCTGAACTTTGAGTTAAGATAAAAGAGTAACCAATACACTTCTTTTGAATGACTTTCCAATAAGCTTGTTACCATATAGGTCTATTTCTAGTCAAATTTTAGGCTTACATTCGCATAGGTAACGTGTTCCTAAGTCGGGTAGAAAGGATACAGTAATGAAATCCGAACCGTTATCTTATATGGCCAGTTTTTGCCCTTTACTAGAAAAGTAAATCCGTATTCAGGTCCTCAACATATATGCATTACGAAGGAATACAGAAAACCCACTGACAGGGGATTCGTGGGTGGTTAGAGTCTTACCTCCCGTTCCAGAAGGGCGATGAACCGTTGAAGTCGACTCAGGCCACCGACTCCTATGTCACTGTACGAACCTGAGGGGCAGAGACAATATCGTAATTGTCGTCCCTCCCTGTGCAGTTTATATTTAATTACCTTTCCGTAGAGTTTAATAATAATAATAATGTCCAAAAGTTCAAAGTCCAAAGTCCAAAAATAAGAAAAAACAGAAAAATACCTAAAATAATTACAAAAATAATAAGAATTTCCTAATACAATTTTCTAAAAAAAAAATTAGCTAAAAAAAAATTAACTAAATTTTTTTTGTCTTCTTTTTCCGTTTTTTTCGATTTATCTTTGACTCCAAGTCTTTAATTAATCAATATAATCTTTGGCTCCAATTTCTTTTTGATCCAAAACCTGTAATACAAAGAAAAATACTCAAAAATTTAAAATACAACAAAAAAAATCTAACTAAAAAAAAAAGAAAAACTAAAAACAAATATAAAAACAAGTCCGCGTCGGCGGAGCCAAAAACTGATGTGTTTTGTAATTTTTTTTATTTTTTTTAGGTTAGTTAGTTTAAATAGATTTTTATTTTTATTTGTTCTATTCTACGTTTTTGGGTATTTTTTTTGTATTACAGGTTTTGGATCAAAAAGAAATTGGAGTCAAAGATTATAGAAACATAATCAGTTGAAGGAGGAGAGAAATCAAGTAACCTGTTTTGCTAGAATGGTAACAATTTGACGTGAAAACATATTCACGAGATAATGTTGATCTTTTAAGATCCCCAAATTCGTACAACTCCCACTTATTAGGTAAGAAAATTTCTTGTGTCTTAATTCCTTGAAAATCTCCTCTTAAATCTCATAGAAAACTCGCACAGTTTGAAAAGAAACCTCCCGCCAAAGTTTATATTTGAACTTGAGAAAGAAGTGCCCTTATCCAACTACCTGGGTGCCTTTAGTAATTTTGATATGTGCCTTTAGTAAATTTTATGGGTGCCTTTATAACTTTTTAAGTTATTTTTTCCAATAATCTTTATTTCTTAAAATACCTACAAACATAATAAAATGCCAAAAATTATATACAGTCGTGCTCTAACAATACAAATTGGGAACAAAATAGCCACAAAAATGTGTCTATCAACTACTTTGGCATGCTACTAAACGAGGGATGATTTGATCGATGATTCCATGCCTTTAGGGTCTGATCAGGCAAGGGAAGCCAGGAAGGTTGATATCTCTTATTGTTGTTGTTGTCTTTGTTGCGCTAAGGCTAGAGCAAGAAATTGAATTGAAGTTGGATGTTGAGTTGCAACTGGGACGTTTTTATGAGCATTGATTGAATGAAATTGTGTCTTATCCTGACCCTTTGGCTCATAATCTTGTTTTACCCTTCTGGATGTGATGATGGCATGCTTGAAACACTTATATAGGAAAATTCCTCTGGAGACATCGAGGGTTAAGAAGATGAGCTGAAAGGTGTCATGTTGCCGACGTGGTGCTACGGGTGTCTTTAAATATTATGTTCCCAGAAGTATTTGTTGAGCTATCTTCTGAATCCTTGGTTGTCATAGGGGATGTGCTAAGGTGAGCAGCTCCCTGTCATACTTCTCTCTGGTTACTGAAGTTGTATTTTATGGAGTAGACTTGGGATGCGTCTCAGCCTTGTCAGGGGTTGTAGGAGCCTATCAGATCTGACGACGTAGTTGGGAGAGGTGAAGATACCTCTGCAGTATGTCTTTGGAGAGTATAGGGACTTGTCAAGGTTGTGACTCTTTGGTTGACTATCTTTTATATACTTGAGAGGTTATTGATAGCGAGGGGATCTTGTGCAAATCTTCAGTCCCCAAGTATGGTTCTTGTGATCCTTCAGATGAAGTTGTTGAAGATGATGCCCCAAGTTGTGACGTTGCGTAGGATGCCAATGCGATGAAAATTGTACCAATTGAGTATCCGAACGCTGAAGTTGACTTTGACTTTGAGTTTGACAGGACCCGACTCTTGAAGGAAGCTGAGACGGCTGAGCTTGTTGTTAGATGGCTTTGTCATCATATGAGATCCATTCAGGAGAACTTGAAGGAAGTAGGCGCGTCTTCGGCTTAGAAATGATTATCAAGGTTAGAGATGATACTGAAAGATTATCCTGAGCATTGAGTCTTGCAACTGAAGCCCTTGCACAGGTGGAGAGAGCATATGCTGATGGTGCTGAACCGGTCTTCATTTTTTTTTTTTCTAAATAGTAAGTTTTGAGGGCTTTTATGTGTTTCTGAGATACCCGAATTTTTTGTGGTTTTATTTTGGGATTTTTAGTAGGTAGATTTTGAATGGTTGCAAAGGATTTTATAGAGACATAAATAATACTTTGTTTAATAAATTGAAATCCTAAGTATGGATGCAAGATATTGCAAATATTTTTGAGGAATTACAAACATTGCGTAAAAACAAGGAAATATTGCTAGAGGCAGTAAAGTGCTAGAGGCAGTAAAGTGCTTGAGCCTTAACAACTTTGTCAGGAGTGATGAAATGTTTAAGCCTTGATAGCTTTAAGTCACTTGCCACATACGACTACCCTATGATCTTATCATTATTGACTGGTTTTTAGCATCCACCTACTATAGTTTTAATAACCAGATGTGGCTTTTCTCTAGAAGAGAAAGTAGTGTCTCCGATTTGGAAAGGGTTGGATTTCGATATCTCAGGTTGATGACACATTTTAAGGATGATTGGGTTATTGATTTTAATATTCTTAGTAGAGACGACCCCTATCCATTCGATAAATTTTTGAAAAGGATCATCTTTCCATTCACATTGTCAAGGCACAGTCAGGTTGATACCCGAGTCAAGTCCCCAAGCCTTGATGAGACGTGGGATAACTGGTTGTAAAGAGAGTTACTGAAAAATACTTACTTATAGGACAAATCCACGGGCGTGCGGCATCATCTCTCCTTTATGCAATTGTTTAGTGTCCAGATCCGTTGTTTGGTGATGTTATGGAGGTGAGAAATCTTTAGGGTCTGCTGGCTTGTTGGCACCTACATATGGGTCCCTTGGTGACGGTTTCTCCAGAGATGCGTCGAGCCTTGCCTTGTTTCTGCGGATTCACGGACGTCCCAGAACCATGTCGTAGCCTGGATCTACATGGTTGTTGTTGATGAAGTGGTATCATTAGGAACGTTGGTTGGATGCATATGGTGATGACATGAGAAAGGTGAGGACCCCTATCTCCTTATGTGACAAGAAAGGAGGAGAAAAATGTCCATTTAGTATAGAATTCTCTGGATCTCGATTAGACAGAAAAGCTGGTGCTGGTGGAATAAAGATAAGCCTTTCTTTTTGCGACTTTTTCAGGGGCCTTTCAGAACTACACCGACGTTAATTTTTTTATTGTTGACTATTTTTTGGTACCATATCACGGGCTAAACGAACTTATCCTTTATCTCTTTGAACGTGGACCCTGGAGGTGTTAGTATCAACAATAAAGTTGGAGGAATTTGTATTTTGTTAGTCTCTTTGAACGTGGGCCTGTATTTTTTGCTCCAAATGATACTTGTGTTGCTTTAGAGGTGGCTGCTCCGTCCGATTCTTGAGTGGATCGAGTATTTTGTATCCATGTCTGCTTATATTTCACCAAGGGTTTCTTGTCTCTTCATAATATCTGAGAGACTTGGCGTTCTTGACTATTCATGGCGCTTCCAGTAGCACTACTTGAAAGAGGAGCGTCGGTGTTGCTAGTGGTGGTGTTTTGAGGAGTGGTTTCTAACATACCACCATTGGCGTTACTGGAGTTACGATTGGTTGCTGGACCTAAATTGATGTTAGTCTATGAACCGGACCTAAGACCCACCTTGTTTTCAGACGGTTGAAGAATTGATTTTCAGATTGTTGAAGAATTGGATACATGAACGAGAGATTGATCTCCCATTATGGTTGCCAATTGTTAGTACCTAAAAAGTTGCTCATAGGCAAAAAAAATGCACAGCTGTGGTACTTTCTTTAGATTCGGGAATCAAAATCGTACATGACAAGCCTAAACACGAAAGTGGCCATTGCGTCCTACTTCGGTCACAAGGAGAGAAGATGAGTTGATCTTAGAGGAGGGAAGCAGAGAAAGTTGAGGAAATCAATGGTGATGAATTGTGTGTAAAGGAGTTGAACCTTATAGAATGAGAAAGCTTGTGAGATTAATCCGCCAGTTCTGTTTTCTGAATAGGCTAAGTAGCCCATTTAGAGTAGTTGGGAATACACACTTTTTCTCGTATGTTGTGGAGGTAGTAATGAGGTGGAAAAATGAAGATTGTGGAAATAACGACACAATTACAACCATTATGTTTGGGAAGTTTCTGGAAACCATTACTCCATCATCTCTTAACTACCATAACCGTCATCACTACTTCGTAACTTTCTCATCATGGGGTGTTGCACGCCGCATGTCACTATAACCACCAGACCAAAATCCCATGCAGAATCCCCCCATATAATATGTTTTGATTTCACATAGGAGTTAGTGGAGTCATGGACTCAAAGCATATGAGTAATTTGGGAGTTTGTCGTAAGATAATGATAGACACATTTTTTATGTCTAAATTGCGCTCGATTATCTATTTTGTTAGTGTTCGATTTTGTACTTTTATTGGTCTTTTATGTTTTTATAGGTATTGTGGAGAAATGAATAATCTGGAAAAAATCGTCTCAAAAAGTGATAAAGGCACCCGTGAAGAATAGATAAAGGCACCCAGCTCTTGGATTAGGGGCACCTCCCTTTTGAATTTCAAATTCTGATTATTGTTACATGAAGAAACTTCTGTCGATTCTGGCAACTGTGTTTTTAGAGATTATTGGGTAAATCTGAGTTACCCAAGTGAAGAATTAATCAACCCAAGTTCAACACACGTCAAATAAGGAATTTTACCCGGAAAAAATGGTTGGCAAGAGTGAATTTGGACGGGAAACCGAGTTCCTCCCTGCTTCAGTTTCACACGTAATTAGAAGATGATTTGAACGTGTTTTATGATTCCTTATCAACTTAGAAGACTTCCTAGGGTTTAATAACCCTATATATATCAAAGAGAAGGGAGGAAATCGCATACAGGAGCTGCCAGAAAAGAGAAAAAAGTAAACAGGAAAACTGCTGCTGCGAAGAAGAAGAAGACGCTGAAGAACATAAGACTGTCGTTGAACTGTTATTCTTTCTATCGCTATTTTAGTCGTTTCTTCAGCTGCCAAGGCAGTCTTTTTTCTACTGCGGTATCAGTCCGTTCTTATTTCATGTTTCCTTTTATTTCTTCTGTAACACTGAGATCACTTCACTGTAACGTTTATATACGTCTCAAAACTTCTGTGTTACTCCTTTTTCACCATTGTAAGCACCTTTTGAGCAATGAAAGTCTATTTTGAGTGTGTTTCCATTACAATGAGCTCATCACCATCACTGGGGCGACGGAGGAAGCCGTTCATCCAATAATTGTGGTAACTTCTATTCTAATTATATTTATTCTACAATTCTTTTATTATTAATTGCTTGAATTAAAATTGAAAAAATGGTTTTTCTCAAATAATTGTGTTTTCTTCTGATGGGTCATACTTGGTTTTTAAACTCTTGATATCTCATGCTCTTGATTAACAATTATTCTTTCAAAAACCTATCTTTGGCATATTTAGATTAAATTGAATATAAGAATTGTTAGATGTTATCACTGAAGTATTGGTTAATGGTGGAATCTTAAGCCCTAGTTTTTCTTCATCCATTTTAAAATCAAATTGTTTTAACTCTCTTTATTTTCTGTTATTAAAAATTAGGTCTAGAAATTAAATCTTCACAAGTCCGAAAATCGAACCTATTTTACCACTATTAAAATCATATCAGATAATGCTACCAATAAGTTTTATGCCCATTCAGCATGGCAATGGCATATTTGTGGCATGTTTGCAACATGCAATTTGTGCTAGCAACAATGGCGTATGCGAGTGCTATAGGCGTGATTGAGGTGTTGTTAGCACATGCTAATATCGTGACTATGGCCTATGCGATGGCGCTAGCAACGAAAGATGATGCTGACATGAGCAGGCGAGAGATGGCGTTGGCATGAGCAGGAAAAGATGGCTTTGGCACAAGTAGGATGGCCCTGGCGCAACATGTGAGGGAAGAATGACGGTAGTGATGATGTTAGATGATAGAAATATTTTTGTGTATAAATTGTGTTCAATTCTCTATTCTACTAGTGCTTGATTTTGTACTTATTATGGGTTTTTATGTCTTTGTAGGTATTTTTGAGAAATAAATATTTGTAGAAAAATCGACTCAAAAAGTTCTGGAAGAAAATTTTACACGAGAGGAAAAATCTGGAATGATTCTGAACCAAAGTTTATGGGATTTAAAACTTGTTTTTGATATCTCAAACTGAAGAGACAATCAAGATAGGATAAACACACGTCATAATGAGTGTTTCACCAGGAAAAAATGGCTGCAAAATTCAAGTTCACACCGGAAAGAGAAGTTATTCTATGTTTCGATTAACAAGTATTTGGAGTTGGTTTTGGATGGTTATTTGCATCCTTATCGATTAAGGAAGGCTACTTAGGGTTCCCCAAACCTATAAATAGCAAAGAGATCGAAGAAAAATCCATCAGGAGAGACGAAAAAAATCAGAAGAAAAAAAAAGGTTACGCTGGAAGGAGGAAGAAGAAGAACGGACTACACCAGAAAACTGTCATTTACTCTGTCACCTTTTCTTTCATAGTCTACTGCGTTCAGAAACCGTACTTTATTCTCTATGTAATTTTCTCTCTTCAACAACACAGAAAACAGTTTCAGCAACACATATATCCGTATTTGTTTTCTGCGTTACTTCTGTTTTTCTCTTTTTTGAAGCACTTTGAGTTATAAACATGTATTTTGAGAGGGTGTTTGACATGAGGAGATAGAACCCATTGCTGAGGCGACAAAGGAAGTTATTTTTCCAATAATAAAGTGGTAATTCTTATTTTATTAATTTTTGCAATTCTTTTATAATTACTTGCTTTGAATTAAATTTGAAAAAAATGATTTTTATCAATTAGTTGTGTTTTCTTTTGATGGGTCATGCTGAGTTTAGAGCTGTTGATGTTTCATACTTTTGATTTACAACTAATATTTTGGAAAATCTAACTTTGGCAATATTTTGAAAAAATTGAATATATGAATTGCAAGATAATTAACAATCTTAAATCACTTGAAAAATTGGCGAATTATGGAATCCTTAGTCTCAGTTCTTTCCAAAATTCTTGAATCAATTATACTTTAATTTTCTTTATTTTTAGGATTAAAAATTAGGTTTAAAAATCAAATATTTACAAGTATGGGTATCGAATCTTTTACCACTATTTCTAGAAACACATCAATTTTGGCGCCGCTGACGCGGACTTGTCTTTAGGTTTAGAGTTTTAAATTTATTTTTAGGTTTTTATTTTTTGTTTTTATTTTTTGTTTTTAGTATTATTTTTACTTTGTTCTATTTTACGTTTATTTGGGTATTTATCTTTTTGATACAGGTTTTGGATTTTGGATTAAAAGGAAATTGAGCCAAAGACTTTGGTGATTAAAGACTGGAGTTAAAGTTAAAGCTAAAAGAACGGAAAAGAAAGCAAAGAATTTTATTTTTAATTAGATTTTTTTTATATTTTTTTATATTTTATTTGTTTCACTTTTTAGAAAATTATATTAGGAAATCTTTGATTATTCCTGTAATTTTTATTTTATTTTTGGACACTTTTGAACTTTATTTTGGGACCTTGGACATTATCATTATTTTTAAACCCTACGTGAGGGTAATTTAAATATAAACTACAACAGGGAAGGACGACAATTACTATATTGTCTCGGCCCCTCGGGTTCGCACACTGACACATGAGTCGGTGGCACAAGTGGACTACAACCGATTTATCCCCCGTCTGGTACGGGAGGTAAGACTCGATCAACCCACGAATCCCCTGCAAGTGGGTTTACTGTATTCCTTCGTATGCATATATGTTGAGGAACTGAATACAGAATTATTTTCTAGTAAAGGGAAAGAACTGGCCATACAAGATAAGGACTCGGATTTCATCATCGTTTCCTTCTTGCCCGCTTTAGGAACACGTTACCAAACGCGAACCTAAGCTTAAAATTTTGACTAGAAAGGGACCGATAGGGTAACGAGCTTATAGGAAAGTCATTCAAAAGGACTGTATTGGTTACCCTGTTAGTTTAACTCAAAGTTCAGGAAGATTAATTTAAGTTGATTAAATCCGCCTTGTAACCCAAGGAAACGTTGCCAAAGAGACAGGGTTATCAAAGCTCCTTATAGCTTATCCGGTTTCTGTTCGACTTAATCTAATTCGGATCGTTCTAAGAGGTTTGCTAAAACCGTAACTAGTTACCTTTCGAAGGAATAGAAGCCGGTCTAGAAACAATCTAACTGGAGCCATCATGCTTTTTTTTTGTTAGATTCAATAGGTTTGATTTGGATGAGGTAGCCTTGCTTGTGATTGTTTAGAATTCCCTTCCAATTAGGATTTATTTTTTTAGGTTTTTTTAGTGTATGCCAAGACCGCTTGAAATCATCACTGACCGAGCTCGGAAAAGAGATACTCTAGGTCATTTGATTAGTGAAAAACCTAGTAGTTTGTCCTTGGAAACGAGGACCTCGAAGACTCTTCTTTTGAGGGCCCTGTTTTTGGAAATTTCAATTTTGAGAACTTGCCACTATGTGAAGAAGTTACTTCTAGTCCTTTGATAGCGCCAGCAATGGCAACTTTAAAAGCTTTATTGAACCCGACTAGGACTTTTCGTCCATCATGTATCAAGTTAGCTGAAACTGAAGCAAACTATGATTTAAAACCTGGGATCATACAGATACTCCCAATCTTCTTAGGGAAAGAAAATGAAAAACCTTATTTCCATGTTAGGGATTTTGAGGAAATATGTAGTACCATCAGGATTAAGGACCTAGATGTCGAAGCATTGAAACTTAGATTGTTTCCCTTTTCAATATGAGACAAAGCAAAATCTTGGCTATATAGTTTGAATTCTGAGTCAATTGAAACATATGAAAAACTTACATCTTCCTTTTTCCAGAAGTTTTTCCCTATGCACAAAACATCATCTATTAGACAGCAGATTTGCACATTTGTTCAACAAGAGGAAGAATCTTTATATAGGTATTTGGAAAGGTTCAATGACTTATTATCATAATGTCCTCATCATGGTTTAGAAAAAGTAAGGCTAGTTCATATCCTCTACGAGGGTTTAGATTATTCGACAACAACCATGATTGAGTCTTTATGCACAGGTGGATTTGAAAATAAAATTATCGATGGTGCGATGACATTTTTGAATGAAATCGCCGAAAAAACCCAGCAATGGGAAAACACTAGGGAGCCCCAGAAAACAATTCTTCTAAGTAGAGGAAATGTCAATAGGGTAGAAGGATCTTATGAATCAGATGCCAAAATAACAGTTATATCAAAAATGTTAGAAGGTTTAAAATTAAGTCAATCTAGTTGTGGAATTGAGCCCAAATCAATTTTGGAAGGACAAACTATTGAAGAGCAAGCCCATGCCCTTTATAATAACACTAGATTTGATAATCATCAGAAGTTTGACCCTTATTCATAAACCTATAACCCTGGTTGATGACGATAATGTGATTAATGAGGTGGATGCTTTGTTAGATTCAAATCTTTTGATAGAAACTTGTAATGGATGGAAACCTAATTTCGAACCACTACCAGTTTCTAAGTATACCCAAATTCCTTCTTTGGAAGAGCCTCCTAAGTTGGACCTTAAACAACTACCAGATACTCTGAAGTATGTGTATTTAGGCCCATTTGGGACTTTGCCTGTGATTGTAGCATCCAACTTGGATAGTAACCAGGAGAGTAGGCTAGTGACCGTGCTTCAAGACATAAAACAGCTTTAGGGTGGACCATCGTAGACATTAAGGGTATACGTCCTACTGTTTGTATGCATCGGATTCATTTAGAGGATGATACCAAACCGTCTAGGGAGATGCAACGTCGACTTAACCCTAACATGAAAGAAGTAAATCGAACTGAGGTGCTTAAGTTGTTAGATACTGGTATTATCTACCCTATCTCATACAGTAAGTGGGTCAACCTCGTTCAGGTTGTTCCCAAGAAATCAGGTATCACTGTAGTCCAGAATGATAACAATGAGTTAATCCCAACCCGAGTGACCACGGGGTGGCGTGTTTGTATTGACTATAGAAAATTGAACAAGGTCATAAGGAAGGGCCACTTTCCCCTTCCTTCCATCGACCAAATGCTTGAGAGATTAGCTGGACATAGCCATTATTTCTTGTTAGATGGCTACTCTGGTACAAAGACCCAAGGTCCCCAACCATTTATTGCAGAATAGGTAAGTACCGTGTTGAGAAAGCGTTAATTGACTTAGGAGCCAGTGTGAACTTACTTCCGTACCATGTGTACTTCCATCTAGGACTTGGTGATTTGAAACATACTCAGATAACACTACAGTTAGATGATAGGTCTGTGAAAATTCCTCGTGGTGTCATAGATGATGTTCTTATTGAGATCGATAAGATTATTTATCCAGTAGATTTTTTTGTCCTTGATACCCAACCTGTCCCTGACCCAGAGAATCAGATACTTGTGATATTAGGTCGCCTATTTTTGGCAACATCTAATGCAATTATTAACCGTCGGAATGATATTATGAACTTATCTTTTGGTAATATGACTATTGAGCTGAATATTTTCAATATTAGTAAGCAACCACCTGAGCTCGATGACACGTGCCTTGAAGAGGTGAACATGATACGAACATTAGTTCAGGAGTCATTACTAAACACTTTGTTAGAAGATCCAATAGAGAAATGCCTAGCCCACTTTGGGTTTGATTTTGATGACGATAGTGAGATTAATGAGTTAAATGCTTTGTTAGATTCAGCCCATTTGATAGACACTAGTAATGGATGTAAACCTAAGTTTGAACCGCTACCAGTTTCTAAGTCTACCTTAATTCCTTCTGTAGAAGAGCCTCCTAAGTTGTACCTTAAACAACTATCAGATACTTTGAAGTATGTGTATTTAGGCCCATCTGAGACTTTGCTTGTGATTGTAGCATCCGACTTGGATTGTAACCAGGAAAGTAGGATAATGACCGTTCTTAAAGACAATAAGGAAGCTTTAGGGTGGACCATCGTAGACATGAAGGGTATAAGTCCTACTGTTTGTATGCATCAAATTCATTTAGAGAATGATACCAAACCGTCTAGGGAGATGCAACGTCGACTTAACCCTAACATGAAAGAAGTAGTTCGAACTGAGGTACTTAAGTTGTTAGATGCGGGTATTATCTACCTTATCTCTGACAGTAAGTGGGTCAGCCCCGTTCAGGTTGTTCCCAAGAAATCAGGTATCACTGTAGTCCAGAATGATAACAATGAGTTAACCCCAACCCGGGTGACCACGGGGTGGCGTGTTTGTATTGACCATAAAAAATTGAACAGGGTGACAAGGAAGGATCACTTTTCCCTTCCTTTCATCGACCAAATGCTTGAGAGATTAGCTGGACATAGCCATTATTGCTTGCTAGATGGTTTTTATGTTTATAATCAGATTGTTATTGCCCCAGAAGACCAAGAGAAAACCACTTTTACATGTCCCTTTGGTACCTTTGCATATAACGCATGCCTTTCGGGTTGTGTAATGCACCCGCTACTTTTCACCGTTGTATGATGAACATATTTTCAAACATGGTAGAACGGTTTTTAGAGGTCTTTATGGATGATTTTTCAGTATTTGGGTCATCTTTTGATGAGTGTTTGCATCATTTGACATTAGTGTTGACTAGGTATAAGGAAAAGAATTTAGTGCTTAATTGGGAAAAATGCCATTTCACGGTTCGATCAGGAATTGTTTTAAGGCATATCGTATCTTCTAAGGGTATAGAGGTAGACAAAGCCAAAGTTGACCTTATTAATTACAGGTCCTCAAAACTGTACGAGATGTTAGGTTTTTCTTAGGGCATGAAGGTTTTTATCATCGATTCATTAAGGATTTTAGCTTGATTTCTAGACCTCTTTACAATCTGCTTGCAAAAGATGTTAAGTTTGTCTTTGATGATGCTTGTTTAGAGGCTTTTGAGAATCTTAAGAAATTACTCACTACCTCCCACATAGTCCAGGCACCTAACTGGAACCTACCCTTTGAGATAATGTGTGATGCTTCAGATTATGCTATTGGTGTTGTGTTAGGTCAGCGAGAAAAAAAAAATACTTCATGTGATTTACTATGCTAGCAAAACTCTGAATGATGCCCAACTGAACGACACTACCACACAGAAGGAACTGTTAGCCATTGTTTTTGCCTTAGACAAGTTTATATCTTATCTCTTAGGTTCTAAGGTTATAGTCTTTACCGATCATGCTGCTTTGAAGTACCTTCTGTCTAAGAAGGATACTAAAGCTAGATTGATTATATGGATCCTTTTGTTACAAGAATTCTCGCTAGAAATTAGAGACAAAAAGGGTGCAAAAAATATAGTAGTAGACCATTTGTCTAGATTTGTTGTGGATTCCCCTGAGAGATAGTTTTCCGGATGAACAACTATTTTTTGTTTCCCAATTACCTTGGTTTTCGAATATAGTGAATTATCTTGTTACTGGTCGAATTCCTTAACACTGGGTTAAACAAGATCGTTCTAGGTTTTTAGCCGAGGTAAAGCATTTCTTTTCGGACGATCCTTATTTGTTTAAGTATTGTCCAGACCAGATTACTAGAAGATGTATACCTGAGAGTGACCAGTCCAGTATTATTTCCTTTTGTGATAATCATGCTTGTGGAGGTCAGTTTAGTGCTAAGAAGACTGCTGCTAAGATATTACAGTGTGGATTCTACTAGCCATCATTGTTTAAAGACTCCCACAGTTACAGTGCTACTTGTGAGCGTTTTCAGAAGTTATGAACCATTTCCCGTATAAATATGATGCCTTTGAACCCTATTTTAGTTATTGAGGTCTTTGATGTGTGGGGCATTGATTTTATGGGTCCTTTTCTTAATTCTTTTGGTTATTTTTACATCATTGTCATTGTAGATTATATATCTAAGTGGGTAGAGGCGGTTTCGTGTAAAACAAACGACCACAAGGTTGTGGTCCAGTTTTTGAATGATAACATATTTGCACGTTTTGGTACACCGTGATCTATAATTAGTGATGGAGGGTCACACCTTTGTAATCGACCGTTTAAGCTCTTGATGAAGAAATATGGTATTACCCACAAAGTAGCTACCCCATATAACCCACAGACTAGTGGTCAAGTAGAGGTTTCCAACAGGGAGATAAACGTATTCTAGAGAAAACAGTTAATCCTAATAGGAAAGACTGGTCGTTGAGGCTTACTGATGCCTTATGGGCTTATCGAACTGCGTTTAAGACCCCCATTGGAATGTCACCTTATCGTCTAATTTTTGGAAAGGCATGTCACCTTCCTGTCGAGTTAGATCATAGAGCATATTTGGTTGTGAATAAGCTAAATTTTTTACTTGACAAAGCAGGAGCTCACAGGAAGCTCTAACTCAATGAGTTGGAAGAGATTCGGAAAGATGCATATGATAGTGTTAGGGAGTATAAGAACAAAATGAAACTTGTGCATGATAGAAATATTTTAAGAAAGTCATTTTCTCCAGGTAAAAAATTTCTTTTGTATGATACTCGTTTGCATCTATTCCCCGGGAAGTTACGCTCTCGGTGGACCGGTCCTTTTGTTGTTCGCACTGTTTTTTCTCATGGTGCTATTGAGATTGAGACTCAAGATGGTAGAAGTCCTTTCAAAGTTAACGGTCAGAGAATGAAACCATTTTTAGAGCCTTTTCCTACAGGTGATGTTGAGGAGGTCCCTCTGGAGGACCCTGTTTACTCTGATTGACCATCAGGGTTATTTTTGTACATTAGTAGATTTATGTAGTTTTTTAGGTTTTTATTTTCTGTCTTATTCTCCATAGAAGGATTGCTACGATGCACCTAGGTAATATATTTCTGACTTACCTTTTTATTCCTCTTTTTACTTATCTATTGGTACTGCTCTTTATTTTGAAATATTGAGGACATTGTTTGATTTAAGTTTTGGGGTAAGGGAGAAACTTTTTAGTGCAATAATAAAATTCCAAAATTTAGAAACTTGTGAACAATTCAGGATGACACTAACCATTCTAGATAGATGGAAACTTAGCACTTTTTCTATAGGAATTGGTGTGCCCAGTTAAATGGTCTATTCATAAAAGGGCATATTTCAGGTGTTAGAAATAACATGATAGTTGTCACCATATCTCGGAGTCTATCTCAACCATATCACCTTCTGTTTTTATTTTTGTAATTTTTGTGTTTCTCTAAGTGATTTGGTGGGGCACCAATATCGAATTGTTATCGCCTTCAGGATGGAGTAGAGTGTTGGAGATCAAGCCCAATTATTTTATTTAAAAAATAGAATAAAAATAAATCGAGTATTGACACTTTGATAGCAATATGTGTGTGTTCTCCCGGTCTCCGTCGCCTAAGCAAGCGTGGAACGCAAGATCCCTGAGAACTATCATCTAAGATGCTGATAAGAACCATGCGCTTGGATTCAATTTGATCCAATCATGTTGTCAATACATTTATAATTGTTTTATTTTGAATAAATCGATCGCTGGGACCCTTGTATATACCAGATGGGTCGATATTAGTATTAGGATTAAGACCAGTGGGAGCGTATCTCAATCCATTAGGATTCATCCTGGCACTTACCTTCAGACAGATATGGGAAACACCGTTCACCTTAGTCAACATATGCACCATTCATCACTTCTATATCTATCTTCTAAATCTATTCATGTGATTGAACTTTGATAGAATTATGAGTATCGTAGTTGAACGACTATCTAAGTAGAGCTTTGTTTTTTTATATATGAATTTTAGTACGCTGAGTGTAAACTCGTGTACAACAATTGGACTCATATAGGGTAATGATTCTCATAGCCGAAGAATTTAGTATGACAACTAAATAGCTTGTTTAGTGTTTACCCTCAATCGTTCACAGGTGGCTAGGGTTTGGAGTAAAGGTTTTGTCGGTATACCTCTTGTAAACCCTCACGAGACAAAACTCGTCCGATAGGGACACCAATGGGTTTAAAGGCTTATTACATATGCTAAATGTAGTCACGATTCCTGCGAAATTGAGTTAGCATTTATTTTCTAAATAAGATTTGCTTGAGGACTAGCAAATAGTAAGTTTAGGGGTATTTCATAGACACATTTTTGTGTCTAAATTGTGCTCAATTCTCTATTCTACTAGTGCTTGATTTTGTACTTATTATGGGTTTTTATGTCTTTGTAGGTATTTTTGAAAAATAAAAATTTTGTGGAAAAATCAGCTCAAAAAGTTGTTAAAGACACCCAGAAAAATTACTAAAGGCACCTGGAAGAGTTATTAAAGGCACCCACCAGTTGGATTACAGGCACTCTCTTTCATATTTAAATTCTGGAAAGGGCGGGAAGAAAATCTTACACGAGAGAAAAAATCTGGAATGATTCTGAACCGAAGTTTATGGGATTTAAAACTTGTTTTTGATATCTCAAACTGAAGAGACAATCAAGATAGGATCAACACACGTCAGAATGAGTGTTTCACCCGGAAAAAATGGCTGCAAAATTCAAGTTCACACCGGAAAGAGAAGTTATTCTCTGTTTCAGATTAACAAGTATTTGGAGTTGGTTTTGGATGGATATTTGCATCCTTATCGATTAAGGAAGGCTACTTAGGGTTCCCCAAACTTATAAATAGCAAAGAGATTGAAGAAAAATCCATCTGGAGAGAGCCGAAAAAAATCAAAAGAAAAAAAAAGGTTATGTTGGAAGGAGGAAGAAGAAGAACTGACTACATCAGAAAACTGTCATTTACTCTGTCACATTTTCTTTCATAATCTACTGCATTCAGAAACCGTACTTTATTCTCTGTGTAATTTTCTCTCTTCAGCAACACAGAAAACAGTCTCAGCAACACTTATATCTGTATCTGTTTTCTGTGGTACTTCTGTTTTTCTCTTCTTTTAAGCATTTTGAGCTATAAACATGTATTTTGAGAGGGTGTTTGACATGAGGAGATAGAACCCATTGATGAGGCGACGGAGGAAGCTATTTTTCCAATAATAAAGTGGCAATTCTTATTTTATTAATTTTTGCAATTCTTTTATAATACTTGCTTTGAATTAAATTTAAAAAAAATAATTTTTATCAATTAGTTTTGTTTTGTTTTGATGGGTCATGCTGAGTTTAGAGTTGTTGATGTCTCATACTTTTGATTTACAACTAATATTTTGGAAATCTAACTTTGGCAATATTTTGAAAAAATTGAATATATGAATTGCAAGGTAATTATTAATGTTAAACCACTTGAAAAATTGGCTAATGGTGGAATCCTTAGTCTCAGTTCTTTCCAAAATTCTTGAATCAATTCTACTTTAATTTTCTTTATTTTTAGTATTAAAAATTAGGTTTAAAATTCAAATATTTACAAGTCTGAATATCGAATCTTTTACCACTATTTCTAAAACACATCATTAGCGCAAACGCTGGTGCTAGCAGAGCTAGCACTGGCATTGGTGCTAGTGTACGCGCTAATGCTAGCTGGTATTACATTTGCGCAGGGTGTTGGTGCAGAAGCTAGTGCTAGCTTGTGTTTCATTGATGTCGGGAGAATGGCTAGGGATGGCACTTGCTAGTTTGCGGCCATGGCCTATGCTAATGCCATGTCCATAGCCATGGATTTCTTAGGGATTCTCAATCGCATGTTTTAGTGTTAGCGTTATGCTTTGCCTTTATATAGTGCACACATAACATATTCAAGGAATTCAGCCATGGAAGTTTGCGACTTGAGATGATGTTCGACGCAACTCTATAATTAAATGGTATGCGTCTAATTTGTGTTTTCAGTCAGAGATGATATAGCATTCATTCCGAGTGTTCATAATTTTCCATAATTAGTGTTTCGATTAATACATATAGTTTACATGGACGCAACATGAAATAACGAGGGTTTATTCGGGTAAAGCCCTGAAATATTGGAGGCGCATATGTAAAAGAGCTACAGGATTGATGTAGCCATGAAATGAATACGCATTCTCAATTCTCTTGCGGAATATAAGACAAAAGTACATATTCATAGTCCTAATTCTGGGTCGGAATGTTTACACATACATATTTATGTCTCCAAAGCTGAGCAGAGGCGATATTACATTTTTCTCCTTTGTCAAAAACCCACCATCTACACATGTCCTCTCTATATGTATGGACAACTACATATACGATAAAAATTACTGAAGGAATCAATATTTATTACCATACGAAACCATCAGAATAGAATTGGTGCTTACTACGACTTTCCCAGATATTATATTATTATTTTTACATAAAATCTCAAGCTCATAAATGGATTGCCCACTAATAAAGAGCAATTGGAGTATCATTTGGTGTTATTTTCCGCAGCTGAATTCCCAATAATTACCTTGTGTCAATATTTACACTCAACTGAGCAATATTGACTAACTATAATACATATATAGCTTTATATAGAAGATTACATATGAATCTACTTGATTAAAGTACCACAGATGTGCTTAGATTCCAAGTCAAAATTATGCCAGACACAATTTCATAGCTTCTACTAGCTAAACCCAGCCTCAGCCACATTAATCCCCGCATAAAGAGACAACTAATGTGAAGATCATGAAAAGAATTCAATTTAGGATCAAACTAATGTGAAGATCATGAAAAAATAAGTTCGCAACACTTATAAGCATTTCAAACGATCAATGAAACATTTTTAGACTTAGTAGCCTGCGACCATAGTTCTTGGGTGCTTTAGTGGCCTACGACCACAGTTCATGTGAGCCTTAGCCTATAGCCACAATTCGTGTGAGTCTTAACTTAAATCATTAAGCTTTTCCAGCCTATCCAGCAGCAAGTTTTCCCGTCCAAGCTTTCATGTCAAGCATACCTTGCAGGAAGCTTGCCCGTCTAAGCTTGCCTGTCCAAACTTGTCAAGCCTACCTAGTAGCAAGCCTTCCCGTTCAAGCTTTCCTGTCCAAGCTTTCCCGTCCAAGGTTTACCGTCCAATCTTAGGTAAGCTTGTCCATGTTAACCCTAAGCAGGCTTGTCTATCTCACCTAGCTAAGCTTATACGCCTTAGCTACATGATCAAATTGTTCTTCCAAGTCAAGTCTCTTTTCTTGTGTATCAAAGCCACTAGGCCTCACACATATATTTTCATGTGTGGCCTCACATACATATTCTTGTGCTCAACATTCTATATATATGCTTATACTCAATATGATACATTTATTTTTCTACAGAATAATGTAAAATTGACCAAGTTGAACACAATGTTCCTTATAAAGTAAAATAAATATATATTTTATTTTATTCTTGCTAGACTCATCAGGCTAGTCAAGCAAGACAAGTTTTTAGTCAAGAGACCAACTAAGCAGACCTCATTTGAATTAACACTAACAATGCTGAAATGATAAGAAATTACACGAGACATCAAATGTCACAAATGGGGGGATATTTACTAGGGTATTGGTTTGGTGTTCTATGAGACGTGGTGTAGCAGTGCACCCACTACAGAGAATATGGAAAGATCGATTAACAGTTGAGTGAGGAAGTGGTAGGTTGAGCAACCGTCTATTGAACCTCAAACAGAGTGGGGACCGGTTGTCAACACTTTCTACACCTTCTCCACTTCACCACTAATCAACCATCGACACTTCCTACATGATGAGGTCATGTGAACGGTTACAAAAGCTATGATTATAAAATAGATTCTCAATCTATTGAACAAGGAGGACAATTTCGAAATCTGAGACAGACAAGTCTAAGCCTAACACAGAAACAACATCGAACAATTCGATCACTCAATCTTCTTACAATAGAGAAATTGTTCATAGCTATTCACATCAATTACATCCTACAGAGTCTGATATTTTGACCTTAATCCTTCTCTCGCTTCCCTTCCTAAGACCAACCCTTCTCCTTCTCCTTTGTGACTGAAGCAAGACTGGAACAACCATTGCTTGGTTTAGGCAAGGGTTGTACAGATTGATCTCTCGAATCAAAATAAAGTACTTCAACAGTACAAATGTTTAAGGATTAGACGGATTATCACTTGTTCACCCCATTTCTCCTAAATTAGCCTCTTAATTCGTTTTCCCCGCAAACAATAGACATATTAGCCAAGCCATGTGGATAGGCAAACTTGATTTTAGGAAGTGGGAAATTGTCTAAAAGACTCAAACTAAACCGATAAGGGCAACCTGAGCCGCTCGACCCAGGTTTCCTCGACAAAAGTCGAATCTCAACGGCTATAATCCAACCACTCCCATTTCTCTCCCTATAAATTCGACCAATTTCAACTCCAAAATCAGGCCTTCTCACTCAAAATTCTTTTCCTTTCACTTAAATCTTAATCTTTCCATCTGAAACTCTTGATCTCAACATCTGCTAAAAATAATCAGAAAAAATAATGGCTAGCTCATCACAAACACTAAATACTGAATAAGAAAAGGGTTCAACAAAGTGTCGCGGTCCAAGGTTTAATGTCATAGAAGATAAAGATATCTGCATAGGATATTTATCATGTACGTTTGATGTTGTCAATGGTGTAAGTCAACCCAATGCACTTTGGAAGAATTCTTTTTACGAGATTTGACGAGGAGACAGGGAATCCAAATAAACGTGACTTCTCCGGGTTATCAGGTCGTTTTCATATAATCAGGAAAGACACGAGTGTTTGGGTAGCTATTATGATGCAAATAAATCACCAAAAAGAAAGCGGTGAAACTGAAGCCAATGTAGTAAGTTAGTTGCATTCCAAATTGTTTAATTGATTTTTAAAACTTTTATATTATAAATAACTAATTTAAATGTTGAAACTGCAGATGCGAAAAACTCAAGAGGCATGGAAACTCAAACATGGTTCGGGTTTCAAACATGAAGAATGTTTCCAGATCCTCAAAGTCCTGAACCGATTTAACTCCGAACTGTTGAATGGATATCAAGTACCACAACAATCCCCTTACGAGACTCCAAACGTTTCTCAAGGGTCTCCGTCTACTTATTCTTCATCAGAAAAAACCTCAACCCCACAAACCAACATAGGCATATCCTAGCAGGCTATTACTAATTTTAATGTTAATGGAAATACAGAAAGATATGATGGACCGGGCAACAAAAAAGCTAAAAGGATCAGAAAAGCGGCTCAAGAAGCCACTGAATCTTCAACTTTAGATGTCAACTTTCAAGAATTTTTTGAAAAACAAGAAAAGAATGATATTGGTAAAATGGTATAACGTAAGAAAATGGATGCAGAAATTAGGAGAGGTCGAAAGACACTTGAATAGAATCTTTTTAACGCTCATATGAGAGGAATCTTGGGAATGGACACGTCAAAGATGAATCAAACACAACTGCGAATCTAGCAAGAAGAAATAAATAAAATTAAAGCACAAAAGGCACAACAACGTCTAAACTCAGATGATGGTGATTCTGATGACGAGGAGAATGAGGATATCAAAAATGTCATTGTTCCACTGGATTAGTTTTAGTTTTAAATTGTGGATGTAATCCTTTGTTTTGAACTCAATTTAATCCTTAGTTTCAATTTCATTGTAATCCTTTAGTTTCAATTTCAATTTCAGTGTTGTTTTTTCACCAATTTGATCCTTAATTTTAATTTCAATGTTTGATCCTTATATTACACAAATCAAATGAAAATATAATAAATAAAAGAATTAAAATAATAACTAAAATGTTCAAAAAATAAAACTAAATCATGTGAGGGTTTCTTCTTCCAAAATCATCCCACAAGTGTGCAGTGAGATCCTTCCTTAGCCTAACATATAATCCTCTGTGTTCAATTCTCGCTTCTACCATTCTATACTCTCTTGTTGGTGCACCATGTTGAGGGTGAACATCTTTCCTCAAATATTGATGTGGATAACTTTTCCAACTGAGATCCCGTCGGGTCTCCTCGATTACCATATTATGCAAAATGATGCAGGTGAACATAACTATATTCATTTCTATTGGTTTGAACGAACGATACGGTCCACAAATTATATGGGATTTCCTCTTCAAAACTCCAAATGCTCGTTCGAATTCCTTCCTAACCTCCATCTACTTCTCGTTAAAATGTTGTTTTGCATGCTCGCCTTGGGATACCTGAGCGTAAGCTTGAACTAAAGTTGACTACTGTGGATAAATTCCATCCGCCAGAAATTACCCACTCTGATAGTTATTGTCGTTGATGGTGAAATTTGAAGCTGGAGCAATTCCATTCTTCAGCTCTTCAAATAGAGGCGATTTATGCAAAATATTGATGTCGTTATTTGAAGCCGGTAGTCCAAAAAAAGTATGTCATATCCACCAATCACAAGAGGTTGCCGCTTCCAAAACAACAGTTGGTTTGGTTAAGTAGCCCATATACTGACCCTGACATGCATAAGGACATCCATTTCATACCCAATGCATGCAATCAATGCTACCTAACATTCTGGGAAATCCTCTTTTGGTGCTTTCAGCTAGTAGTCGCTCAACATCATCTTACGTTGGTTGTCGTAAAAAACGTGGACCAAAATGGTTGACTACAGTTTCACAAAACATTTTGAAATTTTCGTATGATGTTGTTTTTACCATACAAAAGTACTCATCACAGGAATCCTCCGGCACACCATAACCTAGAATCCCTAGAGTTGCAGTGACCTTTTATTCAGGACTATGTCCTCGTATGTTCAGTGCATCAAATTGATAGTTGAATTTAGAGTTTACCCAACAAAGCTCTCCAATAACTCGAATGACCAAGTGTTGTGGCATGCGGAAGCGACGTTGAAAATCTTCATCAGAGTATACACTTTTATTAATAAAATAATCACGCATCATTTTTTGATGTCCTTCCTCTCGATATTTCCACGTCCATCTTCTTGTCAATACGGCTCTTGGTTCTAGATCTCACGGTATTTTCTCTAAGTATAATTGTATCATATGGTTGGTCATCCTTCTCTCATCGTCTAAATCTTCATCCATTTGATCAATCTCTAGCATAATTCCTTGAGCTTGTTGGAGCCATAATTCCCCTATCACTTGTGCTTCTTCATTTTCCACTTCAGGATCCATAAGTTGAGATCAAGAGTTTGAGATTAAGATTGAGATTGAAGTGAAAGTAGAAGAATTTTGGAGTGGAGAATGTGTGATTTTGGAGTTGAAATTGTTTGAATTTATAGCGAAAGAAATGAGATACGTTGGATTATAACCATTGAGATTTGACCGTTATCGACTCAACCTGAGCCGCTCAGTCCAGGCTAGGCCGAGACTCGTCTCAACTGCTCGTCTCAAATTGAGTCGATTGACTCAACTTGAGCCTCGATTGGCTAACCCCCTAAATATCAATTTGCCAACCCATTTTTTGGGTTTGCCAATCCTACTGTGGAGGCATATTTAACAAATTAGCCAATATACCATACTCACTGGAGTTGCTCTTAGAAAGCTAAATAGTGATAATATCAAAGAAGGAATCTAACTAGGTTATGTTATATCTTAGTACTAATATAAAGGAAATACTTATTTTTGTTTTGTGTAATCCTGATATTACAAAAATAATTTTAAGTTTTATTAATATGTATTTAAGGGTAAACTTGTATATTAAACATACTTTATATATTATATTTAGAAAAGTATATTGTTCGAAAAATAAATTAAAATCTTTAAATATTTATATTTTTCAATATATAAATCGGATTTTTATAAAATCTATGCTTTTGGAAAGCTCTTTGAATTATCTCGTAATAAGTACAAATAAAAATATTTATTTATATTTTTAAATAATTTTTTATTGTTTTCAAATTTTATGTTGTTAAAGAGCCCAATACAATCATGTGAATCGTACATGTGTTCTCACTAGTCTTTCATTAACTTAGTTATGAAATCCGGTAAATTTGTTGAACCTATAACTTTTCCGCCTTTTTTTTTGAAACATAAAACAAACAATGAATGAATCACACGCGGGTATGTTATACCCAAGGAGTCTGCTAATACAATTTAGTTCAAGTAAGATGGAACAATATGGTCCCATATTGTTGTTGAGAATGTTCCTAGCTGACTTCTATCTGCTGCTTGGTTTGCTGATCCATCTGTCGTCTAATTTTTCTCTCGATAGTTATGGTTTAGTGTGCACTGTGGAATTAGCCTCAATAGGTATTTAAATTATGTTATCATATTTGAGATGTACCAAGGTGGTATGTTACCAAATTTGATAAAGATAACCAAGTTTTCTGAGTATGCTTCAAAGCGCACTTTGGTCCATTGTCTCTCTGTAGTCGTTCCTATCGTTATCAGCATGGTCCAAGTTTCAGCTATATATACTTTTTCGCTTTCTGATACAGAGAGTATTAAAGAGTTTAAAGAGTTTGAAGCAATGGGTTATGATGTATCTAAATTGAAAAAGAGATTTAATCAACTGAATATAGAAGTTGAGCAAGAAAAACACAGAAAGGTGAAAATTAAAAGCCAACAACGACGATTTAAGGGGGAGTTAGCTAAGAGACTTTAAGGGTTCAAGAAGGAATTAAAACCCAGAAATCAGAGATTGAGAGGAATAGGTCTAAGAAGAGAAAAATCATGGATGATTCAAACAGGAATTATAAAGAGTTTAGAAACTTAGTCAATATCCCATGGTAATGATGACCAAGATGATCCAACTTTAGAGAGCGCGAGTTCTTTTGTTAAAAAAAAAAATTCATCACTTTAGCAAGTTAATTGAATTAATGTGATTCCTAGTAAGTTTTTTTTTCTAACTAAAGTGCGATCATGAATGGATAAAAATAGCTTAATTTGTAATCATCTGTTTTGGTTGGATTTTTATTGCATTTTTCTAAGGAGGTACCAGTAGAATCTCATGATATGTCCTAGTTTCATTTGCACAACCAAAATAATCGAGAACCTGTATGCTAGTGATGTTTCAAAAAGAACAAAAAAAGTGTTAAATGCACATAGTTTTTGTATATTTGAAATGCTGTGGTTGTGGCCAAGATAATGAACAGCGAACACTGTTGAATGCCTAACATTTCCTGAGAAAGGTTCCAAGGAAATTGACATTTATAAAACAAAAAATAACTCAAAAAATCAAAAAGCAAATGATTAAAATAGATAACTTTTTGGAAAGCCTCTTAATGTGAGGAATATTAGATCACTGCAACATTTGGGTTGCCTTCCAATCAATCTCCAAGAATCTTTTGTTTCATGTACGGTCAGATAACAAACTCAGTCGGGGCTTCACTCTGATCTACTGTTCCTAATTTGATCTGAGACATCACAACAACGAATGAGTGACAGAAATTGAGAACTAAAGGCAGCCCTTTCATAAACAGCAGAAATCAAGAGAAGCAAGAAATAAGCAATTTTTAAGCAATATGTGGAGCATTGTCACTTAAACAAAACATTGAAAACCACTAAGCCTGTTTGGGAACCAGTTGCAGATAACCAGGAATCAGTTGCAGCAAACATAAACATGGTAAATAACTTTCTAGATGATGAAATTAAAGCTGGAGAATGAATAGATTACGGCAACTGTTCTCTTAAATTCAAGTTAATCACATATTAAAACACGGTAGATAACTTTCTAGATGATGAAACTAAAGCTGGAGAATGAGTAGATTACGGCAACTGTTCTCTCAGAATCAAGTTTAACACGTATTAATTAGAATTCCTAATGAAGGGTTAGAATGTGAAGAGTTTGACTTCTAACAAACAGTTCACTGGTTGTAGCAACGCTAATAACCAGATGCTTCAAAAAAAAAGAACAGATTCAAACTCAACAAGTCTTTAGCAAGTTCAGGTCAGCCTTGGCATGTAAAAAGACTGTTACGTTATTGCTAGGTTTGTTAGAGATAAAAATGAGAACCACATTTGGTGGCACGAACCACCTGAATCTGTAACTGAGGTTCTCCAGAATGATAAAGATATGGTTTAGGGCAACTACAGCGGTTGGACCATACCAAAGAGCAAATACCAAATTTGTTTGCTCTTGAAAAAAAAAAACACAGCAGTTGAACTGTAAATATGATCTTACGCTTATCTAAAGAGGCGTTTGTTAACGAACGCTACATTAAAATAACATTAGATTACAGAGATGTCTGTGTAGGGAGACGTTTGATGTTTGACGTTCAACTAGATAAGCGTTTTGAACCCTAAGGATCAGACGCCCTTGTAAAGGAACGTTGACGCAGCGTTAACAAACGCTCACCTAGTGGAGCTTCTAGTGGATCTGCCATAACCGCTCACCTAGAAGAGCTTCTAGTGCTGGTTCCTAAACTACTTGAGGATAAACGCTCATCCACTTGAACGTTTACCCTGCCGACGCTCATATAGGGGAGCGTGATCACCATTATTGCAAAACGTCTTCTTAACATAGCGTATGTTAATCTGGCGCTGCTTCAAGGGGACGACGCTCTTTTAATACAGCTTTAGAGCACACGCTTTTATGAGTGAACGTTTCACTAGACGTCATTCTGCAACGACGTTCGTGTTTAGAAACGTTCTCCTACAAAAACATTGAAGGTTAACGCTGTGCTAGAAGAGCGTCCGACTAAATTTAGGTTTGGTCCGGTTGGTGGACCAAGTATGCTCGGATACTTTTCAAAATCTAGACTAAATCCTATATATGATCGCCCGTTGCGCCTCACTTTCACCGACCAAAGAGTAAAAATGGTCTTTACTCTTTGGTATGGTCGACCGCTGCAGTTGCCCTTAAGAGTTATATATTCTGTTTTAGCTAAAAACAAATGACTTCAAATGATTCAAGAAAAAGATGATAACCTGGTAAAGCCTTAACTCAAAACGCAGACCAACGTCTTTTAATTCAATTGATTTAGGACCACCAGGTTTGTTGAAGACATGATGCCTGCATATTCAAGAACAAAATCAAACCCAAAAGAAAGATAGTCACACTGCATTCGAGATCATTACATTTGCAACAACAGTTCAGGCCACAAAGAACCACAACTAGAATACCAACAGTAAATAGACCAAAAAATTGCTGTATATGCTTTCAGTTTTACTTTTTTGGTCATGTGGTAAACATTGGGGTATACATTGGGAAAGGTAAATATAATGCACTAAACACACAAGAACGTATATATATTCAACGAACCAATACAAGGTAACACAAAAGCTTGACAAGGATTATAAATACTATGACAAAGTAGCACTAGTTTACTTAATAAGTTCGCCACTCAACCAAAATCTTTGTTAAAAAATACAGCACATGCTAACATAAACCACTATTTGGTTCACTGCTCTGAAAGTAGCTTTATCAACAAGCAATTCCTAAAAACTAAATGAAATTCCCATGTGTCCAATGAGGAAACTATCCAGTTCTGTTGCAGGTCTTACATATGGGACCTGCTGTATCTGAAGCCAAGTGTCATTGGCTCGTTATAATTGTCTGAGAGACCTTTTGCACTTTTCTTTTTAACCTTGCTATATGTACTCACCAAGTTATACCCCAAAAACTGTCCAGGCTTGAAAACCAAAAAGGCAGATATTTTGAACTTGCATTTTCTTTATTTTGTTTTCCTTTCTTCTATTTTATTTCTGAGACTGCATATTTAGATTTTAAAGTTATTGCTCTTAACCAAACTTTTGACAAAACTTTTATTCTTTCAAACATAGGACCGTGGTTAGTAAATATCAACTCAACTTTTCATTGAGGCGAACTGGAGGAATACATTGGTGACACTTTCTATGAATAGAATAACTTTTTCTCAGTACACTTGGGGTCTCTCCTTTGCCTCTCCCTTCAGTTGGGAGAATTTTGCCAGGTTATTTTTTAGTAAGCATTAAAGAAAACACTTATAAATTTTACACAAGCATGTTAAACTGATAAGCTATAATCCAACCTGAATGAGATGTAATCAGACTGATTAGAAAGGGTTATGATGCGCTTTGAATCTGGTTTTGGCACAGGAAAGAGATGCTTCAAGATATTGGCCGTGCGTTCACCTAACTGTCATCAATCAACCAGACAAATTATGCAACTTTTCGTACAGAAAAAACATAAACATCTATGTCAAAAGCACAGTAGAAACATCAACGTTTGGATATGGAACAAGGCACATTGAACCAACTCATGATAATAGAAAGTATTATACCCACTCAATAGGTTGACAAAAATCAGAAAACATACTGCCTTTGGAATAAATGAAGCACAACATAGGTGGAAAGATACTACCTTTGGAACAGAGGTTTTTTTAAATGCACCCAATAACTACAAAATCCAAACAGATTTAAATGTGGATAAGTTTACCTTGCTACTGAAGTTGTCAAAAAATAGATGAGGATAAGCTTCAGACATTGTTCCAACAGATTTTTTGTCCTTAATATCATGTCTTGTCACCTAAAAATATTGCATAAAACAATGGAAGTGTTTTACGCCTCAAACATTGTACAAAAAAGCACACATAAAAAGGTAAGTATCAGCCCCATGGGAAAATCTAACTTAAAAATTAAATTGCATACCACATTGTGCAATCCAAAGTATGCAGTTGGACCCAGTGGCAAATGACAAACAGTTATACCATCTGGGACACCACGATGTTCATGAACCAACATAACATCTGAAAAATCATGTGCCCGGCAAGTTTCAATAATTTCAGAGATGACCTGCATCGAAGAAATCTCAATTTAACAACTATATTTTTGCAAGCATTGTAAACAAAAGACCATATCTTATTACTAGCAAGACAAACAAAAAAACAATAACTCTCCAAACCTGACCACCACGATTCATTTGCTGAGCATTAGGAAAAACAATCTTCAACTCCTGGCACAACATAACAAACCAGTAAGCGGAAAAAACAAACTAACTTTATAAGGAAAAGATAGACACCACAAGAAAGTAAATTCAAAGAGGACTTAGATCTAAATACCTTGGCAAACTGGGTTAGAGGGGCACTTGGACTACGAGACGTTGTTATCAAAATCTTTGGATCCCTTCAATTAGCATTTGCATACTCGTCATCTATATGAGACCTAGGTACTAACATATACAGCAAAAAAAAAATCAATTAAACAAAAATTCACAAAGCCCCAAAACTTCAAGATACATGAACATATGGAAAGACCCTAAAATCCTAAAAATAAAATAAAAAATTACTTACTTTCTGTGTTTACATCCTCGAGATCTATTTGTCGACACAACTCTGGCTCTTCGTTTCTCAGCTCCGTGGGGATCGGTTTACCCTCTATGCAAATGATAAAATGTCAATTAAACACTTCTCAATTTATTCATACATATTATTAATCCTAACTTCAACAAGTATACCAAATATCTTGTTACAAGTTACCTACACAAAACAAATGAATTCAACTCAAATGAATTATTGGTGGTTATGAAGAAAAAGAGAAGAAGCAATGTGCTATTAAAAAGCGCTGGAGAATTAGGTTTTAGAACTACTGAGTTTTCAACAAAGCGATGCTTGCCAAAACAGCATGGAGTTTCGTTATTGAACCTTAAGCTCTTTGGATAAAAATGATTCCAGTTGAACATTTCTCTTGCAAGAATCCTTTTAATGGTCATCTAAAATAAAATGGCTCTCGTATATGGAAAAGTATGGGCTTAAAAGAGTTAAACAATCTAGTTAGCCTTAAGAGATTAAGAACCTGGTCAGTAACAGCCAGTGCAAACTGTGAATTCCATTATTAATTATACTTCCATACATGAATGTGCAACAATTTCAGCATCTTCTTCCTAATGCAAATATAAATAAAGTTCTTTGTACTCTCCTATACTTGCTCAAACTCAAATAAAATCAAATGAGGTTTAACTTAGTTTGGTCTAAGTGAATTCAGCATAACAAAAGTCTAATGCAGCAGCGCAGAACAACTCCTCGAGTTGACAGTGATTGATCTTCAGTGTTGTTTCTGGTATTAAAAAGTAAGAGGGATTATCCAAATAGTATAGCTCACATAAACACTTATATTCACAAGATAAGCAGTTATAACACTTCTAAATGCATCAATTACGCAAGTATGAGTGTACATCACGGTGCAGGATACTGCTGCAAACACAATGATAACAACAGTGGACAAAGCTGGAGCGATAAGAGTGTTATAGAGATACAATACCTTCTAGAGCTTTATTAATTTTTCGCTTGTTCTCATATAACTGACGTTCCTTCCAAGTTTTTTCTGCATAAGTATTCTCGCCTCAATCGAATATTTCTGCGAATCATATTACAGAATCAATAGGAATCACAACAACAGAACTTATGACGATGATGGTAGTGATTGGGTTTGAATCGAGTTAAAGCGCCAGTCAGTTTGTAGAGATAACTAGGGTTTATCCAAAAAAACGAGGAAAAGGGTAAAGAAAGAAGCGCAGGGCATTGGGAAGGAGTTGTTGGCTGGTAGAGGCCAAGAGAGGTTTAGGGTTTCGATTTTGAGTTTCTTCCTTTCTGTTATAATGATTTCTTACAGAATTACCCCTTCAGTTATGATACCACCATCTCACTCCGCCCGACAATTTTTTAGAAAGTTGGCTTCCCACGTGATAGAGGGGCTTCCCATGGATTCAGGGTGGTCAAATAATACGTTAAGGGATATCCTATAGGCTATGATAAATATTCATATTACCCTTTCATCTATGAAAAAGTCTAATTTGTCCTTCAATCTATTAAAACCTAAACAACCTAATCAAGATATTGAAGAACAAATCGGTGGTGAAGGAAATCAAACTCCTCAACCACAACAAATGGTGTGTATATAAGGTATTCAACAAAATCCATGTTATTTTTAGAACCCTAAAGTGATTGATTTTTTTGTTTGATTGATCGAGTTGTAAAAAATTAGGTTTCCAGAAACATTTACGGTTGGGTTCGATTGGAAAACCCAACTGTAAATATATGTTCTCAAGAACTTACGGTTGGGTTCGAATTGAACTCAACCTTAACTGGTTTCTTTTGAATTTTATGTTTGGGTTATTAAAATACCCAACCGTAAATAAGAAGGAAGGAGATGAAGATGAAATTTTACGCTTGGGTTCGATTCTAAACCCAAAAATAAACTATTTTGCATTCAAAGATTTTTTTTTTACGGTTGGTTTGATTCTAATTGCCAACCGTAAATTATTCTTCATATGTCAAATTTTTTGTTTTAAAGATTATTTACGGTTGGGTTCGATTGTCAATTCCCAACCGTAAATTATCCTGGTTAGTTCAATTTTTTTGTTGATGATTATTTACGGTTGGGTCATATCCTAAAACCCAACCGTAAAACTGTTACGATTGATTGTTCCATGAATATACGGTTACGGTTATATTAAGATAAACACCTAACCGTAATTGTTAGTTACGGTTGGGTATGATGCTGAAAACCCAAGCGTAAAACTGTTACGATTTGGTTTTCCGCCATGAAATTACGGTTACGGTTTGGTTAGGATGAACACCTAACCGTAAATGGCGTTTACGGTTGGGTTCGACATGAAAACCCAACCGTAAAATTCCCTGAATCACAAAAAAAGCATAATTTTTTACGTAATTTCATCAAATTTGAGCCATAAAAAGACCAAGAGTTTAAGTTAGAGGTATACCTGACTACTCTAGTTGCGTGAATCAAAATCTAGGGTTTTTTAAAAAAACCTAAAAAATTCTCTTTCATTTCTTCTACTTTTTCTTCCCACCAAACCAAAAATAAATAAATTTGATTTTGATTTGATTAAGTATAAGATTATTTTAGATTAATTATTATTAGTCTAATCTATTAGTTAATTAGTTTTACTAATATTAATTAATCAGGGATAGTTTAGCCATTATGAAAATATTATGGATAAGGATTTTTTGAAATTCCTACCTAATGTCCATATTTTGTCTTCACATGAGAAACTCCTCTATCAACTCGGCAGCCTCTATGTAAACTTTCATTTTTTTAAGGCCGTTCCTCGATATACCCTTGAATCTCTAATGGTACCCCAGTTAGTCGGATAAACAATTAAAAAAACAAACATTTTGATGTATCTACCCCTCATCTATATAGTCTGCAAATAACCGTTAAGAAGAAAAAATACTCCCTTAAAATCGTGAGCATTTTATAAACCTAGTTTAGAAGGTTTGGAGATTGAAACATACCCTGATAAGCCTCAGGTATATAGTGCAGAACGTCTCTTTTTTCTACGTTTTTGTCGGAAAAAACATTTAATAGGTGCATTATTTTTAATAGTTCAATTTTAGAACGATTAATGCCATATTCTATCTCAACTACTATCATTTACTAGATTATGAGTTTATATCTCAATTTAAAATATAAACACAATATGAACAACACTAACTGAACTTGTAAGTTGTCAATTAGTTTATCTATTTATTTCGTTCAAAATGAATATACAGTGAAAATCGGCAGTAATTCTTGCCAAACCTTAACATTATGTCTGACCATTAATGTGCAGGATCATTTACTAAATTGAAGAGATACAACACAGTGGAACAAGAAGAAAATTGTGTACTTGGCATGGGGATTTCTATTGATCAATGTAAAAGTTGGAAGGCTCTAATGGATACTATCACTCTAATAAATTCAGTCTCCACTTGAAACTTGAAATTATATACTTCTGAACTGTCAGAACTATGACTAGCCACAGCCACAACCTTTGGCCCTCGTTTGATATAACCAATTTTCAGTGCCTCCTGGGGTCTTCTTAGTGTTCAAGCACGATTTGTTGCCCTTTCTAAGGATTTTCACATCTTTGGATTGATCTGCTTATATTCCCTCCTAAATTTCTGAAACAAAGAGCAGTAGGATTCAAGAATCACTTTGCAAGAGAAGATATCAACTCACCAAATAGGAAAATCTATAAATTCATCCCTCGACCGTCCTGTATCATGTGAACCTAAATTGTACAACCTACGTTCACTACTATGTGACCAAAAATTATGGTCATACTAAATCCTAACACCAATTATTGTAACACTTTAGTTCCCAATATATAAACTTGGTCTTAGGTAATTACATAACACCACCCATTCTAATCGAAATTGATGTACTATCCAGTCCATTCATATATGTCAAAAGCACAACGCTGACAAAGCAAAATTGCATAGTGTACACTCTGTAGACAGTAAATATCATATGCCACAAATTATCTATGCTCAGACACCTCAAGTTCATGTAATTCAAACCCTTTAAAATAGAAAATAGAGAAAATTAGTTGAGATGGTAACGGCCAAGACCATGTTTGACACTCCACTTAAACTTCCCAACATATGAACTCCCATATTACAAACCCCAAAATCCATGTCTCAACCCTTGCCTACATTTCCCACAATATGGACTCCCTCTCGCCCATGTTTCACCACTAAACCCATTACATTTCCCGTCAATACAATTTTCTTCATCTCTCCCTCTCATAAAAAAAGAATGCACAACCCTTTGTTTGTTTGTTTTTGTTTTTCTTTTATCTAACTTGTGTTTGATCTGAGAGATTATTTTCTTTTTTTCTTTCTTTTTTTTTACAGAGGAGGAGTCAGTCAAACAAAAAGACAGTAAAGGCGAAAGAACTGAATTATGGGATGACAAATTATTATTTGTAATACCCTCTTTTTGGTTTTTAACGGGAAGAAGAGAAATCAAGATGCAAAACTAAGCTTTTTTTGTGTTATTTAGATAGAATTTGAGGTTAAAAAAATTAGACTTTTTTAATCAGAGGTTTTACTCTTCAGATAGAAGGAGAGAAGAAAAAAAGAAAAAGAAAAAGTGATGTCTACTGTCTATGGTTTCTTTTAAGATCTGTGAAGAGAGGAAGATAATATTTTTTATTATATTCAATTATGTTATTTGTATGTTGAGGGTATAAGAAAACTGCCTGATTTAATTGGGGGCTTAGAAAATTAATAGGGGATGGAAGAAAAAATAAAATAGGGGGTCATCCAAAAGTAATACCCCTACTACTTAGTCATGTTTTTTATAAATGGCTAAACTACCCCAGTATGATTAGTCCTAATACATGATTAGCTGAATTAATTAAATTAGATTAATTATATAGATTATGGTTAGGATTAAAATTAGATTAATTTTTTACATCAGGTATTTTTTCCTATGAATGGGGAAGAAGATGGGCTTTAGGGCTTTAAGGGTCGTCATGGTCGTAATATTAGACAATAATGACCCAAGCCTGTTACATTACCAGGTTATGAAAAATCGTCATGGTCATTTTTTTTACCATAACGGCCCTAACCTGGTTTGTCTCAGTAAGAGTTGTCATTGTCCTTTATTTATACCGTAACGACGCTCAAATCAGAATTATCTATATGAAATAACTGCTAGGGTCGCATCGGTGCATACCAAATACTATAACGACTCTCTCTGAGGTCTGCACGGTCGGTTCCAATTTACCATAACGACGCAATCTGTAAAATTTGTTGATAAAGGATTTTATAATTGCAAATTCATTAGAAGGAAAATAAAAGGCATACATAGATCATAAAGAAAAGGCTTACATATATTATAAAGAAAACCATACATAGGATAGAAACATATGATTAAATTAAATCTAGATCATTGAAATACGTCAAATTTTCATCCAACACTACATAGCAATTGTCATGCTGGAATCTTTTGTCGCAGTTCGTCTTATACTATTCATATGCATGTTGTTTCTGAAAAAAGAAATTAACAATAAGTTAGTATTATAATCAAATAGGATTTGATTAAAATCTAATTGATATTCACTTACTTGTTCCAAAGGTTGGAGTTGAGGATAATACGCGATCATGTTCACCAAAGTCGTTCTAAAATTACAGCATCGATCGTAGATCAATTCGAATTTTTCTTTCACGTCTGTCATTGATCTGGATTTTTGATTGTCGTCTAAAACAACAAAAACCCTGAAAATATGGTCCCAAAAAGTTAACAATCTTCTATCTATATTGATGAGGAGTTCCTCGTCATATTTTGTGACTACAACCCAAGCTCTAATTGCCGCAATATCTTCTCGGGGAATGAATTTAGCAACCATGATGAAAAAATTAGAAGAAAAAAATATAAAGAATTTGAAAGATCAGAATGATGAGAGATAATAAGTGTTTGTGAGGCATTATATGTTGAGAAGAAAGTTTCTTCTATAGAAATTAAAGACCCAACAACTATTTAAAAAAAAAAACTAGCCAACTAGTCGTTACGTATAGGTTCATAGGTGATAGATTGTCTAGAATCGCCATGATCGATACATATAAAACACTGATGACCCAAACTATCGACATGAGTCGTTAGGTTCTAAACCTATAGACCATGACGACCCAATCTAAGATTTTTTGTTTTTTCCTGGATGTTTTTCAGTGATGGGGTCGCATCGGTTCATAAATCAAACGCTGACGACTCAAGCATAACGGCTAGTTTTTTTCCCCAAAAAATTAGTCGTTGGGGATTTTTCTATATAAGGTTGCTAACCCCATATGATATATTCAGTTGAAAACTTTATTACTCAAATGAAAACTCTCTTGTAATGGAAATTCCATCATCAACTACCAATTCAATAGAAGACATACTCATAAGATGCAAACGAACAACTCCTCCATCATACTCTACTCAAAATAGTGTCATGGAAGAAGATAAACGCAAAAGAAGCAAATAAACCACATCATCATTAACTACAAAATCAATTAGTACTATGGAAGAAGAGATACGCAAGAGAAGCAAACCAATGACTGACACGGAAAAAGAGGAACTCAAGAAACAAGGTTACGACCAATTCCAACTAATGGAAAGGTTATAGTCTGTTGTGGATGGGACGGAATGGGTTAGGAATTATTACATTGTCATGGATTTTCTAGAAGAAGATCGGGATGATAGTATATTTTGGAATCTGGTAAAAACAGGACCTTACGTTCCCAAGCCGGACGTGAAGTGGAAGGGTCCATGCTTTGATTACAGGGAAAACTATGTTTTCGTTAGGCTCTTTCATGTTAAGAAGTTGTGCATCAAGTACAACGAGTTTCTCACTAGGCACAGAGGGGATAAGTTTACGGCACATGATACATATACCAAATGGAGAGGAGAGTCGTTTTATCATTTCAAAGATGCTCAAATAGTTGAGGCTCGCAGGGAGAAAAACGATAATATATAATATGTTTAGTAACACCAAATTGGTTTACAAGGTGTTAGCCTAGTTTAATATTGCTTTCACGTTCTAATGTACTGCTAGACGCCAAGTTTGAATCTAATTATCTTATTAATCTAAGTCTAAATGTTGTTCAACTTTTGTGTCATCATAGGTCGTCATGGTCGATACCCATATACCATGACGACTCCAAAGATTAAGTTTAAATTGTTCTCTAATTAGCTCTTCCAGAATCTTCATGGTGTATAGGGTAAGACCATGATGACCGCAAATCTAAATTTTAAGAAAATATGACCGTTGAGATTTTTTCTATATAATAGTACCCCCTTCCTCTATCTTAAAATGCCGCAAACCTCATATTTTTGCTTTTTATACATCTTACATTTTTTTTTGTTTTCATTTGAAAGTGAAACATCAATGGCAATGGCAGAATGAGAACCGGATGAAGATATGGATCTTGTTAAATCTTTCATTAAGGTGTTCCATGAACATCCGGATGAAATATATTTAATATTTTGGAAGAGAGTGAAAGAGTTGTATTAGGAGCGCACCACGAATCCCAAGAACTGAAAATGGAGAGAATTAACGTTTCGATTCGCCTATATCAAAAGTTCAATTCGAGAGTTCACTAAATTTAGAAAAATGGTGAACGACCATCATCCCCAAGATCTTCTTCCAACTAGGAACCATCGAGTTGTTTTTCCTAGACGTTTGGTTCTTTAGGGTCGATCGGTCCATACCAAAAACACTGACGACATAAATCTACCTTTATTTGGATGAGATGTTGTCGTCATGGGCGACACCTATAAACCATGACGACCCTAGATGCAAAAATTAGGTTTTCCCTGGATGTTTTGGTGCACTAGGGTCACATCAGTGCATCACATAATCCATTATGACACATATTATCTATTATTTGGGAGTGTCGGAGTTGTCATGGTCGATAACATAAACCATAACGACACTAGATGCAATTGTTAGCTACTAAGTGTGTCATTGTTGTATTCGTTAACCAGCTAAATTTGACCATCACGTCTCCAACTCTAGGAAATAATTTTCCAAATTGTGAGAGCAAGAGTCGCCAACCTGCTAATTTTTTCCATGACGACTTTGTGTATGAATACTAAGGTCGTCATGGTCGATATATAAATACCCTGATGCCACCAACAATGATTTAGGCAGAAACAATTCAAATTCTCCAAAATAACGATGTCTTAACAATCAATTCAAACCAATCTTACACACCTACTATAACATTGTCTCCATAATAAGATTGTCTTAAAGCAAGTTAGGGTATACCTTAGAAACGTAAATAAACATGAGTTCAAGTTAGCAATGTTTATAAAAAAAACATGGTCTCAACCATGACCACGACCCTGACTAGCTGATCTCCGTCTTTACTTTAGATAAGGTCCTTGACTTCCACGATCTTGTCCATCACCTCCTTGCTCCCTTCGGCTTTTTTATCACCTTCGTTTATTTCATCATCGTCTTGGCCCTCTTTACCTTGGTTATCATTCGGTTTCCGAGATCTCTTACTTGCATGAACCAGTTCAGCATACATTTTACTTTCAGCGGGGTTTTCAACGTGTGTCAAGTAGTCAATGTACTCACCTTGTTGGTCAGGCGTCATTGGTTCTCCCTTGGCCTTCAAGCAACATAGTCCCTTGATTATTATCTTCACTCAATCCCTCTGTACACATAAAAATTGCTATCGAGGTCAACATACGTATAAGAGTATATATTTCAAAAAAAGAAAACAAGAAATAAATATACTTACAACAAGCTTTAGAATGCCAGAGTCGGTTCTGTTGTCGGGTGCTGGAGTAGAGGAAGTACATGTTTTCTTGTTTTTCCTCGCGCACGACCATGGGAGAATGTTTGGTACCATTCCAAGTAACCCTCATTTGCCTCGTAACCTTCATTCACCTTCTCCAAAAAATAGATGTTTACCTTGATAGCATTCCTAGCATCCAATGACGGGTCCCAGGTAGAGGCTCGTAAACCACCACAATACTAGAAGTGTCAGAACTGCATTCATCAAGGTTGAGTCAGAACTTTGGTACATAATCCTCATCACGTGAATCTTGAATATACCCAAGATGGCGCATTACTCTCGACGGATCATATATTGAGAACCCGATTGGGTGAAACAAAGAACCATAGTAAAAAGAGACACCCTGCATTCTATCAGGTCCATATCCCATATACGGATTAAAGACTATATCTTTTGGTGTCATGTTGTCCAATCTTTCCCACATAGCTAACAACATGGACTTATAATCCTTCTCCTGACCCCCAGTGAACTTGTATTTCGTCCTTCTTGTCTGAGCACGGTCCATACCTCGTTCACTTTGACATCCTCGTTTTCTTTGAACAACGAAGGAAAATGGTCGTAATCCAAACATACACAATAATCAAAACAATAAAATTAGTATTCATCAAACAAGAGATTGAAAAAGAATAATAAATCATTCGACAAGCTAATAAGATCACTTCAATTACCTGGAGTAGAGCAGTATTCCTGTTCATTTGAGATATTCGTTCCCTAGATGCTTTTGTTAGCTCCTTATTCATGTGAGCTTTGATGTCAGTCCCTCACGAGTATTTACGCATATTATCGAAAGGATACAAGATTTGGAGAAAGTCTGTGCTGATCATGTTTCCTGAGCTTTCGGGAAACATCATATACCTTAGCACGTACAAAAGATAACCAACAGCTGATGTTGTTTTAAATAGTGGTAAAAGATTCGATACTCAGACTTGTAAAGATTTGATTTTTAAACCTAATTTTTAATACTAAAAATAAAGAAAGTTAAAGTAAAATTGAGTCAAGAATTGTGGAAAGAACTGAGACTAAGGATTCCACCATTAGCCAATTTTTCAAGTGATTAAACATTAATAGTTATTTTGCAATTCATATATTCAATTTACTCAAAATATTGCCAAAGTTAGATTTCCAAAATATTAGTTGTAAATCAAAAGTATGAGACATCAAAAGCTCTAGACTCAGCATGACTCATCAAAAGAAAACACCACTAATTGATAAAAATCATTTTTTTTCAAATGTAATTCAAAGCAAACAATAATAAAAGAATTGCAAAAAATTAATAAAATAAGAATTACCACTTTATTATTGGAAAAATAGCATCCTCCCTCGCCCCAGTAATGGTGATTATCTCATCATGTTGGAAACACTGTCAATAATTTTTCATAGCTCAAAAAATGTTTACAAAGAAGAAATAAAAACAACACAAAAGGTTTGATATGGTTATAATTGTTGCAAGCTGTGTTCTCTGTGTGGCTGAAGAGAAACAGAAGCAATAAAGTATGGTCTCTGAACGCTGAAGAAATATGAAACAAAAGGCGACATAATCAATGACAGTTCTCTGGTGCCTTATGTTCTTCGTCTTCTTCTTCACCAGCAGAATTTCTTTTTTTTCTGAATTTTTTTCTCAAGTCTCTGGCTTGCGATTTTCCTCTTTCTCTTTGCTTTATATAGGATTAGTAAACCCTAATAACCCTTTTTAACCGTTAAGGACTCAAAGAAAAATCCAAAAAAACTCCAAATCTCGTAAATCCAAATCAGAGTTCAATTCTTTTTTTTTTCCGGTGTGACTCGACTCTGCAGCTTGTGTCATGGTATGAAACTCTCACTGCAGACGTGTTTCAACTTGTTTTTACTGTCTCTTTACTTGGCTAACTCGAAATCACTTATAAATCCCTTAAAACTCTCTTCAAAACCAACACACGCTCTGTTTTACGCATGAAGATTTTCTTCTCGCCAAATCCGGAATTTGAATTAAGAAGAGGGGTGCTCGTAATCCAACTGGTGGGTGCCTTTATCAATTCTTCCGGGTGTCTTTCGTAATTTTTCTGGGTGCCTTTAACAACTTTTTGAACCGATTTTGCCACATATATTTATTTCTCAAAAATACCTACAAAGACATAAAAACCCATAATAAGTACAAAATCAAGCACTAGTAGAATAGAAAATTGAGCACAATTTAGACACAAAAATGTGTCTTTCAACAGCCGCAACACGAACTTCAACCACAGAGAAGAGTCCATGTTTTTTTTATTTTTGTAGTGTCCCAAAATATATGTCCCTTAACTGCACAAGATTGAACTCTCTCCTCCGGTACTTTGGCCCTTTGACCAACATGTCGTTCGTCGCTCTTCATCCTAGCCAAACAACGCCTTGGCAAATTCATAAATTGTAGGCCAAACAAGTTTTTTCTCGTAGTTGGTCATGGTGGATTTTCGTTCGACCTGGAGCCATAAAATCTTTTCTACATCGTGGGGAGTTAAAGCCATCTCGCCAAAGGGGAATTGGAAGTAATCGACTTCAGGGTAAAACCTCTCACAAAAGCAATTTTCAAATGCAATCACGGAGTTTTGTACGGCAGGATACAAAGCGAAGTTCTCGATTAACGCTCTAACTCTTACACATTCTCATTCTAGGGACAAAACACCATTTTTATGTACAAAGACTGGCGTCTGAAAAGACGTATTGCATTCGTATGATCCTACAAAATAGGGAGAAAAAACACAATAAGAAAACAATCAATGACAAAAAAAAGTTAATTGAAAACCAAAGTTCAGATTCTTACGATGGTCTCATAGATGGTATGAGCCCACGAGTCGGCATATGCAAATAACACTTTTCCTCCATCTAAGGGTAAGCCTCTAGCTTTTCCATTGCGTTCAACCCCTAGGAGAAAGCGGGTAGCGGGTATGTGCCTCGCGGGTGGGGCTTTTGACTTGGCCTTGTCTCCGCTTCCACCTCCGCATCTTTCTCATCACCACCACCACAACCACCATCATCACCACCACCATCATCATCACCACCACCATCACTAGAACCACCAGAACCACCAGCTCCACCTGCACCCCACCACCCTTATTTGTCTCATCAACATCATATTTAGTTTGTTCGTTGTCATGGTCTGAAGTCGCAGATGGAATAGATGAGACAGAAGAAGAAGAGAAATCCGTTGGTTCTATATCTTGGTTTTCACATTCACGGATAACAAACAGTATCTCCTTCGGATGTTTTCTACGAAACGGTCCAGCCGCCAAGATTTTCTTGTGGCATGGAAGTTTTGAAGGAAGAGTAAGTAGATGTTTGCCTTTCCCTTTGTTGTTCTTTTTAAGCATGCTACAATTGAAAAAACACAAAAATCAAAAAAACTTAACCAACATTCATAGACTCAGTACAAGGGGCGTTATGGTTTAAATTTTCGAAACTAACGACCCTAGTTAAACCATGACGACCATATAGATATACAATAACGACCCTTGGTTTTATATAAACTAATATCGTTAGGGTTTAAAATAAAAACCGACGCGGACCTAATACATTTTGTCTTCATGGAAAATAATTAATTAGGGGCTTCATGGTTTTAGGTAAAACCAAAACGACACTAGATAGACCCTTCGTCTTCAGTAAAAATGTCCATAAAGGGCCGTCATGGTCAAAAATCAAAGACCATGACGATTTTTTATAATTTTAACATACATATGAAAAGTCGTCATGGTCTTTAATTTGGGACCATGACGGCCCTCTTTCTGAAATTGCAATTTAGCGGTTTCTAACCTAATTTTACACTCAAAACACACAAACACGAATAAACAATCACAACAAGTATAGTAATGGGTTTTAGTTTACTTACTCTCTTATTGGGGCCATTTCGTTGAACTCTTCGGTGCTTCTCGAATTCCATTTTCCTTTTAGTCTCTCAATGATTTTAGGGTTATCTTGTTCTCTTTGATAATGCTTCATACAAGGCATGTTTGTAGAAGAAGTTAACCATCAATGAAAGTTTTCAAATCGACGATTACGACAATGAATTGATTTCGAAAAAAAAAATAGAGGAAGAGGGGGTCGTTAGGTTTAGAGGAGAGTGGGAGTTGAATTTTTGTTTTTTAGTTTTGGAATAGGAATGGGGGGCTTAGTATATTAGGTAGAAGAGGGTTTTATGATTAGTTATTAGATAAGGGTAATTTAGTATTTATACCATATTTTAGTATACCCTATAATTTGTGGAGTGTGTTGAGATTTCCAATAGCCCCCTATTAATTCTACAAGCCCCTAATTAATCCAGGTAATTTAGGCAGTTTGATGGGGTAGGTAGATAAGTTGCGGGGGTAGAAGTATCAAGGGGTACCGTTAGTGTTTCTGGGGGTATATATAGGAAAAGCCTTTTTTAAAAACTAGGACAAGGATAAAATATTACAGTAAAACTTCGATAAATTAATAACTTTTGAACCAAGATAAGACTATTATTTTAATAAAATATTCACGTGAACAAGATAACACTCAATGATTGGCATTGGAGAAAGTGAACAACCAATAACAATAGGAGATATATTGAATTTGCATTGGAAAATGCAAATTTTAATGTTTTTTTTTTTAATTTCTCTCTCTATAAATGAAAAGTTTACATCATATCTCATATTGGTATTGGTTGTTCATTTTCTCCAATGCTAATCATTGGGTGTTATCTTGTGTATGGGGGTACAAGATAACAAAACCCGTTACAAAATTACTAATTTAACGAGTTAAAATTTAGCTTATACAAGTCTAATTGGGACCAAAGAATTTTATAACCTTAACGAAGTTATTAATTTATTACGGATTAATTCATCGAAGTTCTACTGTATATTGACTAGAGCTTAAAATGGCTTCACAGAATAAGAAAAAGCGCTCCCTGCAAAATCATCAAACAATAGCCAAAACTCAGAGGAGATGGTGTTCAAGACTTCAATAAATACCAAACCAATCGGTGATGGAAATCAGTATAACTTGGATGACAATATCATTAGAAGTAATGGGCTTTGCTCGGTCACCATGATGCATGCAGTTTTCTTTTCCTACAATAATTTTCTTTTGTATCTTGTTTATCCAAGCAGTTTCAAGCATCTATAGTCAGTTTTACTTAGAATTACATTGTTTAATTTTCACTTTATACCATTTTGTTTATCCATTTGTTTGTGGGGAAAACGAATTAAGAGGCTAATTTAGGAAAATGGGGTGAGCAGGTGATAATTCGTCTAATACTTAAATATTTGTACTGTTGAAGTACTTTCTTTATATTCGAGGATCAATTTGTACAATTCTGGCCTAAACCAAGCAATGGTCGTTCCAGTCTTGCTTCAGTCACAAAGAAAAAGGAGAAGGGTTGGTCTTAAGGAGGGAAGAGAAAGAAAGATTGAGGTCAGAGTATCAGATTTTGTAGGATGTAACAGGTGTGAATAGCTATCAACAACTTTCTGTGTATGACTGAGAAGGTTGTATGAATGATCGAGTTGTTCGACTTATGTTGTTCATGTCCTAGTGTTTAATAGATTGGGAAATCTATTTGTAATAGCTATTGTAACTTTTTGCCCGACCTCATGTCGGTTAGAAAGTGTCGATATTGGAGTAATAGTGAAGTGGGGATGGTGGAGAAAGTGTTAGTAACTGCTCCCACTTCGATTGAGGATGAATGGACGGTTGCTCAACCCACCACTCCTCTACTCAACTGGTGATCGAACTTTCCAGAGACCTTCTCTTTAGTGAGTGCACTGCTGCACCACGTGCCATAGACCGCCATACCAATACCCTAGTGAATATCCCCCCATTTGTGATATCTTTGATGTCTCGCGTAATTTTGCAGCCTTTAAGCACTATTAATGGTAAGTCGAATGAGGTATGTTTAGTTGGTATCTTGGCTAAAGATTTGTCTTTCTTGACTATCCTAATGAGTCTAGCAAGAGTAATTTAAAATAAAATATGTATTTATTATATTTTATTATATTTATGAGGAACAATGTGTGTTCAACTAGGTCAATTAGTATTGACATGCTTGTATTGTGGAAATAAGTGTATCATACTAAGCATATATATATACATGAGTGAGGCTTAGTATGGCCTTTAATAGACAAGTTAGGGTTTAGGAACTTGTACGTGTGAAGTCAGCTTGGACGGACAAACATTAGGAGAATAGCCAAGGCGAAAAAGCTTAACTAGGGTAAGACGGACGAGCATTAGGTTAAGCCTACGACGGATGAGCTTAATGATTAGGCTAAGACAGACAAGCTTAATGGTTATAGCCCTAAGATGAACAAGTTTAATGCTAAAGCCCTAAGATGTACAAGTTTAATGTTAAAGCCATAAGTCGGACAAGCTTTATAGTCACGACTAAGACAGACAAGCTTCGTGTCTAGTTAAGGTGGACAAGCATTATGCTAAAGCTAAGACGGACAAGCTTTGTAGCCTAAGCAGGACAATCTTTGTAGCCTAAGCAGGACAAACTTTATGATCAAGCTAAGGCGGACAAGATAAGGGGCATCAACCCCTTGGACTTGGAAGGACAGGAGAATTATTTTCCCTTTCGACTTATTCTTCTTCTTTTAGTGAAAGAGTGAATAGTTTCGTGAAACTTCGTCGTCAGAAAATTAAGATTTAGGGTTTTCACTGAAAACGCTATAGAATCTTCATACGGAGTCCGTTTTTGATGATCTACCCAACTTTTTGATGCACAGACAACCAACTATCTCCTGACTTGAAATTATTTGAGTTTTGAGTTTATTTAGGGCCTCAAAGAGATGAAACAGTAAAAAGTCAAGAAGAATTCAGGAACTTTTCAGCTGTGAAAATAGTTGGATGTTTTGATCATATCTCTTAGATCGTTTGTCCGACTGATGTGATTTTGTAATATGTTGTATAGGAAATCCATACGAAGATTTTGATATATAACTTGTCCCTAGATTCATTACCAATTGCTCCCAGCTCATGACTTTGTACAGGGAAGTGTAGAATTACACCTAACGAGCTTGATGTAAAAACGCCTTTTTAGGAATTTGGACCATTTGCTTGCGTTTTGGATGTTAGATAATGAATCTTTATGTTGATCCACTTGTACTCAGAAATTTCTAGTTGGTGCTTGAATTCTTGTTATGTAAAATTATAGAATGTCTGTGAATATTATAATGAACACCACTACTATTCTAATAATTGTGTTCAGGGATGAATGTTGATTCATCTAATGAACTTTGATCGTACATATAATGATCTAATGAGGCCAGTCAGATGATGTATTCATGTGATTAATACACATAGAGAAGGACATGGATAAGCGTTTGCTTTAAAATTCTTTGTAGAATTATGAAGTTTAATATTTCTGAGACCCAAGTCAGAAACATAATCTTTACAATTTTACCTGTGACAAAAACCCACCATCTATACCAGTTTACCACCAATCCAAAATCTGGTGTCAACAACCCAAGTTGATACCAAAATTAACATACTTGAACGAGTGAACCTGATGTGAATTGAACACACATATTCTGACGTGGAGCCAGATGTGCTACCATTACACCACAGGTTCGTCTAATACAAGATACTTTGATGTTGTTGACAATAGATTTTGGTGTCAAATTGGGTTGTTGACATAAACTTTGAATACTGGGGTTCGTCTTATCAGCTGTTAGTACTTATAATTGCACCAAAAGCCCCATAAACTACTATTGCACCACCCATACCCGACACACCAAGTGTTGGTTTAACTACATCCTTAATAAACTCCGCCATAATACATAAAACATAAAAGTAATATATACAAGGGGAATATGAAAAATTATGCAAATTATACTAGTGTGCAATAAAAGTATAATACAATAGATTAAAACATAAACCATACCACAAAAAATGTTTTTTGTAAGTTAGCAACATTCTCAGGTCCAATATACAATGAGGGAAAAGTTCGTATTCAGTGCTTTAAAGTTTACTAGTTTATTCTGTTAACCGTTCAGAACTAAAACGATACTGGATACTGTATTTACATAATTGGATGGATTACTTCAAGGGAGAAAAAACTGAATAAATTACTTACTTTAGCGCATGAAAAATTAAAGTAACTACTCACCAGTTCTCATGTATTTTGGAGGGGTAAAAGCCAATTTCTCATGAGAATAAAGCATGAAAGCCTAGGGATACCATCCTATCAATAGACACTCATTTCAAAACTAAGCAACCAAAAAAGAAGCAGGAAAAGGAAAATGTTAAAAGGGGTGAGAAGAAAACCCAATTTACTTGATAAAATAGAACTCTATAAGCATTTAATTCATGATACAACACTCTCCCTTTACTACTGCAGTAGTCCAACAACGTTTGAGCTAAATACAATGTTATTCGCAATCTCATTGCACATTTCATGGGTGGAGCCTCCCATGTAATAAAAAGATATATACCATATGCAATCAGAATTACATCAATATAAATATGGCAATAAATAATAAACTCATTGCTTCAACAATTATAGTAGTATTGGAAGTAAAGAAACTCCCTATAAATCTAATCCCAAATAATTCAATCAAACTTTCCATAAATCATGAGGTAATAATAGATTGATTCGATCTTTAAAAGCGGAAGAAAAAAAAAAAGGGGGCGGGGGGGGGGGCTGCTTACAGTGAAATACAATCGCGATAGGGTGATCACGTCTTACTCGCGAGCTGAGATGGTAGTCTGATGTGGTAACTTAATTTATTATACGTCAGTGATTTGAGGAGAGAGATAAAAAGGAAATTTCGGCAGTCGCTGAGATTTGGATCCCTAATTCTTTCTGGTTTTTCTCCTACTGTAACAATCCGCTGTTGTTTACCTCCATCTTTCTGGATCAACTACGAGAAGAAAGAACCAGCCATCACCAGAGTTGAATCATTAAAAATATAAAACCTAACTTTCCTAATCAAATAAAACATGAAAGTCTACTCTCTCCAGCTTCTTCTTGCCTTTTGTGAACTAGGGTGCTCTTGTTAACCTAATTTTTTTTTAAGTGTTAAGAAGATGAATTCTGATAAATGAAGTGGAAACATTACCATGTTGTTATGAAATATAAAAATGGGTTGATGTTATTGACACAGACATTACAGTGGTGAAGGATAAGCAAGAGTGCAGTGTCGGTTAAACCTTTTAAACATAATTTTCCCTCTCTTGTATCTCATGTGTTCTTGACGTGTTTCTTTAAGTTTTGTTTATGTACACACAAGTGCTATGTATGTGTGCTAGTCTGGTGTTTGTTAGAGTCGGTTAATCTCTTCTTTAAATACTGAACTTAAACATTCATTTGTAACTAATGAAGCTTAGCTTCTTTGTTTGAGTAAAATGAGATTTTTACCATTTACACAATGTTATCATGGTATCATAACAGATAGAGTTAGTGTTTAACTCTTCTTTAATCTAATAATTCTCTTTTAGTTTCTTCTTCTTGTTGTTGTTTCTTCTATTGCAGCAAACATTGTTCTGTGTTGGTGGTGATTTTTTTCGCAACATCTTGTTTCATTTCTCAGATCTATGAATGATTGAAATATTTCCTTAAACTTCAACTTTAACAATGGATAATCCTACATCTAATTCATTCTCAAATATTCCACTTAATCAACTCACAAATTTTGTTCATCTCAAGCTCAAGGAAGACAACTTTATTACATGGCGTAATCTAATGAATCCTATTATTCAGAAGTTTAAGCTCATGAAATTTCTTGATGGCACTTATGAGCGTCCACCTCAGTTTACAAGTCAACGAAATCAGACAAATGGAATTGAGAATCCTCTCTATACTAACTGGTTACATGAGGATTCCACCATCATTATATGGATAAATCCTACAATCTCTGACTCATTTATTGCATATTTCTCTAGATCTAATTTTTCTCATGACCTTTGGAGAAGTATTGAAGATAGATTTGTAAGAGCATCTTCTACTCATTCAGTTCAGTTGCGCACCAAAATTCTTTCAATCACTCAAGGTAATAAATCCATTCCAACTTTAATCAATGAGATAAAATTCTTGTCTGATCAACTAGATGTTGCTGGCGAGGTAATTTATGACGAGGAACTGGTAGTTATTACTCTTAAGGCTTTGAATGTAGAATACATTACTTTTGCTACCTCAATGAGGCATATAAATCCACATGTTACTTGCATTGAGTTACATAACAACTTATTAAGTGAGGAAGCAGTTGTTACTGAACGATCTAAAGTCCTCAAAGATGATATTGATGCTAAAGTTTTTCTGGCTAACACAAACAGAGGCTCATTCATGGGTTCTTACTCTAACTCAAGAGGTATTGCTAAAGGTCGTGCCTATAGTGGTAACAGGTTTCCTAATCCAACTATTTTCCAAATGAATTCATCTGGTAGAGGTTATTCTTCTAGTGATAGGCCTGTTTGTCAGATCTGTAATACTTCAGGTCACATTGCTACTAGATGTACTCAAAGAATAAATTTTTCCTATCAAGGAAGGTCACCTCCAGCTAATCTTAGTGCTATGTTTGCTGTTGCTGATATATTTGATGATGAAGAATGGATTGATGTTAGTGGTGCCAACAATCACATTGTACCATCTACAAAGGTTCTTCAGGAAGCTACACCTTATGATGGCTCAGAAGTCATTCATGCTTCTAATGGGGAAGGTATACTCATAACTCATAAAGGAAATTCTAGTAGGCTTGTTAATGATCATTCTTTTGCTCTTAATGATATTCTCATAGTACCTCAGACTTCACACAATTTATTGTCCATCCATAAATTCACATATGATAATAATTGCTCACTAAATCTTGATTCTCATGGTTTCTCTGTGAAGGATCAGACCTCTGGGAGGATTCTTTTCCAAGGTCCACATAGAAATGGTCTATCCCATCCCATTCAGCTCATCTCATCATCCACTTACCTCTACAATAAGTGACAATGCTCTTCTTCATAAAAGATTTGGTCATCCATCCTTTCAAACCATGCAAAGACTTTATTCTTTGTTGCACTTGTCTAGTATATCTAATAAACCTTTCTTTTGTAATGATTGCAAGCTATGCATATGTCAAAAACTTCCATTTCAATTATCTTATATTGTTGCTCAACAACCTCTGGAGTTGTTGTACATAGATTTGTGGGGTCCTTGTCATATTGCTTCTATGTCTGGTAGCTTGTACTATGTTAATATTGTTGATGAATACACCAAATATTGTTGGATTCTTCCTTTATCCTCAAAATCTGATTTTAAGCATGCTTTTGTTTTCTTTGTCAATGAAATTGAAAATTTGTTATCACACTCTGTCCTCACTATCAGAACTGACAGTGGTGGTGAATTGTTAAACTCATTCCTACAAGAATATTGTGCTTCAAAAGGGATCACTCATGAATTATCTTGTCCTCATACACCACAACAGAATGGTGTTGCTGAAGTGAAACATAAGCATTTGTTAGGTGTCACAAGGGCTCTATTATCTCAGTCTGGTTTACCCACTGTATTTTGGGTTGAGGCTATTCATACCGCTAACTATCTCATTAACAGACTTCCCACCAGATCCATCAACTATATTTTTCTCTATCAGATTTTTTTTCATAAGTTACCAAATTATGCCTTTTTAAAAGTTTTTGGTTGTGCCTGTTTTCCTTGGCTTAAGCCTTACACAACTAATAAACTAGAACCAAGAAGAAAACATTGTGTTTTTCTTGGTTATAACATTCATCACAAAGATTACAGGTGTTTGGATCCTAGTACTTGCACAATTTACATTTCCAGGCATGTTTCCTTTAATGAAAACTCCTTTCTATATACAATGTTGGTCTCTTCTTCTGTCCCTGAGCCTTCTACTCCTTTGCCAACATCACCTTCTATTATTCCTCCACCTAACTCTACTCTTCCTACTGTTACTAAGAATGATCATTGCATGACTACTAGAGGCAAAAATGGTATTAGAACACCTAAATCTTGTTTTGCCACTGTTTATCCTCTGGATGTTTCTCTTCTTAGAAAAGTTACCTCAGTTCCTACTTGTATTAGTGCTGCCAATAAAGAGGAAGTTGGAGAGTTGCTTCTGCTTCAGAATATAAGGCTTTAGTTGATGCTGGCACATGGTCTCTTGTTGATCCCACTGGAATTCTCAACATTGTTGGATGTAAATGGATGTTCAGGATTAAGCATAATGCAAAAGGATCTGTTGACAGATATAAGGCAAGATTGGTTTCTAAGGGGTTTTACCAACAACAAGGCATAAATTTTGAAGAAAATTTTAGCCCTGCAGCAAAACCAACAACTATTAGAGTTATTATTTCTATGGCAGTTCAGTTTATTGGAAAGTGCATCAACTAGATGTTAGTAATGTTTTTCTGCATGGTGATTTGAAAGAGGAAGTTTACATGGATTATCCTCCAGGTTTTGTTTATGAATCCAAGCCTCATCATTCTTTCTTCTTCACAAGGCCATTTATGGTCTCAAACAGGCTCCAAGGGCCTGGTATGATAAGGTAAGTGTTGCTCTATTGTTTCTCAATTTTATGAATTCAGCTGCTAATTCTTCCCTCTTTATTCATCAGGTTGGTACTCAAATCACTGTAGCCTTGGTTTATGTTGATGATATTCTTCTCACTAGCAGTTCTCAAGATTTTCTTCTCTCAGTCATTTCTTACTTGCAAACTCAATTTCCTATAAAAGACATGGGAAATTTGCATTATTTTTTGGGTCTTGAGGTAAAGAAAAGTTTTGAATCTATTTTTCTTTCTCAAACTAAGTATGTTGTTGATTTGTTACTCAAACATCATATGGAGGGTGCTAAGCCATGTCAAACTCCTATTGCTGCTTCTGAGAGACTAAGTAAGGATTCTGGGGACTTGTTGGAGAATCCTACTGAATACATGTCTTTAGTAGGAGCACTGCATTATCTAACTTGGAATAGACCTAAAATCTCCTATGCTGTTAATTTGGTCTGTCAATTTATGCAATATCCAAGAACTACTCATCTTATTACTGCTAAGAGGATCCTGAGATACATAAAGGGCACTATTCATTTTGGTTTACATTTTACTAAAGGTTCAAATTATTTGTTGGGGTTCGATGATGCTGATTGGGATGGAAATGTTGATGACAGAAGGTCCACTGGTGGTTATTGTATCTTTTTGGGATCCAATATTATCTCTTGGTCTTCCATGAAACAGACTACAGTGGCAAGATCAAGCACTGAAGCTGAATACAAAACTCTTGCTCACAGTGTTGTTGAGGTTGTTTGGATTTTTTATCTTCTCAAAGATCTTCATTTCTCACTTACAGGTATTCCAAAGCTTGGGTGTGACAATATTAGCTCCATTAATCTTTCTTCCAATCCTGTGATGCATTCCAGGATGAAGCACGTTCATCTGGACTATCATTTCATTAGGTAACATGTGCAATCTAAAGCACTGGATGTCTTTTTATGTTCATACTTTGGATCAGTTGGATGATATATATATTCCTCAAGGGTCTTCATAATCCTAGGTTTATGCTGATTCGCGGCAAGCTCAGTGTTGTTGCACCACCCTTGAGCTTGAAGGGGGGTATTGACACAAACATTATAGTGGTGAAGGATAAGCAAGAGTGTAGTGCCGGTTAAACCTTTTAAACATAATTTTCCTTCTCATGTATCTCACTGTTCTTCACGTGTTTCTTTAAGTTTTCTTTATGTGCACACAAATGGTGTGTACGTGTGCTAGTCTGGCGTTTGTTAGAGTCGGTTAATCTCTTCTTTAAATACTGGACTTAAACATTCATTTGTAACTAATGAAATTTAGCTTCTTTGTTTGAGTAAAATGAGATTTTCCACCATTAACACAATGTTATCAGATGTAAAACCAGTTACTCAAGATGATGTTCTAAATCCAGCTGTTCCAATTGCTTGTAAAGATGAGTTTAAAGAAGCCATGGATTATTTTCTAGCTGTTTATCTGTATGATTATTCAACTCATGCTAGAAATTATACAGTAATTTGTTGTTTTTTTATAAAAAAAAATTTAGACTAATTTCTTTTTTTGGGGGGGCTTAAGTTAGGTATTATAAGCTTTATCTAAATGTTTCTAGGCTTAAATTGGTTATCCTGTTCAGTGCTATATATGTGTCTAGGATTAATTTAATGTACAATTTGTAGGCTTAAATTGGTTATCCAGTAAGTATGAACTTACCAAAACAATATGATAGGATTGTTCTCTATTCCACAAATCACGAAATTACCTTGTTTCCATTTAAAAAAATTAACTTGACATGGTCTCATGTTTCCATAGCATCTTCCTTATCCATAATTCATTTGAATATTTGATTTATGTTCCTATTTTCAGGTAACCTACAGTGTTCCTTATGCTATGATTGCTACCCGTACGGAGGCCTTAGGACTAGGCCAGGGTAAGTATTGGTTTTGTTTGAACCATAATCTGTTTTAGAGAGAGGTGGTTGATGATTGGCTTTTGCTGTTGGTTGGACCTTGCAGGCTTATCAATGGGTGTCCTGAATATAGCTATTGATTTCCCAGGTATGTCTGGTCTTCTGCTTAATTTTTTATTTCGTATTTCCTAAGAGGAGAACTACATGTTACTGTTAATATAAACTTTTTCGTTTAGGATTACTTAAAAGGCAAACCTAAGCATCAGATTGTTTTCTTAGAAAGAACTTGACACTCCCTCAGTGATAAGATAATGCAAATTCACTTGTAAAGATATAATCTAGCAGCAGAAGCTCTTGATTCAGTAGGTTTATTGTACAAATTCATTATGCGGTTTGAGTTCAGAGTTCTAAACCAACTGGGATGGTGACCGTTTGTATAGTTGTAAGCTTAAGTTCGCTTTGTTGAATTTATATGGAGTTATGGCAGGTTTTCTAATTCATGTTATACTTGATTTTATGAGTATTAGATTGCAAGATGGAAAATGAAGAAATGGATCATATACATAAAGATCTAGTGCCATTGAAACGAAGGAGTTTGCAATGTTTTTACCTGCAAAACTAGTACAAGGTATCATTGAAGAAAATTATAATGGTTGAGGTGGAGCGTAAGTCCGAGCAGTGTACAACGGAAATATTAGGCAGTTTCATAAGTTAGTGTATAGATGTAGTTTATGATTTATATAAACTAATTGTGTTATGTTGTAATAGAAATGATATTTGTGATAATTGTATTGTTGTGTAATGGGATTTATAATTGACATTTTTATGAACTTCAATAACACCAACACAATCACAAATAGTTGAGAAACTAGGGAAAATGGTTATAGATAAGAGAATTCATTATGAAGAAAACTTATGATATTTTAGCCATAATTTTTTGTTTGTAAGATGGAAGATTCAGATATTATAGGAGAATATTTGGCACTAACTTGATGCCCTATCTAGAGAGGGAAAATGAAGTTTCCTCTTTAACTGAATTTATGGGATCTAAATCTCAGCTATATAATAAACGGATTATGCTTCAAAAAAACAAACGGATTAGAGATTCCCCACTTCCTCTCTCCCAAGACCAGTAACCGCTTAGCTGTAAAGACAAGAATTTCAAATTGTGGCCACATCAGCAAAGCCACGATGGAACGCGAGTATTTAGCTTGGTTTTAGCTTGCATTCCATCATTTTTGAATGAAATAGATGTTTAGCAAGTGTTTCATTAGGCATACACTCAGCAACTATAAGAGCAACTGCAGCGGTTGGATCAGACCATCGATCAAAGACCAAATCTGTTTGGTCGTTTAAAAAAAAACGCAACGAAAACATGACTAAATATGATATTACGCTGTTGTAAATAAGCGTTAATTATCAAACGCTATACTAAAGTGACGTATATTACACAGACGTTTAACTAGATAAACGTTATGTTTTTGACGTTCATTTAGATTAGCGTTTTTAACATACGCTCCTGTAATGAAGCGTTACATACTCAAACGTCACTTTACTGAAGCGTATATCTAAACGTTACCATAATGAAGCGTCAAAACCAAAACGCTCTTCTAAAACAGCATTAAGAAAAAAAACGTTAACATAAAACAACGTTTGAAATGACTCCGTTGGTGTAGAGGAGCGTTACAAAAAAAACGTTGCAGCACAACAACGTTAACCTTATTTAATTTTAGGTAACATTATTGAAGACGAGCGTGAACTTTAGGTAACGTTTTTGTAGACCAGCGTGAACAAAGGTCACGTTAGTGTGAGGGAGCGTTAAAAAAAGTCAAGCTATGTCAATCATGGTCAAAACGCTACAGTAGGTGAGCTTCTCAAATTAAAAACGCTACACTAGGTGAGCTTCTCAAATCAAAACGTTCTTGTGGTGGAGCGTTTCACCAAAACGTTACAATAGATGACCGTTTTAACCAAAAACGTCCTTTTGAAGGACCGTTTCAAACTTAAACGCTCTTGGAGCAGCGTGAGTGTGACAACGTCTTCGTGTTACAGCGTTTTGGCAATTAACGCTCTAGCAGAGGAACGTTCATCCCACACGCTCTTCCAGCTTGCCGTTTGTTTAAATTACGTTGTTTTAATACAACGTTCCAGAAACGCTACTATAAATAAACGTTTTGATAGACGTCTTTCAGTAATGACGTTTGTGTTTATAAACGTCCGCGTAGAATGGCGTTTTGGGAAAACGCTGTATTACAAGGGCGTCAGACTATATCTGTTTTGGTCCAGTTTTTCGACTAAATCTGATCGGATACTATTCAATTTCTGGACCAAATACCACATTTGGTCGTCCGTTGCGGCTCACAAAATCGGACCAAAGAGCATTCCTGGTCTTTGCTCTTTGGTCTGGTCGACCGCTGCAGTTGTCCTAAGAACAACTGCAGCGGTTGGACCAGACCATCGATCAAAGACCAAATCTGTTTAGTCGTTTAAAATAAACGCAACGAAAACATGACTAAATATGATATTACGCTGTTGTAAATAAGCGTTAATTATCAAACGCTATATTAAAGTGACGTATATTACACAGACGTTTAACTAGACAAACGTTATGTTTTTGACGTTCATTTAGATTAGCGTTTTAAACATACGCTCCTGTAATGAAGCGTTATGTACTCAAACGTCAAACGTTACTGTACTAAAGCGTTTTGATATAAAACATAGAAAAACGTCCTAGTAAAGTAGCGTCAAAACTCAAACGCTCTTCTAAAACAGCATTTCAAAAAAAAACGCCCACATATAACAACGTTTGAAAGCCTAAACGTTGGTGTAGAGGACCGTTAATTTTGAAAACGCTGTTTTAATACAACGTTTCAAAAACGTTGTTCTTAATAAACGTTTAATACAATGTTTCAGAAACGTCGTTTCAAAACAACGTTTCAAAACAACGTTTCAAAAACGCTCTTTTAATACAACGTTTCATTTCAGAAACGCTCTTTTAATACAACATTTCAAAAACGTTGTTCTTTAGAAACGTTTTGATAAACGTCTTTCAGAAATGACGTTTGTGTTTATAAACGTCCTCGTACAATGGCGTTTTGGGAAAACGCTGTCTTACATGAGCGTCAGACTATATCTGTTTTGGACCATTTTCTTGACTAAACATGATCGGATACTGTTCAATTTTTGGACCAAATACTACATTTAGTCGTCCGTTGCGTCTCACAAAATCGGACCAAAGACCATTTCTGGTGTTTACTCTTTGGTCTGATCATCCACTGCAGTTGCTCTAAGGACCGAAATTTTGATCAATGGCTATGGACCGACCAAATTACGTCGTGTACCGATATAATTAATTAATTTAGTTTAAAATGCAAATTCTGGATAAAATAATTATTTGAATAAACTAATAGTACCATTAGATGTATCTTGGGAAAGTGTGTGAAATTAACCGTTTAAATGCATTATTCAAATACCCAACAAGAAAGACAGGAAAATCTACAATTTTAATGCTTATGACAGTTTAGCATTACGGTTGTCCGTTGGCCAGTTTGATTAATGTTTTTTTTTGACCCATTGAAATCTCGGTTGAGTTGTAGTATGTAAATTTATCACTTTGGTACCATAAAATATGCCTAAAATATTAGATGAAGTATTTCATCAAATGATAATGAATTTATTTGTTTAAAGAAAGGACAGGTATACGAAGCTAAACCCAACTCAGTTTACATTCTTATCTTGATATTTTTCTTTAATTAACCTAACTAAACTCCAAGCACCGGAACCTAAAAATATCTAAAACAATATATATGATTTTTTAGTCTAAAACATAAGAAGCAATTTATTGTGTTCTGCTTTTCTTTTTTGATTTCTGCAATAGTTCTAAATTTTAGGTTTAAAAAAAAAAAAAAAATGTGAGTACCAATTGAAAATACTTTTGTTTTCTTAACTATTATGGATAACTGATGGGGTGATTTTACAGAACTTGATTGTTTAAAAACAGTGGTATACCATTGTTGTTATTGTGGAAGCAGTGGTGTTCGAGTTTTTTTATTTTCAATATCTTCCATGAAATCTTCAAACAGAACTTTGATCTGGGGTACTTTTTTAACAATGTTGTTATTTGCTCTAATGGTCTATGATATGGTGAATAGAACAATGGTGTTCAAATATGTCCAATACACTCAAATTGAATCAATTTATTTCATTCATCAAACCAGTCATGGTTCTTCAATTGGAAAGTGTTACAGAAGTCTGCAAGGTTCAAAGGTTAAAGAAGAATTTTTTGATGTCAAAAGAGGCGCAAATGAGGGAGTTTTCAAAATTTAAATTTCAAAAGCCTAAATTAAAGGCTTTTATCTCTAAGAGAAATTCTTTCCCAAAAACTCGTATTAAACAACCTATATTGGGAAATTTTCATAGTCAAAACCTAAACCATAAACCTAAATATTCTTATTGAATTAACCTGTCAAAGTTTAGCCGTAAATACTGTGAAGGTACTACAAACATCTTGTCTCAAAACTCACAATAACAACTTGCTGAAGTTATAAAAAAGATGCAAGGAACATCTCTGGAGCTAGTACTTCTAGACCTATCCGAAGGAACTTGATATCAGCTGAGCAGGTAGATGATGTAGTAACAAAGTGGTCTAACTATTTGATTGGAAAAATAATGACGAAAGAAGATGTGGAGTTCAATCATGTGCTGAAAGAAATAAACATCATTTGAAGAAAGTATAGGAGAGTGGAAGTGAAGACTATGAGAGTGAAATACATAAGTATTGGAGAAAATGTATGTATTTCATCATGTGCTTGCAGTCTTGGTTGCTTCTCATAATGGAAGTCAAGACTAAGGGGAAGAACAATGACGACTAGTATTGAAGTTGACCTCAACAAACCATTAGTTAGAGGAAATTGGTTGATAACTGCAAGCAAACAGAATAAATGGATTAAATAGCATTATGAGAGGCAACCAAGGAAAATATTCCCAAAGTGTTTTGTGATTGATCATAGTACCGAAAAGTTTGAGGAGTTTGCACACCAAATTTGGATTACCTCTTTGACAGAGGAAGAGTTCACTAAACACTAGGAGGAAAATAAACACAAAGTAGAGGAAATGGGGAGGAATAAGGCTATGAAAAACAGTGGGGCGGATATAGTGAATTTTAAAACTGAGGATGGAAATAGTAGAGGTTTGGTTGAGTCTATCCAAAATAATGGGTCGGGTATAAATGAGAATATGGGTTTGGTGCCTAGAAATAACAAGCGGTCTAGAAAGGGGGAAGATTATACTAATTCGATTGCTTCTGCCCTAATTTCATAAAATAATTCTTGTCATACAACTAATTAAAACCCAAAAATATTAAGAATTTTTTTTCAAAACCCTCTTTTTGATAATCAGTTGGGTGTCATCGAACGACATTTGGAGAGGAGTAGCTCAACTCAAAGGTCAGATGATTTGAATATGGAATAAGCATATTTTGAGACTGTTGACAATAGAAATCGTCATCACCACTTGGAGATATAGTTTGTCTCTTGATGTTGTTGATTGCAATAAGAATTTTATTATTGCTCAGCTTGATGCTGGGAGTGAACAAATATTGCTTGTGTGTGTGTATGGTGCTTTAGAAGAGGAAGATATTTCTAGGAAATGGATTTATCTTTCTAGATTATATGGTAGATTTAAATGCCCTTGGCTCATCATAGGAGACCTGAATTTTGTCATTAGAAAATAAAAAAAACTTGGAGGCAATGATATCTCTCAAAATCAGTTAGATGAAGTTAATGACCATCTTGATTTCCTTGGTTTAAATGATATTAATTATATTGGTAATCCCTACACCTGGTCTAATAGAAGAATGAACAGTAGTGTTATTTTGAAAGGTTGGACATGGGATTAGGTAATGCTAAATGGTTTGCTTTGTTCCATGATTGTATTGTGTATCATTTACTTTCTTTAGGTAGTGACCATTGTCCCATTCTTTTGGTCAATGTTAAGGATAAGAATACAACTAGAATATCTTATAAGTTCAATAGATGTTGGTTCTCAAATAATTCTTGTAAGGATGTTATAAGTGATAATTGGAACAACCAGGAAAGGGGGTCTCATGCTTGTAGGTTCACTAGATCTTTAAAAAATTTAGAAGTGTTTTCAGAAATTGGAACATAAACAATTTGGCAATATTCAAACTCAGTTAAAGTTAGTGCAGGAACAAATGGCTATGGTGAATAATAATAGTTCTAACATGAATCCGACTGAGGTTAGGTACCTTGAAGATAAACTGAAATATTGGTATGATGTTTAACAAGATTTTACATGCAGAGAGCCAAAGAGAATATTTTTTCCTTTGATGATAGGAACACTAGGTACTTTCATGATAAAGTTGAGTTTAGAAAGAGGAGAACCCAGATTGATTCTCTGCAATCTAATATAGGAGTCTGGCTGAATGATAGAGAGAGTGTAGATAAAGATCTAAGAAGTCATTTTTAAAACATCAATCAAACTACTAATCCTCTTAATTCTGAAAACTTTCTATGCAGATGATAATGATGCTCTTTTAAAACCTCCAACTGCTGAGGAGGTTAGGCAAATTGTCTTTCAAATGCAACCATGGACCTCTCCAGGTCCTGATGGTTACCCACCTGGTTTCTACCAGAATATGTGGGATGTAGTTGGTGAGGACACTGTTAAAGTTGTGCAGGCTTTTTTTTCACTTTAAACACTTGTTAAAAGAAATAAATCTCAGTTTTATATCTTTAATCCCAAAGTCTTCATGCCCTAAGTTTGCTTCTGATCTTAGGCCTATTAGCTTAAATAATGTGTCTTATAAGATTATTAGTAAGATCTTAGCTAGTATGCTTAAAAAGGTTATGGATAAATTTATAAGTCCTTATCAAGCTATTTTTTTAGCTTCTAGGCAGATAACTGAATATTGTGCTTTCTCATGAAATGATTGATAGCATAAGGAAGTGTAAAGCTAAAAAGAAAGTCGGTGTGGTTATCAAACTTGATATGTCCAAGGCCTCTGATAGGATTGAATGAGACTTTTTGCTTACTGTGTTTAAAAGGTTGGGTTTTTATAATGATTGGTGCAAAATGATACATGCTTGTGTGTCCACTGTTTCTATGTTTGTACTTTTAAACTAATCTCCAGGTGAAGTGTTTTATCCTACAAAGGGTCTTAGGCAGAGAGACCCCTTTTCACCATATATTTTCATTATTTGTATGGAAGTTCTGTACATGCTTATAATAAATGCTGAAAACAATGGTGATATTCAGGGTATTAAGGTAACTAAAGACAATCCAACTATAAGTCATCTTTTCTTTGCTGATGACTTCTTAGTTTTTGCTAAAGCTGACATCAAGAGTGTTAGACATCTGAATGGTATGTTTAATGATTTTAGTAAGTATTCAGGGTAGTCAATTAACTTTTAAAAGTCTGGAATGCTATTAAATGTCAAATTGCTAATGCCTTAGGTATTAAGAGATTATCTCTGTAAGATAAGTATCTAGGAGTTCCTCTTTTAATTCAGAAAAATAACAAGGAAACTTTTGGCCACTTACAGGAAAAGTTCAAAGATATACTTGCAACTTGGAAGAGTAAACGCTTAAACCAGGAATCTAGAACTATTATGACACAGTCTGTCCTTGGGTCCTTAGCTTTACATCATCTTGCTGTGTTTCATATGCCTAAAAAACTCACTGATAATTTAGACAAAGTTCAAAAGAAATTTTGGTGGAACAGAGCTCAGGATGGTAAAGGTTTGAATCTGAAAGCTGGGGATACCATTACTATGCTTAAAGTGTTAGGAGTGTTAAACATAAAGAAAATTGCTCATCTAAATAAGGCACTTCTGGTCAAGCTTGCTTGGAGAATGTTGAATGAGGAAGATGCTTTAGTCACTAGAGTTTTAAGACATAAGTACTTTCCTGATGGGAGACCTCTTCATTCTATTAAGAAACATGGTTCCTGGGTATGGAAGGGAATATGTACAAGTTTAGAAATGATAAAAGATAATTACTGCTGAGAAGTGGGAGATGGTAAATGTATCTCTATTTGAGATGATAGGTGGGTCCCAAACAGAATGGACTTAGTCTCTGATAGATTTAGGTTCAATAATTTAAAGATTGTAAACCATCTTTTTTTGCCTAATTGTAATTATTGGAATATTTTTCTTCTGCATGGTTTGTTTGATGATGAAATTGTTGTTGATATTTGCAGTATTATAATTCCTATAAGAGGAAATGATAAGTTGAGATGGATCCCATCTAATAATGGCCAGTTTACTGTTAAAACTGCATATAGACTGATTAGTAGTGCTTGTTATGATACTGGCTATGTGTCAGAACAACTGAATTTCCCATGGAATAGGTTTTGGAAATTGCCCCTGCCACCAAATTTTTTGCAATTCCTTTGGAAGTGCATTCATGATTGTCTACCTGTTATAGGTATACTGGCTATGTATGTGTAGAATGTAAGTGCCCACTGCACTCTTTGTAATGTAGAAGCTGAACTTGTTGATCATTTATTTCTAAACTATGATGAATCAAGTAAGTTGTAGCTTATTCTTGATCCTAATTTTGTGAGCATATTAAATGGTAAAACTCTTAAAAATAATGGATCGCAGTATGGTGTTCTGCCAGCAATCAACAGAGAAACCTAATAATTCTTGCAGGTTTTGTTTTGTGGAATATATGAAAAGCTAGATGTTTCATTAAGTTTGAGAATGTAAATCTGGAGGTAGAGATATTTGTGAGGAAAGTGGAAAAAGATGTACATGAATGGAAGAAGCATATTAGAAAGCAAGAACAAGAAGGTTTAAACTCTGTCAGTAATAGACAGCCTGTTAGATGGAACCCTCCACCTCTTGGCTTTTATAAAGTCAATTTTGATGCTTCATTTTTGACAGAGGATATATCTATGGGAACTAGACTATTTATGCTTGATGATGCAGGGAACTTTCTGGAGCCTGGTGTATACCTGGAGTAGCAAAGGATGAGGATCATGCAGAGGCCTTAGCATCTTTGGAGGAAATTCGTTGGGATCACATGATGCATATTCCAAAATTACAATTAGAAGGAGACTATTTAAATATAGTTAATGCTATTAATAGATAATAAGATCAGTTAAGTGACATAATAATTCTCTTATTTTTGATTATAAGGAACTTTTAAAGTGTTTTAGAGAGTGGTCATGTATCCATGTACCAAGGGACACAAATGACGTAACCAATAACATGGTAAAAGAAGCTAGAGGTAAAGTTGTTTCAATTTTCTTAGAAAATGATTCTCCGATTTAATTAAAAACTCTCATTAGAGAAAAACTGTATGCTTAAGTTTGATTTAATTTAATGAATTTTATTTCCTATTAAAAAAAAAACTCCAAGCACCTTACGCATAAAGCATGGGTAAATTCATGTGACACTTGACTATGTTTTTAATTTAAAAAATGGTTACTATTATTTACAACTAGAATAAGTTGATGTACGTTCATTTTCTTTCTTATATTTTCAACACCTCCTAAGTATATACATAAGAAACCAAGATAGAGAGCAGCCGAAAACAATGAAGGAGGAAATGGAAAGACTTAGAGAGCGAGACAAATTAGGATTCGGTAGAGAGATAAAAAAAGAACAAGGGATGATCGTGATGTCGGAGATAAACACGATTGGTGACTATATTGAATGAGAGATGATGAATATATTGTTATAATCAATTTTATTTCCTAATCTAGGTTGATATGATCAACTATCGATATGAATGATGGACCAATAGATGATGAAATACGATGTATGTGCGGCTTATCAACGATTTGAGTGGGAATTCTATAACCTTTTTGTAATCATTGAGTTTTTAATTTATCTGCGAGTATGATATGTCTTTACTATCTGTGAGCATGTTTTTTATGTATCAGAATGTGTATATTGTATGATATGTATTTGTGTATTTCTCCGAAAGGAGTGTCTATGGTTCCCCACAGCTTCTTGCTAAGTTGAGTAAGTCACCATTCTTCACCGTTTGAATATTATTCGTAGGGTGGCATTCTTCAATGTTTTGATATTTTATATAATATTAATAGTAGGGAGGCATTCTTCACTGCTACAATATTATCTAGTATGGTGGCATACTTCACCGTCTCGATATTATATATACTATTTTATTTTGGGGAAATCACTCGTGTGCATATTATGCTTGATTGTCTAACTATTTTATCTTGATGGTAATATCCGAAATCATGGTATGGGCACTCTATGTGGATGATGTCATTATTATTGATTAGGGTTGTTCTAGCGTCGCTTTTTCTATTGAGTAGGGTGAGGTTAGGGTAACACTCTGCTTCTTAAATGCTTAAATTGTTATGTGTTAATTTATTATTGACTCTTTAAATTGATGTTATTTAAGAACTGTAAAGCATGTTAGTGATTACTTTAAAATTGTATGTTCCCACATAGCACCTTTTGGGATGATGTTCTCACTCGTTTTCCACTTTAGTTTTCAGTTTTCAGGTGAGATAGTGTACGTGAAGACATTCGCTTTCATAGCTTAAAGCTTAAACGATCAGTAAATGTTATGAATCTATTTATAATGTTTATATTTTGTGTATATATATTGTAAAATAAAGTACACTATTATATTTGTATCACTTTGAGAGGATCTTATCTATATAATTTTAGAGAGGGGTTCGTCTTTGATTACTTTATAAAATTAAATGGGATATTTTTATAATTAGGAATCATTAATAGATGATCTAGTTTTCTTTGATGCCTCTTAATATAAAATCTAAGCATGTGGTTTAGTTTGGGTGTGACAACAACCAACAATCTCTCATCACCTTCACAACAACATCCTATTAGATTTGATAATCATTCATTCCGAAGATGACCCTAATCTTTTAGCTTTTTCCTGTTACACAAAAATATCCATTAAGAGAATGATAAATTTTAAAAACAATAAAATAATAAATTATTAATAACAACTAGGGTTGTACATCGTGTCGGGTGGGTAGGGTTTGACCCCACCTGCACCCGACCTGCCAGTTGGCGGGCGACTGAAGTATTCACCCGCATCCAATCCACCGTAGGATGGGTTGGTCGGGTCTGACCCGCCATTTTGGCGGGTCGGGTGCGGGTCACCCGTCTAGATTAACGTCAGTCAGGGTGTACTGATTTTTTGGTACTAAATAGAAGAATCAATTGTCAGATATCACTCTCTCTATTTTAACGGTGGTAGATGAAACAAAACCCTTTGTTTCTATCGAAGAGAAGAGAAAAACTTATTTTCTACTTCTTTCTCTTTTTCGGTTCTCTCTCCACCAAACCAAAAAAATCAGAGGAAAAACTTAGATCATCAAAATCCATCGCTAGTTAAAAACCTATTTCATTCCCATCATATGATTCATACCCCCTGTGTCTCTTCTCATGAGTTAGATGCCATGAGAAACTTCGAAGGAAACAAAATGGAGGAGAGTTTTTGTTGGTGACTGAGTGAGAATGAAGAAGAGAGAAATCATGATTTAGCTGCCATGAGATTGATTCTGGGTTGAGAGTTAGAGAAGGAGATATGGTCGTTGTAGAAGATTGAATATCAAAGAAGATTAAGAAGAGAAAGTAGATTGTCGCTGCCATGAAACATCAGATAAAGGGAAAAGACGTTGTTGAGATTAATAGATGAGATGGGTTTCGAATTGAAGATCCAGAAGGGGTTGTTGTTGATAGAAGATCGGGTTTAGCTTGGATTGAAATTTGAGACAGAGAAGATGAAAATTAGGGTTCGTGTTAGGGTTTGGTAAATGAACAAGAATGAATCAGATAGAGATGTTGATGATGGTTGGTTAGCAGAGAAGTGTGGCTGAACAAGAAATTATAGTTTGGTTTGTTGGTTGAGATGGCAGTGAGCTCGAGAAGATGATGGATCTGTGGTGGTTTAGGTCTGTGATTTGAGAAGAAAAGAAATGGAAAATGGGGCCTGTGAATTTGATTCGAGTTAGTAAAGGATGGTGGTAGTGTTTGGGTCCTATTATTGCTATTGAGAAATTGAGATGCAGAAAAAGGGTTTGGACAGATTTTGAAGGAACAAACAAGAATTGAAAGCAGATTGAGTTGATGTTGTTGCTTGTTAGAATGAGATTAGGTTGAATTTGAGTTCAGTGCAAATTAAGAAGTGATGGAGGTGTAGTTGAACTGAATTTACGTCTAGCTAGTTATGGCTTGAGGCTTGAGCTGTGAGACTGAAATTGGATGTTGTTGTGTGTTCTGGCAGGTTGAGCGGGTGGGTCGGATGAGAGAAGGTGTCACCCGCACCCGACCCGTTAAAAGGTGGGTAAAAGAAATTATCACCCGCATCCAACTCATTTATCGAAGGGTCGAGTACAGATCGGGTCAAAACTGACAGGTACGGGTCGGATGGCGGGTGGGTCGGATATGTGCAGCTCTAGTAACAACATACTTGGAAACAAAAAAAGAATAAAAACATACAAGGAATTGACGAGAATCAGGTCAAACAGCTTTATGAAAACGCCCAACAACAATGAATCTATCATTTGATAGTTTCCCTTTGTAACCAACATTAGGTACTTTCTCACCTTGTCCAGAAACAATGTTAACAATAGAGAAACCACCTGTGCAGTTTCTACTTGCAGTTAATACATATAAAGTAACCAGATGAGCATATACGAGACATAAGTTCGCAATAGGCTGGCTGATAGCGGCCCTGAGGTGTATGGGACATAAGTACCTACTAGCAAAACCTGGGAAGAATAAATAGATTCTCGGATTTAGATATCCTCGGGTGATACCAAGGCTGTTACATATCGGATTTCGGTTCGTACCGGTCAAGGGCGATACACTGGTACGCCGGTATATCGGGGAAATTTCGGTTCAAATATCGGTGAAATATCGGTCCATATATTTTATACCTATAATTTTATGAAAAAATACTAGTTCATATTTTATAATTATAAATATATTTTAACACGTTATAAGAAACGTTTTTTCACAAAGTTTAGAAAGAAAAACTAGTAATCATCTAAAATATATAGATCCATAGATTTCATAAATTTCAAACTGGAAACATAAGAAAAACAAGAACAACTTCAAAGTTTATCGTCTAAAATGCTAATTAAACAAGGATATTACAATTCTAATCGAAATCGTTAGATTAATTATAGATATTATCATATCCATATATAATTCTAAAATATGAGTAAAAATTGAAACCCTAAAACAAGGATTTTTTTTTAAAAAAAAATTAATTTTTTTTTTAATTTTTTTTTTTTTTTTTTTTAAATTTGATTTTTCAAAAATAAAAATAAAAATCGTCCATATCGGCCGTATCGGTTCATATCGGCCGATATTTCGGTCCATATCGGCCGATATTTCGGTCCATATCGGTTGATATTTCGGCCAAATATCGTTGGCCGAAATTTCGGATTTCGTCTTCGTTTCACCCCGAAATCCGAAATTTCGGCGAAATTTCGGCCATTTCGGCCGAAATTAACTACATAGGGTGATACTCATTAAAAAGGCTTTCACACATGAAACGTCCAAAGTATAACCCCATACCACCTTCCACACCAGCGTATGATCCTCCTACACCAGTTTATACTTCACCACCTACACTAGCCTATGAGCCTCCATACATTAGCCTACAACCCACCACTGAAAACAACACCATCTTATGAGTCTCCTACACAAGTCTACAACCCACCACCGTACGTCTACACAACTCAACCACCAATAGTTATGTATCCCACACCAACATTATTTTAAGCCACAAATTACAAATTCAAACCTAAACACTATCAAATTCAAGTATACCTTGCTGAAAATAAGTTAAGATAAAGTTCATCATCAACTACAAAACTAAACATCAATTTCCAACAAGAAATATAAAAGAACCGAATTCAATAAAACCTTACATTTCTTACCAACTTCAACTTGCTTCTCAATTCTTAATTCTTGTGTGATCTTTTTTTTTTTTTGCTGTTTAACTAATTGTAACTCCTCAATGTTGAATTCCTGATCCTAATCAAACAAACCAAATTATCAATAACTACCAAATTCAATATCCTAATCGCAAATTCAACATAAATTCAGCAAAAATTAGGGACTAAAAACTTCAGATCTAAGAATTCAAACTGAAAAATTGAGAAGAAGCTGAAGATGAAGTTGAATCATAAAGGTTTAATTTGCACAGCTAAATCGTAACCTTAGTTTGGGTTTCATCTTAGTTTCTGAGTTGATATTACTACAACAAAATTTCATTTGATTCCTCGACACTTCAATAAATAAGAACAAAAATATAAAAGAAGAATTAAAAAAAATAGTGAATAAGATGTTGGTGATACAGTACGAAACCCTGCATAAGAAAAAAGAAGATGACGGAGAAACGATGGTGATGGTGGTGGTGGTGGTGATGCAGAGGAGGAGAGAAAAAAGAGGGACAAAATTTTCCGATATCTGAAATTAATATGGAAATAATTGATTTTGTTTTAAAACTATACAAATATATGGGGTATATATGGAATTATTAATAATATCAGTTGCCTTCTAGAAGATGGAGGGTATATGTATATTGGAAATTTATTGTTTGGTCAATTATTCGTATAGTTAATTTCAGCTAGATCCTTTCATATTAACAATTTAACCGAGGGTCTTTTTTCTTTGGAATAAGGAAAAGAAAAAAGAAGCTCTTGTTCCCAAACGTGTGCACCTACACGAACAGACATAAAACAATCGTTACAACCATATTTAATTAGGTTTTCTTCCATTCTCTTTATCACGTTCTGAAACGGAAAATCCTAATTTATTTTTTTAGTTTTGATTTCGTTCGATGTAGCAGAGAATTTCAACAATCTTCTAAACAACTTCTTACTAATTCGATAAAAAGTCATCGAAATCATCTTATTCAACTATAATCAACTCAATCATTGTAAACTGAAAATCAAATTTCAATTTTTTAGGTTTTGATTATCAGTTATTACTAAATCCTAATTAATCTTCTTCTTCGTTATCACTTCCTACAAAATCGAAGCTAGTAAAACTCATCATACCCACCTACATCAACTGCATCTCTGACAAACACTATGAAAGTCAGAAGAAAAAAAAACTAAACAAAAACTACTCAATTACTCAGAAAACCAACTGAAAAAAGGTAGAAACAAGAGGAAAAAGCAGTAGAAACAAACAAAAAGAAGCTGTAGAAGAAGATCATGTCGAAACAACTACAGAAAAACAAATCCCAAAAGTTCCAAACGAGTAACATCAAAAAGTACTATTCCAATTATAATTTTTTCTTTTTCAAATGGTAATTTTATCTTGATTTGACATTGTGGATATAATTATTTTGTTATACAAAAAAGTTTTTTGATTTTTCACACATGTTAGTATACAAAGCTGCATATTAACTATATTGATGTTATATTTCACAGATGTTATCTTGTTATACAAGGTGCATATTAACTATACTGATGATTTTCATGACATTTTTCTGAAAAAATTCTTTACATTTTGAAGGTGCATATTTACTATAATATGGTTTTCACGACATTTTTTGTAAAATCTTTAGATTTTCATCACATACAGTTGATAAAAACAAGATAGAAATCATATACTGCTTATAATGTATGCATGTCTAGATATTAGGACGTTATGCCAAAACACATAATCTAGTTTTAGGTGGTATTTTTAATAGTGCAGTTGCCTATACTTTGAAAAAAATCTATGTCCTGATTTGGAAGTGCAGATTCTATATAATGTATTCATTTCTACAGATTAGGACGATTCTATATATTGTATTCATTTCTACAGAGTATGATGCTATTTTTAGTAATACATATTGACTATACTGTGTCATATTGTGTATATGTTTGAAAGTGCAAATTCCATATACTATGTTATATTTATATGTTATTTTAGCAGTGCAGGTTGTATACACAAAAAATGCATTTATACACATTAGGATGATATACTGAAACACATAGTTTATTTTCGTGTCATATTTATGTAGATACCAAAGCAGTGGCTTCTAGCTCGACTGGTGTAAAACCTACAGAGCTGGTTTTGTTCCACTATATACTCTTGTAAAGAAATTAAGAGGCAGGGATTTGAATTTCTCTGATGTTTTTTTGAACATGTGTAGATGGTGGGTTTTTGACAAGGATAAAATAGTAAATCACCTCTCAATACTCTGGTCTGAGAAATACCAGACTTTTAAAAATCAGTATAAGAATTCTCGGGTAGGCACTTATCCCTACTCTCTCTCAGGCGCATATCCCTGTCCTCTCTCTATATGTTTGGCCAACATATACGATCAAATTGATAAATTTAATCAATATTCATCACTACACAAAAAAATCATAACAACACTGACGCACACGATAAGTTTCCCAGATGTTCTATGGTTTTACATAAAATCCCTTAGGCTCCTAGATGTATTGAACACTAATATAGAGCATTTTGAGCCCAACATATATGATCAAATTGATGAACTTAATCAATATTCATTATATACAAAATCATTAGAACAACACTGGTGCACACGAAAAGTTTCCCAGATGTTCTATAATCTTTAAATAAAATCTCTTAGGCTCCTAGATGTATTGCACATTAGTATAGACCAATTTGAGTATTATTTTCGGGTGTTATATTCCACAGTTGAATGCACAAAATTACTTACGTTAATATTTATGTTCAAAGTGAACAATATTAACCTATTAAAAAATATATTAATTTAATTAATTAAAGTCCCATAGATGTGCTTAAATTAAATAAAATATGACTCTATAGCTTCTGCTAGCTAAAAATCATACCCAGTTGTATTGATCCTTTGCTTAAAGAGACAACCAATGCAAAACGAGTAAAAGAATTCGAAAAGGGTTATAAAGCGCTTCACAACACTCATAAACATGTCAAAAGAGTTTCAAATTTCCCAAACCCTAATTGGGGTTTAAAAATAAAAAACCGTAACATTTGTAACCATTGCAAAAACGTGACCAAAAATATTCCAAACCATAATTAGGGTTTGAAGATAGATTAGTAACACTTTTAGCGTTACAAAAGTGTAAAAAAATTGTCTTTTATATTAATTAGGGTTTGAAAAACGATTGTAATATTTATAAGCGTTGTAATAAGTGTGACAAAATCTCAAACCCTAAATTTTACACACGTCTAGCTCTATAGCTTGTCTAGCTCTCTAGATCTCTTATCCATGCGTCATGCTTCTTGACATAAGACTTTCACACCTATCAAAGCCGAGCATGGACATCATGCTCCTTTCTAAAAAATTATGTGAAATTCTAGCCTTCTTGCAAAACTTTTTCAAACATTAGTTTTTAAAGAGAGGGAAACATCTTTACCTCTTATGCTTCCAATGTGTATGCTAGTCAAGCAACTAAGCCTACACGACTATTTTCAAGACAATACTTCAAAATAGAGCCGATTTTACACGACTTGTGTTTCTTGTCAAATTTTGATAAAATTACTCTTTTACCCTCAGCGTGTGAAGCTGAGTACAAAGAGTAAAACATGAGTGTCCTGCTTCATATAAAAAATATAAGACTCTCACAAAGACCAAAGCTAGTCCCCTCTTCTTCTATTTCGCGTGAGAACAAGTTTGATGTCTTCACCTTTTATATTGACGTGAAGACAAGCTTGACATCCCTCTTTTTATTTCACGTGAAAGACAAAGTTTGCATCCCTCTTCTTATATTCACGTAGAGACCAAAATTTGGTCTCCTCCTCTACTTCACGTGAATGACGTTGGGTGGCACGTGGATGAGCTAGGATTTGACAAATCCTTATCTTCCCTCACAAGAATAAATTAGGGTTAAACAAAGCCCAAACTATACTAAACCTCTTTCACATATGTATTTCGTGTGAGGCTTCACTATGATTTTTTATGCTCAACTGCATACTCTTATCAATGTAAAATTGACTAAGATGGACACACTATTTCATATTCACAAATAAACACTCACTTGTTTTATTTTAGCCTGCTAGACTCCTAAGCTAGTCAAGCATGACACATTTATTTTATTTTAGTCATCTAGACTCATTAGCTAGTCGAACAGAACATATTTATTATTCAAGCCTGCTAGACTCCTCAGCTAGTCAACCAAGACACATTTATTTTATTTTAGTCATCTAGACTCATAAGCTAGTCAAACAAGACATATCATATTTTATTCTGCTAGACTCATTAGCTATTCAAGCAGGACAAGTCTTCAGTCAAGAGACCCATTGAACAGGTCTATATCGACTTAACATTAGTATTGTTTAATACTATAATATTACACGAGACATCAAAATGTCACAAACGAGGGGATATTAATTAGGGTTTCTGTATGGCGGTCTACCAAATATGGTGCAGCAGTTCACACCCACTAAAGAGAATTTCTGGAAAGATCGATAACAGTTGAGTAAAGGAGTAGTGAGTTGAGTAACCAACTATTCAACCGCAATTGAAGTGGAGAGAAGTTGTCAACACCTTCTCCACTTTCACCATCTCACTATTACTCAACCGTCGACAGTTTCTTCCAGAAAAGAGGTCGAATGGTTACAATAGTTATGATATAAAATAAATGTTCAATCTATTGAACAGGGAGACAAGTTCTTAACATACGACAATATAACAAGTTCCAAGTCTGAAACACGACAACAAGTTTACTCTAAAACAGAGTAATTCAAGTTAATTAACCTTGAACATTCAACCTTCTTCTCAGAAGACTAGTTCAAAGTTATTCACACCAACTACATCCTACAGAGTCTGATACTCTGACCTCATTCTCCCCTCGCTTCCCTCCTTAAGACCAACCCTTCTCCTTCTCATTTTGTGATTGAAGCAAAACTGGAACGGTCATTGCTTGGTTTAGGCCAAGTTTGTAAAGATTGATCCCTCGAAACTAAATAAAGTTCTTCAGTAGCACAAATGTTTTAAGAATTGACGAATTGTCATCTGTTCACCCACTCTTTATAAAAATAGCCTTCAATTATTTTTTCCCCACAAACATTTTAACGACCACAGTGTGAGATTAATCTCTCAGTTATAAGTCTTCGATTTTTCAATCTCTGGAATTTTTCGTAATCTTAGAAACGGTTGATCTTAAGTCAGATTTAGTAACTAACTTTCAATGCCAATTCTTCTACTACCCACATTGGTGTTCCTGATACAAGAGACTCTTGCCTAGACTCAGCAATTGACTACATCTACACCTGTTTTGATAGAGAGAGTCAAACCTGCTGGGAATAAAGAAGCTTGTTATACTTATGTTAACAGGTGACTCACAAGTAAAGCAGTAGAATATTCAACCATCTTTGGGAGTTTTGACTGAAGAAGTAAAAAGAAAGCTTCAACACTAGACCAACATCACAAGCATGCCAGCTACATCAAAGGAAGCATCACCAGTTGTAGCTTCATTGGATCGACGTCAACAAAAATAAACAAAGGAAAATTTGGTTTCTCCTAACTTCCCCAACTCTTAGAAGTGTAGATACAGAATAACACCGTCAAATTACCTTTCCTTCAATATCCACCAACATAACAAGAAATGACAAAGCTCAGAAGAGTTACACTTGGGGACCGAAGGAATACATAAAACCCTCTCCCCATCAGAAGCTTCACTACCTTTGTTGAACCTGTTAACCAAACTATCCAAACTCTTATCGAGCACATGTGTGATTATCTGTACTTCTCGAAGGCACAACCATCATCTCTGTCAAGACACATCTCTCTGCCTTTGAACAATCTTCACTTATCACATACTTGGGGACTCGACATTTGACATCATATTAAGGATATTGAATCCATTTATTGGAGCCCATGTTTCATCCTTTTGGAGAATATTCATTTGTTTGTTCTGCGTCTACAAAGAACACATGGTTGAAGATAAACATCATATTTAAAACACGATGAACAACAAAGCATTATAATCGAATGAAGTATCAACTTGTATGCAATACTTCCTGGTCGAAGAGTTCACAATCTTAGATCCATGTCATACTCGTGTCCAAAGGGTTGAACGTTCTTTTAGTCCTTTCCCCTTTTATTAATATCTACACACAAGTCTGATATTAAATTAGACGTATCGCTGCCAAATTTCTACCCTTGTCGGTAATAGAGACATTACTAACCTACACATCGTGAGAAGCCGATCAAATGGAAGAATTTGCTACTCCTCAAATATTTTAATAAGATGAAATCCAAGTTTATAAAACTCCTAGTGCAATAAGACGTCAACAGGGAGAAGTTGTAAACCTACTTCAATTGTTTGTCCCACTAGTAGACGACTACGTCAAGCCATGTTTTTCATGCTATTCTATTAGAGATTTGATGCACCAGCCTCCTCACCTTACAAAACAGAGAGATCCTCATATTGCGCAACTATAACCTACATCTTTGTAAATCCATAGGTCTTCCTCTAAGACCGAATATCTATGAGGTACAGAGCCAGCCATGTAAGTTCCACCTCCCACTACTTGATAACCTCGATACCAACTCCGACTTAAACTAAAATTTGCATACAAGTTCTTGCTTCAGCCACAACTCGTCAGCAACAATCAACAATACAAACTCTCCCCTGTTATATACAAGAGGATCAATTGACTAGAAGTATGATATTTCTGTCAAATCATGTCATATCTGTTCTAGTGGTGAATTTCAAGTGAACTACACTTGGGGAATGATCATTGGAACAAGGCTTCTCTTCCCCAACACATCAAAAGATTCACCACCATTTATGAAAGACTGATTATTCGAAGAAACTGATCATTGATGAAAAGTTTCAATGAAGTTCATTCACCGCCACCGAAGACTCAATCATAAATTTTCTTAATTAGAGTCAATTGGATCATTAAGTTCAACAACATACAAATTTCCAATTCAATTAGATTACAACCTCAACATCAAAAGATGAATACTCATGAGCAGAGGAATGTATGTCTCCTCTAATTGTTTTTTGAGATTAACATCATTACTCTACCCCTATCAACGTTGGATGCTCACCTTAGCTCGATGCCTGTACACATGCATTTCCACTCTTAGGGGTACACACATAAAGTTGATAATGAATCACACCTAAACTGGATCTTTGTCTACATCAAGAAAAATATTAGGTTCATCAAGAGACTCTCCTGACTCTGTCTTCCACTTTGTTGCTACCATCTATAACTCAAGCCATCATCTCACCTTTACTGGCGTTCTATCTCTTGTCTACAACTACCTGATACTGCTTGCAACTCCTTACAACATCAACTCCATAACAAAGTCACTCTTCATCGAATTTGAGTTTTTGCACGCCTCCAAGTAGTATATCCAAGCTATTGCATATCTAACTCTGAAAGAAGACGTACTTATGAGTGAGGAATGGGGAAATGCATTCTATCACAAAAGTTGTTCGTACATGTCTCTTCTACAACATATTGAAAGGGCGCGACAATCGGATATTTGAGCTAAGAGATATGACTCTTACGCTAAAGTCTATATAATCTGAAATTTTACATGAGATTATTGATCACAGATGTTCACGCATGATTAACCGACCTAGAAAACTCCAAATTGATTGATTCTTGCTTCATATGATATCTTAGCCCCTTGGATTCAAAATTTAGGGTCGAGCGCATCAATCCGAGTTTGTATGAAGATTATATGGCCTTTTCCGTAGAAACTATACATGTTTGAATTTTCTGACAAGGAGTCTTCACAACAACTTTCAGTTCGTACAAGCTTGTATCTACCTCCTCAACTCATTTGAAGACTCGTATACATAAAAATGAATTGGTGAAGGAGCCTGAAACCCAATACACTTTCTCTAGAAGATGCAATATCACTTATCCATGGTCGTCATATACATGTGAACCAAATCATTATCATCCCCTTTGATAAACACCTCCTGGCTGTTCAACACTTGGGACTTGATCTTATGGACAAGATCAATTCAACTTCAGCGTCGACCTCAGAATCAAGTCAGTAACACTCAACAATAGCATTGAGGATAACAAGGCATGATCAACAGAATCTCTTCACACCAAGGTCGTCATACAACTAGGGAACTTACACTCTTTCTGTTGCTCACATTTAGAGTAGGGCTACACCACTACTTCTACCTGCTTCAACAACACCGGACTGCCAATTGGAAGCAAGAAATAGAATTAAGGTTCTCCTCCCAAGAGAGACGATGCTAATACACCAACAAGATAGAGTTCTTATTCCTGTAAAAGTTGTTAGTACAAATAAGAGAAGAACAGTAGATGAGAAAGAAAGGCGGCTTGTACTATTCGCATACACGGTCCCTCTCTTATCCATCCAACATGCTCTCCTCTTACATACCCGTCCATGCCAAGGATCCCCTCTCATGACCGTCCAAGATGTGGACTCTCACTTATCTATCCAAACTGTGGCCTCCTCTCTTGCATGTACAACAATGTGAACTTGCATAGACATACTTAAAAGCCTGAACTGCTGATGCTGCATCTTAGATAATGATATTGCGCCTCTATACATCTCTGTCAATTATCCCTGACTTACAGATCCATGAATGTGACGATATTCAGAGTTCATGCCTACTACAATATCTCTGGGTACTCAGACGCAACCAGGGTTTTCTTAGTTTCTGTAAAGTCTTCACTATGACCTTATACATCAATAATCATTTCAGAAAAGACTTCTTCAGGGATTTTCAAGGAATAGGTAATGGTTTTATCAGCTTGATCTACAATCAATACTTCTTCAGGGCCATTAGGCTCTTCTCTACTTTCGCCTGTAAAATCACCAATTGATAAAGAAAGGTGAGATTCAAGCTCAAACAAGAATTTTCAGAGTATGAGTGGATTAAATATGTAAATATAATTCATGAAGCATCTAAAACTCAATAAAATAGCCCGGAGGCTTAAAAACACGTTTGGTACTAAGCTCATAAAAGGCAATTTTACAGTGTCTTGTACTAATTTGGAAACTGGGAGCAATTTGTAATGAATCTAGGGTTGAATTGTATATCAATCTTTTCTTATGTATGTCCTCTACAACATATTAAAAAATTATACCAATCGGACAAGCGATCTAATAGATATGATCAAAACTCTCAACTATCTCCCAGCTGAAAAATTCATGAATTTTCATTATCTTGTCTTTATTCCCCCTAAACGAGATCTAAACCCAAATTTCTACGCGTTAGAAGATATACAGTTCTTTTCCCATCAAAATGCTGGGTCAACCATTAAAATCCGAGTTCATACGTAGATTCTACAACAATTCTAATAAAGGGGCTTATATCTGAATTTTCTGATGACGAGTTTTCACAACAAGTCTTGACTTATACAAGCATGTACCTACTTCTCTAACGTCCTCAAGTGTTCATCAACATGAATATGAATTTATGAAAGACTCTCATGTTTCAATAACACATGGGAATGCATCATCATTTCATGAAGACTTTACCAACACGCGGTATTGCCATGACGACTTCAACTCAAACTTCAATCAAGATGACTTCGCCTCTTTCACAACTATAAAACAAGACACGCACGGCCAGATTTATTATTCACGTGTATAACTTCCTTCAATCGAGTTTGGTTCATACCACTCAGGTCCAAGACGAATTTGTCCACTTCGATTACATATAGTTCGCTGCCTACAACGACAAGATGTCCACGTGTCTATTAACTCCATCAAATGCAACAATCGATGGGTATTGCTTCTCACACGATCGACTTTGCATGAAGCGAGCCTAATAAAGTCTTTCTCATCCATGTTCTCTCTACTTCGTTCGAGGCCTTCAATAGTCAAGACGTGTTTTCGTGCAAACTTGAATATTCACTTCAACTTCAAAGCAGCGCTTGACTTGCTAAGATGTGTTTTATCTACTTAGACTTCAAGTCACAAGTAAACGAGCTTGTCCACCTATCTTTTGAAAGATAAACGACTCCAATATAATTCTAATTTCGTTTGAAGTCACCAGCCAAACTTTGCTTAAACTTGCCCGTCCGTCTTCAATCAAGTTTCATTCACATCACTCAGGACCAAGACGAGTTTAATTATCTTGACCTCTAGTATCGCTTATCTGTCCGTCCTCTACTTTATTCGAAGTCTTCAACAATCAAGACGTACATGTCCATCAACACCATTAAATTGGCTTGAGGACAAGTGTATCCACTTTAAATTGAAGTCGTACTCACGTAACTACTGAAGCAAACTTGTTCGCCTCTTTCTCAAAGGGTCAAGTTCGTCTAGCAGCCATCGGGTCACGACTTTCCGTCTTCTTATCGAATTGTGCTTGCCCCTCTTATCATGCTAGATCGAGCAGTCCTAGCCTAATTTGATTGTTCACCGACTCGAACCCTAAAAAAATTTATACATCTTACTTTCTCAAATCCAGGATTCTACATATAGCTTTAACGCCATCTCATATGATCAATTTTACCTCCTTGTTCATCCACCTTCAATCACCTTATTTTTTCTAGCTACCTTTTCTCAAGTTCGATCAAGTTTGCTTCAACTGAAGACTCTTTTGTCCAGCTACCATACAAGACCTTGCCGTCAGGCTTCAATAAAAGTTCGCTAGTACACGTCAGGTCTAGAAGTATACCAACCTCAACATCAAGACGTGCTCACTCGCCCTACTGCCAGCTATTGTTATCCGATCAAGAGCTTTGATACCAAATCATTATTAACACGTCCAAGACGCTCTTCTATGTTCGCTTACTCAAAATTTCAAAGCAACCTATACTCCTCTAGTAATATCTAACCATTGAACTATCAAGTTATTTTTTGTTTATTTAGTTTATCTGTCAGGCCGCCATCTAATGGTTACAACGCAATATTACTCGTTCCGTGCTAAGCAGGGGACTTAATATAGTTGGTGGGTTTTTGACAAGGATAAAATAGTAAATCACCTCTCAATACTCTGATCTGAGAAATACCAGACTTTTAAAATTCAGTAAAAGAATTCTCGGGTAGACGCTTATCCTACTCTCTCTCAGGCGCATATCCCTGTCCTCTCTCTATATGTCTGGCCAACATATACGATCAAATTGATGAATTTAATCAATATTCATCACTATACAAAAAAATCAGAACAACACTGGCGCACACGATAAGTTTACCAAATGTTCTATGATTTTACATAAAATATCTTATGCTCCTAGATGTATTGCACACTAGTATAGAGCAATTTGAGTCCAACATATATGATCAAATTGATGAATTTAATCAATATTCATCACTACACGAAAAAATCAGAACAACACTGGCGCACACGATAAGTTTACCAAATGTTCAATGATTTTATATAAAATCTCTTATGCTCCTATATGTATTGCACACTAGTATAGAGCAATTTGAGTCCAACATATATGATCAAATTGATGAATTTAATCAGTATTCATTATTATAAAAAATCATTAAAACAACACTGGCGTACACGACAAGTTTCCCAAATGTTTTATAATCTTTAAATAAAATATCTTAGGCTCCTAGATGTATTGCACACTAGTATAGAGCAATTTGAATATTATTTTCGGGTGTTATATTCCACAGTTGGATCCCCGAAATTACTTACATTAATATTTATGCTCAAAACTGAATAATATTAACCTGTTACTTAAAGAGATAACCGACGCAAAACGAGTAAAAAATTTCGTAAAGGGTTCTAAAGCGCTACGCAACACTCATAAATGTGTCATAAATGTGTCAAAAACGTCTTGAAAATAAAAACCGCAACATTTGTAAGCGTTGCAAAAACGTGGCCAAAAATATTCCAAACCATAATTAGGTTTGAATATAGATTAGTAACACTTCTAGCGTTGCAAAAGTGTAACAAAAGTGTCTTTTAAATTAATTAGGGTTTGAAAAACGATTGCAACATTTATAAGCGTTCCAAAAAGTGTGACAAAATCTCAATTCCTAAATTTTACACGCGTCTAGCTTTCAAGCTGTCTAGCTCTCTTATCCACGCGTCCTGCTTCTTGACATAAGACTTGCACGCCTATCAAAGCCGAGCATGGACATCATGCTCCTATTGAAAAAATTATGTGAACTTCGCCTTCTTGCAAAACTTTTTCAAACCCTAATTTTTAAAGAGAGGGGGACATCTTTACCTCTCTTGCTTCCAATGTGTATGTTAGTCAAGCAACTAAGCCTACACGACTATTTTCAAGACAATACTTCAAAATAGAGCCGAGTTTACACGACTTGTGTTTCTTGTCAAATTTTTATAAAATTACTCTTTTACCCTCAGCGTGTGAGGCTGAGTACAAAGAGTAAAACATGAGTGTCCTGCTTCATATAAAAAATATAAAACTCTCACAAAGACCAAAGCTAGTCCCCTCTTATTCTATTTCACGTGAGGACAAGTTTGATGTCTCACCTTTTATATTGACGTAAAGACAAGTTTGACGTCCCTTTTCTTATTTCACGTGAAAGACAAAGTTTGCATCCCTCTTCTTATATTCACGTAGAGACCAAAATTTGGTCTCCTCCTCTACTTCACGTGAATGACGTTGGGTGGTCCTCCCTCTTATTCTCACGTGGATGAGCTAGGATTTGACAAATCCTTATCTTTGCTCACAAGAATAAATTAGGGTTAAACAAAGCCTAAACTATACTAAACCTCTCTCGCATATATCTTTCGTGTGAGGTTTCACTATAATCTTTTTATGCTCAACTGCATACTCTTATCAACTATCAACCACAATTGAAGTGGAGAGCAGTTGTCAATACCTTATCCATTTTCACCATCTCACTATTACTCAACCGTTGACAGTTTCTTCCAGAAAAGAGGTCGAGTGATTACAATAGCTATGATATAAAATAAATGTTCATTATATTGAACAGAGAGAAAAGTTCTTAACACATGACAATAGAAAAAGTTACAAGTCTGAAACATGACACCAAGTTTACTCTAAAACAGTGCAATTCAAGTTAATTAACCTTGATCATTCAACCTTCTTCTCAGAAGACTTGTTCATAGATATTCGCACCAACTACATCTTACAGAGTCTGATACTCTGACCTCATTCTTCTCTCGCTTCCCTCCTTAAGACCAACCTTCTCCTTCTCATTTTGTGACTGAAGCAAAACTGGAACGACCATTGCTTGGTTTAAGCCAGGATTGTACAGATTGATATCTTGAATCTAAACAAAGTGCTTCAATAACACAAATGTTTTAAGGATTGACGAATTGTCACCTGCTCACCCACTTTTTCCCAAAATAGCCTTCAATTCATTTTCCCCCACAAACAACATTTTAAGAGATGCTTCGTACAAAAGCCATTTTTGATGTTCAGGAATACAAGTCACAATCAGTCTCAATGGTAAAAATTAGAGGACGCAGTAACAAGATTGATAGGCTATTTTAAATGGAGAAGAAATAAAAATGAGATAAAATTGGAGTTTAAGAGAAAATCAGAAGTGCATATTGTAACTTCTACATTAGAAGAGATGGCTGTCATATTTAGGATTCCTAGAATAGAAGGAAGATTAGAGAAATCATATCTTATGAGTGGGGGTGCATTCAAATGGAATAAGTTTTATAGAAAAGTTTTTGGTGAAAAGAACATGTGAAAGTTATTGATATAGAATGCAATACTAGATCTCGTTAAACTGGAAAAAGATAAAGATGAGAAATATAAAAAATAAATGGAAATAGCAAAAAAAAAAACAAAAAAAAAGAGTATGTGGTTGGTGAAAAGGAACAAAATGCAATAGACGATCGTAACAACTAATGCAGAATCACAATGTTCCAACTAGTGTTATTGGTTGTTTTGTATATTTGTTGGTGAGATTTGAACATATATTTAAATAATTTAAAACATAGATGGATATATATTCGCTATACTAATGAATTAATATCTTTTGTGTTTTTGATACAATTATGGTATGTTGAGCATACTCATTGTATTCCACCACTACAATTAGAGAAAGGAAGCATCTTACCAAGAGCTTCCAGGTTGAATCTTAAAAAAATTTCGATGGAACTTACAAAAGATTTGAAATGTACAGATTACCTGGTAATTATATGAACATAATTTTTTTTTTTTGTATATTATATATTAGCCAATGTATATAGACTATACTGGAAAAAATTTTGTTTGTATTACATAAGCTAGTAATTAAATTTCCCATTTTTTATAAATGTACACAATGTATAAACTCTGCATTGATACAAATATATGTTTATGCTGTAGAAAATAATTTTTATTCACTGCTAATTATAAGGTGCATTTCACTATACTGATGCTAAAGTGCAGATACCATATACAAAAGTGTAGATACAATATACTGACTTTGTGTGATGCTATGTTAGGAGTGCAAATAACATATACCATGTTTATGTTTTATGTTTTTTGCAAAATACAACAACCATGTGCATGTTTTTGTGGTGCAGATTATCTATCATATATTTATTTTAATGTAATAACATGCTACACCATGAGACACAGTTTAGTTTGAGGTGTTATTTTTGGTAGTGTCTATTCCCTATACTCTCAAAATTTTAGAAAGTGATATATAGTTTAGTTTTAGTTGCACTGATAAAATAAGTTTATTTGTATTACAAATACCGTCGAGTTTCTTCGAAGAGTATAATGAAGTTGAAAAGAAAGCTTCGACGGAAATTGCAGAGAGGGTGCAAGAACAACATGGAATGGATGGTGTTGAACATGAAAGAGTACAACAGGAATAATTGGATGGTACTAAAGAGGATAAGTATAAATATTTGGGGCTTACGATAAATGAAAAATGAATGGTTAGGTAGATCCAATAAGGCTTCAAATTGTGAATGACATCTGTTATAAAGCTTACCCAGATAGAAAGCCTGGATCTAACAAAGAAAGGCCTTCAGGGACTGACTCTGGTAGAGAAGAAACAAATTCAGAAACTGAATCTGATGATGTTGATCTAATGAGCTTTGGTATGGAAGATACAATTGCTATTTGTACTGACCCAAATGAAGTTCCAAGTGTAACTACTCTAGAAAATACAAATCCAAAGAGTACTGAAAAGAATAAAAAACTCTTTCAAGTATCCAAGATAACTCATCGAATGGTTTTGATACTTCACAATACAAAGTTTGGTCTACCGCTGAGTTTACTCAAAAAGTCGATGAACTGCTAGAGGAGAAGAGCTTAACAAATCCCACACCAGGAAGCTATACTCCTCTTTGTAAAATTATCATATTATATGTCAGTATATATTTAGTGCACTATTACTAAATCTTTTTTTTTATTTTGTTTCTATACTTACAACCAGAGTTATTAGAAGTTCAACATGTAGCAGCTACAACAATGATGGGTGCGATAGACGGTGCTATTAATTCTCTTCAAAAGAAAAAGGTATCTTGCTATGGCCTGCAATGTTTAATTTCAACTTCATAAACATGATGAGTGCATATCTTCTACAGATTAGCAAGCTAAACTAGGACACATAGTTTAGTTTTAGGTGGTATTTTAATGTACTAATTAGGCAGTGCATATTCTATATAATGTTTTCATTCTTTCTACACTATTTATGTCCTTTTTAATAGTGAAAATTGCTTATACTCTGAAAAAAAAACTATGTACTAATATAGCAGTGCAGATCTATATACTTTATTTATTTCTTCTACACTATTTAGGTTTTCGCCTAATAGTTTTATCTGTATTTTTAACTTTTATAGGATTGTACTATTCAAAGTGTGCTGCCGAGAATCGAGTTTGTTCCCTTGGTTTATGAAATACTGAAGTTGAAAGAACTGAATGCACTATCATTGGAAGATGTTCTTCAGTTGGTTGTGACAGGAAAGTACATTTACAAAACATAATTTGAAAAGTATCTGAAAAATGATGAAGAAGATGTTGTGGATTTGAACAGTGATGAACCAGAAAAGAATAGAAATATCAAATGATGATATATTGTATGAAAGAATTGTTCAAGAATGGCCAAAGAGTGGGAGTCTCGAAAGTCTAAGTCAATTAGATTCCACACATGTCATTGAAAAGTATTATGCAAAAGATTTGTTGCCTCTTCCAACCGAACCAAAAGAATCTACTCCAAAAAAATTAAAAACATCTTTAGGATGTTTTTATTAAAGTTGTTGATGGCGGAATAGAGATATCCGTACATGTTTCTAGTTTTGCATCAAAATATAAGAGCATTGTATTTCTTCTTATATTCCACAAAAGAATTAAAAATACAGTCTCTACAAATGGCTACATGAGTCCTACATTAACCTCGTAGTCTCTCTAAATACATATAATGTTTATGCCATATTGAACTGGTCTCAATTAGTATGACTTCCATGGCTTAATTCCTTGAACTTGTCTCAAATGTGCATCAATATCAATCTATTGCCACAACGCAATAAAAATAAGTTATATCTACCCAACTGATGCCTGTTCTTGAAGACACATCTCAAATTCGATGATCGATCCTCAAGAACGCCGTCTAGTTTTAACGGGTGATCCTTAAGGAAGCATCGCATCGCAATGATCGAGCCTTGAGGACGCACGCAAAGCTAAACAGTTCAGCCCTCGAGGATGCATCATGGCCTGATGGCCGGTCCTCAAAGAAGCAAACCAAACCAGTTGGGGTGAAATTCTAACATGGTGCGATCAGTTCAATTTGAGACGATATGCCATTTCCCCACTGTTAGAAAACGGATTTGCCTGGCATAGAAAATGGGCATATTTTCCTATGCCCATTGAAGTTGCTCTTAGAAAGCTAAGTAGTGATAATAGCAAAGAAGAAATAAAACTAGATTATGATATATCTTACTAGTATAAAGGAAATACTTATTTTTGGTTGGTGTAAGCCTGATATTACAAAACTAATCTCTAATATTATTGATACCACTATGTATGTATCCAAGCGTAAAATTGCATTTTAAACATATCTTTATATATATACAAAAATACATTGTTTTTAAAATAAATTAAAAAACTTTCAAATTTTATATTTTTCAAATATATAAATTGGATTTTTATAAAATTTATATATGTGGAAAGCTCTTTGAATTATCTACGTAATGAGTACAAATAAAAATATTAGATTTTTATTTTTAAATAAATTTTTTTTATTGTTTTCAAATTTTATATTGTCAAAGAGTCCAATACAATCATGTGAATTGCATATGTATTCTCACTAGTCTTTCATTAACTTAGTTATAAAATTCGGTAACTTTATTGAACCTATAACTTTTCCGCTTTCTGATGGAAAGAGTATTAAAGAGTTAAAAGGAGTTTGAAGAAATGGGTTATGATGTATCTAAATTGGGAAAGAGATTTGATCAACTAAATATAAAAGATGAACAAGAGAAAAAAATTGAAAAATGCAGTTGAGATATTAGAATAAGAAGAAAAACACAGAAAAGAGAAATTGAAAGCCAACAACAACGATTTAAGGAAGTTAGTTGAAGAGACTTTAAGGGTTCAAGAGGGAATTAAAACCCAGAAATCAGAGATTAAGAGGAATAGGTCTAAGAGCTTCCACAATCATGAAGAGTAAAAGCTATAAAAGCTAAGCTATATTTGGCTTTTAACTATAACTATGTTGTGGTCTTGACACCAAAATCCAAATACAAACGTATTTAAAATTAACGTCTGATATCAAACGTACTTCAAGATTCCATTTGATAACACTAAGTAAGTGCTTTTATACCATCCATAGTTCAAACGCACTTATTAAGTGCTTTTCAAATTGGGACGCAACTAAAGATACCGTCTATATTTTAAACGTGTTTAATATCTCCGTTCAATCGCAGATGCAACTAATGGTAGCGTCTCGCTATATATGGCTAGTGTTAAACTGGGTAGCTAAATTTAACTATCTGATATAGTTCTTTTAGCTTTTAACACCTTTAGTATCTCTGACTACGCCCACCTTTTATTTTATATATAGCTTATGATTTCATGATTGTGGAAGCTCTAAGAAGAGAAGAATTATGGATGATTCAAACAGGAATTATAAAGAGTTTAGAAACTTTGCCAATATCCCATGGTAACGATGATCCAAGTTTAGAGAGCGAGAGTTCTTTTGTTAACTGGTTTTTTTTTTCCTTCTCTTTAGCAAGTTAATTGAATTAATGTGATTCCAAATAAGTTCTTTTTTTTTTGGTTATTTTGTCTAACTAAAGTGTGATCATGAATGGGATAAAAATAGCTTAATTTGTAATCATCTGTTTTGGTTGGATTTTTATTGCATTTTTCTAAGGAGGTACCAGTAGAATCTCATAATATGTCCTAGTTCATTTGCACAACCAGAATAATCGAGAACCTGTATGCTAATTAAGGTTTTTTTTTTTTGAGAAGAAAAGGGTATACATTAAAAAAAAAAAATTATGTACAAAAAGAGGTTTCATAGTGATACCTCAGACCCAAGAGAAAAGAAGGAAATAAAATTTTCTACACTTTTACAATGAATTCCCAATGAAAAAGGACTTGGTTAATGGTGAATCCTTTAAAAGTTCCTCCGGTTGAGCACCAAAGGAAAAGAGTTTGCTTAACAGCTACCGTAATCTCCTCATTTGATTTAGTTCTGCCTCCAAAAATCCTAGCATTTCTGTCTTTCCAAACTTCCCACATGATTGCATAAGGTAGGACACTGCAAATTTGTTTGTGCAATTCCTTCAGCTTCCAAAACTTCCTACTCGCAATTAGGCTTTGGAAATGCTGTTGCATGATCCAGTGCAAATTTAGTGAAGAGAGAAAGTAATTCCAGAGATGAAGAGCTTTTTCACAATGCAAGAACAAGTGATTGCAGGTTTCAGCATGTCCATAACAGATAGCACATAAAGTAGACTGTAGATTTACCCATATGCTGTAGCATGCTTCTAGTAGGTATAGAATTGTGCATGGCTGCTCAAACCAGAAAAGAAGCTTTAGGTGGAATGAATTTATTGCTCATATATCCCTCAAAATTGCATTCTTAAATATCTGCCACTAAGCTTGAGTACATCTTCTTAGCTGAAAAGTCACCTATCATCTTGTCGTCTTCATTTTGAGTTAGAACAACATTTCTCAAATCGTGTTTTAGCTCCAGTAGATAAGTTCTTTCAGCTGGATTCAGAGTTCTTTTAAAACATAGAATCCATTCATTATTGTTAATATCTGCAACTGATGCATTTTTATGTACGCTGATCCTAAAGAGTCTTGGAAATCTTTTTGCAAGAGATTCCTTCTGCAGTCACCAATCCTGTCAGAAAGAGATGCTGCTACCACTCATAACCTGAAAAGAAGAAACTTCATGAAAATCTGTCTTTGCTTTAGCAATCTCCATCCACATACTTCTACCAATTGAATCATTTGTTTGCCTAGGAGCCAGAAATCTTGCTTCAGATTTATTCTTTTCACAAATAATATTTCTCCACAGTGCATGCTTGTTTGTAGAGTACCTCCAATGCCATTTAGCTAATAAAGATTTGTTAACAAGTCTGATTTTTGATAGCCAAACCGCCTTTCTTTGTAGGCCTGCATACCTTCAACCAACCAACCAACTCACTTTTCTATTATCTTCATTCTCCCCCATAGAAATTTTCGCATAATCTTGTTCAATCTTTTTTCAATGGACACAGGCATCCTCAAGAGTGAAAGAAAATATATAGGGATACTCTCTAGTGTTTCAAAAAGAAAAGAAAATGTGTTAAATGCACATAATTTTTGTATATTCGAAATGTTGTGGCTGTGGCCAAGATAATGAACAGTGAACACCGTCGAATGCCTAACATTTCCTAAGAAAGGTCCAAGGAAATTGACATTTATAAAACAAAAAAAAAAGTTTCTATTAACTCTAAAAATCAAAAAGCAAATGATGATTTTGGATAAAAATCCCTTGCAAAATACTTAACTTTTTGGAAAGCCTCATAATCTGAGGAATATGAGATCACTGCAACATTTGGGTTGCCTTCCAATCAATCTCCAAGAATCTTTTGTTTCTTGGCAGTGTTCATGTACGGTCGGATAACAAACTCAGTCGGGGCTTCACTCTGATCAACTGTTCCTAATTTGATCTGAGACATCACAACAACGAATGAGTGACAGAAATTGAGAGCTAAAGGCAGCCCTTTCATAAATAGCAGAAATCAAGAGAAGCAAGAAATAAGCAATTTTTAAGCAATATGTGGAGCATTGTCACTTAAACAAAACATTGACAACCACTAGGCCTGTTTGGGAACCAGTTATAGATAACCAGGAAGCAGTTGCAACAAACATGAACATGGTAAATAACTTTCTAGATGATGAAACTAAAGCTGGAGAATGAATAGATTACGGCAACTGTTCTCTCGGATTCAAGTTAATCACATATTAAAACACGGTAGATAACTTTCTAGATGATGAAACTAAAGCTGGAGAATGAATAGATTACGGCAACTGTTCTCTCAGAATCAAGTTAATCACGTATTAAGTAGAATTCCTAATGAAGGGTTAGAATGTGAAGAGCCCGACTTCTAACAGACAGTTCACTGGTTGTAGCAACGCTAATAACCAGATGCTTCAAAAAAAAAAAAAAACAGATTCAAACTTAACAAGTCTCTAGCAAGTTCAGGTCAAAGCCTTGGCATGTCAAAAGACTGTTACGTTATTGCTAGGTTGGTTAGAGATAAAAATGAGAACCACATTTGGTGGCACGAACCACCTGAATCTGTAACTGAGGTTCTCCAGAATGATGAAGATATGGTTTAAGAGTTATATATTCTGTTTTAGCTAAAAAAATGACTTCAAATGATTCAAGAAACAGATGATAACCTGGTAAAGCCTTAATTCAAAACGAGGACCAACTTCTTTTAATTCGATTGATTAAGGACCACTAGGTTTGCCATAGACATGATGCCTGCATATTCAAGAACAAAATCAAACCCAAAGCAAGATAGTCACACTGCATTCGAGATCATTACATTTGCAACAACAGTTCAGGCCACAAAGAACCACAACTAGAATACCAACAGTAAATAGACCAAAATTTTCTGTATATGCTTTCAGTTTTACTTTTTTGGTCATGTGGTAAACATTGGGAAAGGTAAATATAATGCACTAAACACACAAGAAGCATATATATCCAATGAACCAATACAAGGTAGTCGGAAACAAAAAATATCTATTCTAGTTCTATGACACAAAAGCTTGACAAGGATTATAAATACGATGACAAAGTAACACTAGTTTACTAAATAAGTTCACCACTCAACCAAAATCTTCGTTAGAATGTATAGCACATGTTAACATACACCACTATTTACCAACAAGCAATTCCTAAAAACCAAATGAAATTCCCATGTGTCCAAACCATCCAGTTCTGTTGCAGGTCTTACATATAGGAGCTGCTGTATCTGAAGCCAAGTGTCATTGGCTCGTTTATAATGGTCTAAGAGACCTTTTGCACTTTTCTTTTTAACCTTGCTATATGTGCTCACCTAGTTATACCCCCAAAACTGTCTAGGCTTGGAGACCAAAAAGGCAAATATTTTGAACTTGCATTTTCTTTATTTTGTTTCCTTTCTTCTATTTTATATCTGAGACTGCATATTTAGACTCCAACGTCAGTGCTCTTAACCTAACTTTTGACAAAACTTTTTTCTTTCGGACATGGGACCGTGGTAAGTAGTAAAGTTGAATTGATATTTACTACTTACCACGGTCCCATGTCTGAAAGAAAATGTCACCAATGTAAATATCAGTACACTTGGGGTCTCTCCTATGCCTCTCCCTTCAGTTGGGAGAATTTTGCAAGGTTATTTTTTAGTCAGCATTCTTTACCAGATTTGTGGAAAGAGAACACTTATAAATTTTACACAAGCATGTGAAACTGATAAGCAATAATCCAACCTAAATGAGATATAATCAGACTGATTAGAAAGGGTTATGATGCGCTTTAAATCTGGTTTTGGCACAGGAAAGAGATGCTTCAAGATATTGGCTGTCCTTTCACCTAACTGTAATCAATCAACCAGACAAATTATGCACCTTTTCGTACAGAAAAAACATAAACATCTAAGTCAAAAGCACAGTAGAAACATCAACGTTCGAATATGGAATAAGGCACATCGAACCAACTCATGATAATAGAAAGTATTATACCCACTCAATAGGTTGACAAAAATCAGAAAACATACTGCCTTTGGAATAAATGAAGCACAACATAGGTGGAAAGATACTGTGAAATAGCTTTTAACCAGTTCTTTCCGTCAACATAGGTGGAAAGATACTGCCTTTGGAACAGAGGTTTTTTCAAATGCACCCAATAACTACAAAATCCAAAGATTTAAATGAGGATAAGTTTACCTTGCTACTGAAGTTGTCAAAAAATAGATGAGGATAAGCTTCAGACATTGTTCCAACAGACTTTTTGTCCTTAATATTATGTCTTGTCACCTAAAAATATTACATAAAACAATGGAAGTGTTTTATGCCTCAAACATTGAACAAAAAAGCACACATAAAAAGGTAAGTATCAGCACCATGAGAAAATCTAACTTTAAATTAAATTGCATACCACATTGTGCAATCCAAAGTATGCAGTTGGACCCAGCGGTAAATGACAAACAATTATACCATCTGGGCACCACGATGTTCATGAACCAACACAACATCTGAAAAATCATGTGCCCGGCAAGTTTCAATAATTTCAGAGATGACCAGCATTGAAGAAATCTCAATTTAACAACTGTATGTTTGCAACGCATTGTAAACAAAAGACCGTATCTTAGTACTAGCAAGACAAACAAAAAAACAAATACTCTCCAAACCTGACCACCACGATTCATTCGCTGAGCATTAGGGAAAACAATCTTCAACTCCTGGCACAACATAATAAACCAGTAAGCGGAAGACAACAAACAAACTTTATAAGGAAAAGATAGACACCATAAGAAAGTAAATTCAAAGAGGATTTTGATCTAAATACCTTGGCAAACTGGGTTAGAGGGGCACTTGGACTACGAGACGTTGTTATCAAAATCTTTGGATCCCTTTAATTAGCATTTGCATACTCGTCATCTATATGAGACCTAGGTACTAATATATACAGCAAAAAAAAATCAATTAAACAAAATATGAAAATTCACAAAGCCCCAAAACTTCAAGATACATGAACATATGGAAAGACCCTAAAATCCTAAAAATAAAATAAAAAATTACTTACTTTCTGTGTTTACATCCTCGAGATCTATTTGTCGACACAACTCTGGCTCTTCGTTTCTCAGCTCCGTGGGGATCGGTTTACCCTCTATGCAAAGATAAAATGTCAATTAAACACTTCTCAATTTATTCATACATATTAACTAATCCTAACTTCAACAAGTATACCAAATATCTTGTTACAAGTTACCTACACAAAACAAATGAATTCAACTCAAATGAATTATTGGTGGTTATGAAGAAAAAGAGAAGAAGCAATGTGCTATTAAAAAGCGCTGGAGAATTAGGTTTTAGAACTACTGAGTTTTCAACAAAGCGATGCTTGCCAAAACAGCACGGAGTTTCGTTATTGAACCTTAAGCTCTTTGGATAAAAATGATTCCAGTTGAACATTTCTCTTGCAAGAATCCTTTTAATGGTCATCTAAAATAAAATGGCTCTCGTATATGGAAAAGTATGGGCTTAAAAGAGTTAAACAATCTAGTTAGCCTTAAGAGATTAAGAACCTGGTCAGTAACAGCCAGTGCAAACTGTGAATTCCATTATTAATTATACTTCCGATACATGAATGTGCAACAATTTCAGCATCTTCTTCCTAATGCAAATATAAATAAAGTTATTTGTACTCCTATACTTGCTCAAACTCAAATAAAATCAAATGAGGTTTAACTTAGTTTGGTCTAAGTGAATTCAGCATAACAAAAGTCTAATGCAGCAGCGCAGAACAACTCCTCGAGTTGACAGTGATTGATCTTCAGTGTTGTTTCTGGTATTAAAAAGTAAGAGGGATTATCCAAATAGTATAGCTCACATAAACACTTACATTCACAAGATAAGCAGTTATAACACTTCTAAATGCATCAATTACGCAAGTATGAGTATACATCACGGTGCAGGATACTGCTGCAAACGCAATGATAACAACAGTGGACAAAGCCGGAGCGATAAAATTAGGTTAATTAAGAGTGTTAAAAGATACAATACCTTCTAGAGCTTTATTAATTTCTCGCTTATTCTCATATAACTGACGTTCCTTTCCTTCCAAGTTTTTTCTGTATAAGTATTCTTGCCCCAATCGAATATTTCCGGGAATCATATTACATAATCACTAGAAAATCAGTACACCAGAAATTATGACGATGATGGCAGTGACTGGGTTTGAATTGAGTTAAAGCGACAGTCAGTTTGTAGAGATAACTAGGTTTATCCAGAGAAAACGAGCAAAAGGGTAAAGAAAGCCCAGGGCATTGGAGGAGGAGCTGTTGGCTGGTAGAGGCCAAGACAGGTTTAGGGTTTCAATTTTGAAAATTTGTCGGGGCGAGTGAGATGGTGATATCATAATTTTTTTTTTTTTATATTTTTAATAGGAAAATAAATTTAGTTAAAAAGGAAGATTACATAAAGTTCAGATCCCTCTGTAGACTGTAGAGGTTCAATTATCCATCCTGATGCATTAAAAAAAAAATCTAATCATGAGAAATAAAACTAGACCTACTAAACTTGCTGTTTATATCAGCTACGTTGTTTGTATCCCTGTGTGAATAAACATAAATCCAACATTCAAATTGTTTTAAAATAATTAGAGCATCACTTATAAAATTTAAATTCGTCCATTTTATTGTTGATTAGTTTTCATTCACTACCTCAATTACATTCTTGCAGTCCCCCTTAAATTCAACTCTTGAGAAGCCTTTTTTCTTAACCCATCTTACTGCTTCAAAGAAAGCTGCTGCCTCCGTCTGTTCTGGTTCTGTTGTTGTTCCTGGGCATGCTCTAGCTCCAATGCATACACCTGCATGATTCCTAACAATTAGTCCAATACATGTTGTTTGTGGGGAAAACGAATTGAAGGGTAACTTAGGAAAAAGTGAGGTGAGCAGGTGATAATTCGTCAATCCTTAAGCATTTGTATTGTTGAAGTACTTTGTTTAGATTTGAGGTATCAATATGTACAATCCTGGCCTAAAACAAGCAATGGCCGTTCCAGTCTTGCTTCAGTCATAAAATAAGAAGGAGAAGGGTTGGTCTTAGGGAGGAAAGCGAGAGAAGGTTGAGGTTAAAGTATCAGATTCTGCAGGATGTAATCGGTGCGAATAGCTATGAACAATTGAGTGATCGCGTTCTTCTATGTTTGATTTTAAGATTCAGACTTGTTTTGTTCTTAACTTCCTTGTCTTGTTCAATAGATTGAGAATCTATTTATATCATAGCTATTGTAACCACTTGACATCTCCTCTGAAGAAACTGTCGATGGTTGAGTAGTGGTGAAATGGAGAAGGTGTTGACAACTGCTCTCCACTTCAATTGCGATTGAATAGTTGTTTACTCAACTTACCACTTCTTTACTCAAATTTTATCGAGCTTTCCAGAATTTCTCTTTAGAGGGTGCACTACTGCACCACATGCCGCAGACCGCTAGACCAAAACCCTAATGAATATCCCCACATTTGCGATATTTGATGTCTCGTGTAATATTGTAGTATTAAGCACTACTGATTAAATCAATTGAGACATGCTCAATGGGTCTCTTGACTAAAGACTTCTCTTGATTGACTAGTTGATGAGTCTGTCTTGATTGACTAGACTGATGAGTCCAGCAGACTAAACTAAAATAAAATCAATAAGTCTTGCTTGACTAGCTGATGAGTCTAGCAGACTAGAATAAAATAAATATGCATTTATTTGTGTATGAGGAGCAGTGTGTTCATCTTAGTCAATTTTGTATCGACATGCTTATTTCGTAAAAACAAGTGTATGCTGCTGAGCACGAAAAATTGTATGTGAAGCCTCATACGAAAATATATGTGAGAGGCCTAGTATAGCTTAGGGTTTTGAAACTTGTCAAAACCCTAATTTTCCAAATCAAGATATTCACATGAAAGGAAGAGGAAGAACGCCAAGCTTTTGTCCAGAAGCAAGAGTCTCACGTTTTACTCTTTGCACTCAGCCTCATACGTTGAGGGTAAAAGAGTAAAATACCAATTTTTGACAAGAAGCAGGACATCATTTTTTTTAAATAAGAAGCAATACAATCGCATTTTACTCTTTGTACTCAGCCTCACATATTGAGGGTAAAAGAGTAAAATGCCAATTTTTTGACAAGAAGCAAGTCGTGTGAGTTCGGCTTCTGAATGAAGGCATACGATTTTTGCCTCAAGAGTAGTCACGCAAGCTTAGCTTCTTATCTAAGGCGTACACATTTGAAGACAAGAGAGGTAGAGACGTCTTCCTCTTCAAGAATTAGGGTTTGAAAGTGTCAATTAGGGTTTTGAAGCTTATATGCTGAGAAGCAATAGTCCAAAAACCATATTAGAGCAAGACACAAGACATTCACGCCAGGTTTGGCCAAAAGGAAAAAAAACTCATGTTTTACGCTTGCGCTCAGCCTCACATGTTAAGGGCAAAATAGTAAAAATACCAAATCTTTGGAGAGAAGCATGACGTCCATGCTTGTCCTTTGAGTGAAGTCGTGCAAGCCTTGCCTTAAAAGCAAGATGCACAAGCAAGGGTAAGGTGCATTTGAAAAATTAGGGTTAGCTTTCCTTTTCAAAATTAGGGTTTGAAAGTACTTTTTGACACGCTTATAAGTGTTGCGAATCTATTTTCCCAATTAGGGTTTAAAAGTACCTTTTGACACGCTTACAAGTGTTGCAAAACTTATTTTCAAGCATTTCAAAAACCTGATTAGAACTATTTTCACTCATTCTTTTTAGTTGTCTCTTGAAACAAAGGATTCATGTGACTTAGGTGGGATTTTTAGCTAGTAGAAGCTATGAAATTGTGTTTGTCACAATTTTGACTTTGAATTTAAGCACATCCGTGGTACTTTAATCAAATAAATCCATATATAGAGCTATATAGGTGTTTTAATAGGTTAATATTGCTCAGTTGAGTGTGAATAACATGGGTAATTTTTGGGAATTCAGCTGTGGAATATATCACCAAAATAATATTCAAATTGCTCTATACTAGTGGGCAATCCATCTAGGAGCTTGAAATTTTATGTAAAAATCATAAAATATCTATGAATGTTGCAGTAAGCACCAGTGTTGTTCTAATGATTTTGTACAGTAATGAATATTGACTAAATTCATCAATTTGATCGTATATGTAGTTGGTCATACGTACAGAGAGAGGACATGGATAAGCACCTGAGAGAGGGCTGGGATGAGCACCTGTTTAAGAATTCTTTTGTAGGATTTTAAAGTTTAGTATTTCTCAGACCAGAGTCTTGAGAGGTAAGTTACTATTTTATCCTTGTCAAAAACCCACCATCTACATTAAGACCACTGTTTAGCGCGGAAAGAGTAATGTTACGTGGTAAGCACTAGATGGTGGTCTGCCAGACGAAAAATAAAATAAAGCATAACTATACAGTTCAATGGTTAGATATCACCAGAGGAGTAGTAGTCACTTTGAACTTTTGAATAAGCAGGCTAGAAGAACTTCTTGAATTTGTTAATAGTGATTTGATAGCAAAGTAAGGCTCTTGGTCGGATAAGCATAACTTAAATAGTATACAAGTGAGTACTACTTCGAAGTTGAGGTAGACAAACATGTTTAGTCCTGAGATGTATAAACAAACTTTGATTGAAGCCGGACGTACATGCTTGAACAAAGTTGGACTGACAGCCTTAAACGAGGCTAGATATGTAAGTAGCAAAACTGGTCGTATAAGTTTGATATAGTTGATGGACGTATGCGTCTTAGATGTAGCTGGACACGGAGCTTCCGATCAAAGCTAGACGTACAGGTTTGAGCAAAGCTAGACGTGATAAGATTGGCTGAGTTGATGGATAAGTTGTAGCTTGAACGTACAAGTTAGGTCAAGCATTAGGGCAGTCAAGTTGTGGTTGAAACAGACAAGCTTGGAGACTTAGCTGGAAGGACAAGTCTCGGCTAGGTAGTAAGGAGGACAAACTTATTAGGATTTGAGTTGATGAACGGATGAGCTAGGCTGGAGTTGTTCGGTCGAGTAGGCTAGGAAAGGCAAGTTGCTATAGTGTATGAACGATGCCTTGACCAGGCAACATCAATTTGTCTTGTGCATGAGAGTGTTAGCCTTTTTTCTATTTGGATTCAACCTTGTTTGTTATAAGAAGACCTTGTTCCCATCAAAGAAATTTCTCTTCTTTTAGTGTTAGTACTATAAACAAAGTTTGCTTCTTCCTTTACTGGCTACGTCTTTAAAACCCTTATTTAATAAGCCTAATTAAGTCTTCTTGTTGACACAAATGTGTCAACTACACCATTAGCTACCAGGTAAATTAGGTTTTCCTTTTGTTGATGGTGGGTTTTTCAAAAGAGAGAAAATTGTAATACCACTTTTGCCTAGCTACAGATGCATGAAATTAATATGCATAATTTCTTGACATGGCATCAGAATTATGAATACTACTCTTATCCTACATTCTGCAAGAATATCGAGAAGGGATATTCAGCTCCTGGCTAAATTAGCCATGTAGCTCTTTTACATATATGCACCATAGAAATTTCAGAGCTATACTCAACTAAATCCTCGTTGTTTCATGTGCATCCATGCAAACTACATGTATTAACCAGAATATACTGATTATACAAAATCGCGAACATTCATAATTGAGGTTATTCCATATCTGAATTAAAATGCTAATCATATGCATACCATCTAATTGCAGAGTCGCATCAAGCATTATTTTAAGTTGCAAACTTCCACGACTGAATCTCTTGAATATGTTCTTTATGCACTGCATAAAGTTGAGCACAAATGCTAAAAAATTAAATCTCATGCGACTGAGAAGCCCTAAATAAGCCATAATTATGGCCATAGCATTAGCAAATGCCAAGGCTAGGGCATGTAGGCAATGGCCATGACACCAACAAGTGCCAGTCCTATCGAGCCCTAGCCACACTCCCAACACCAACGAGTAGCGTACATACATGTGCCAGAAGGCCAGAAAAAAAGCTAACAAAGCCAATATAACGCGCCAAACAAGCACCTGGAGTGCTAGCGCTAGCATCAACGCCAACGGTGGCACTGCTAGGGCCCCTTTTCCTTATTTTCTTCTCTTTCCTCTTGTGCTTCTGTCACATCGTTCTCTTCTCCTGTGCTAGTGTCATTTCTTGTTTGCTTGACCTAGCATCATGCTTGCACCATCACCTAAGGTACAACCATGACACTGGTAGGTGCTAGAAACACCACGGTCAAGCCTATAACATTTATATGCATCATTATAGCTAGTACAAATTGTATGTTGCAAACATACCACAAATATGCCTTTGCCATGCTAAGTTGGCATAGAACTTACTAGTAACATTCTGTTATAACAAAACTCAGTCTCCATTAACTTTGACGAGAAATCAAAACATATTACATGGGGGGATTCTTCATGGGTATTGGTTTGGTGGTTTACAACAACATGCGGCGTGGCAACACCCCATGATAAGGAAGTTACAAGATAGTGGTAAGGTTGAAGCAGTTGATGGAGTAATGGAGTAATGGTTTCCCAAAAATTCCAAGACAGTTATACCATTATCCCACAACTTCCATCTCTCTATCTCCATCTCTTCACTACCTCCACTGCTTACAAGGAAATCGTGTGTTCCCAAACTATTATAAATAAGCTACTTAGCCATTCAGAAAAATAGAAAAAGCTTACCATTCTTTACAAGCTCTGTTATTCTCAATAGTTCCATATTTCTACACACAATTCATCACACTTATTTCTTTCAACTTTCTTTTCTTTCCTCCCCTAAGATCAACCCATTTTTCTCTTCTTGTGACCGAAGCAAGACGGAACGGCTACTATCGTGGTTTAGACTTGTCTTGTACGATTTTGATTTTCAAATCTAAAGAAAGTACTTTAACAGTATATTGTTTTTCCTAGAAGTAATTTTTAGGTACTAACAATTGGCGACCACCGTGGGAGATCAATCTCTCGGTCATGAATCCAATTCTTCAAAAATCAATTTTTCTACCATTTGAAAAATGGTTGGTCTCATGTCAGATTCAATTCCCGCCAATTCTAACACTTTCCCATTCAATGTCAACGATGATGCACACAACCACTCTCCAGCAGTAAATGGCACCACTAACTCACGTCTCACTGACGGTACTACCAAAGTGGCTGAAACCCCAATCGCTCTGGCTGAGTTGATGCGAAGACAAGAATCTTAAGCAAGAATTCTAGCGAGACTGCAAGATGCGGTATGTGATTTTTTCTCTTCTCTAGTCAAATTAATAGAAGAAATAGGGTGTTGTAGAGCTTACGAGCGAGGCCCAGGCTCCACAAAACCAGGGATAGATTTATCGATTGGTGATTCTCCACCTCACAATATTGGGAGCTTCACTACTAAAGAAAAACCAGTGAGCCAGGAAGCCATATTTCTAATTGAAAACTTGTGCGAGCTTCTTCATTTTTCCAAGGATTAACGTGTCGATACCTTTTCCGCCCTTAACCGCATAGTCGTGAACATACACCTGATGTCAGCTTCGATGGAAATAGAAACATCCATATCAGACAACCCAGCTATAAATAGCGTCACCTTCACCGAGAAGGACATGATGGATGAAGAAGGTCACAATCGCGTGATGTATGTCACTGCTCATGTAAAAGGAAACCAAATTTAAGAGGACGCTTATCGACACATGAGCAGCTTCCAACGTCATTGCACTCAGGACGCTCAAAGCTTCCTAGGTCCCACATAATCAGATCAGACAATACCCTATAGTAATGAAGGATTTCGAAGGTAACCGTACTAATTCTTATGGCCATGTTCATTTAAATTTACAAGTTAGTCCTATATTATCAAGGTAAAATTCCATGTTATTGCGAAAGAGCCCGAATACCATATGATAGTGGGGCGTCCATGGCTACATGATAATAAGGTTGTTCTCTCCACCTACCATCAATGTGTGAAAACAGTATTGAACGGAAATATCGTACACATAACTGCATATCCATCACCCTACACCCCAATATATGATGATGCTGAGTTCTTCAAACTATAGGATGATATCATCAAACCATCCAACAAAGTCTACATCACGTCGTTACCTGACTGGGCATCGATAGAGGATGAACCATTAACCTTTGCTGCAAAAGCCGGGTCATCAGGAGCAGTTTCCAGGCCCTCTGGATACCACCATAGGACTTCTGGAATCACAAATCCTCAACCTTTTAAGAGAAGTCATAGCTTCGTGACTAGTTATGACGGTAATGGAAAAATGGTCTACCTCCACAATCATTGTTAGCATTTAACATGAGAGGCCTACGAAGAGTCTCCCCATCCACAATGAGGAACAATACCATAAGGACGTTCAAGACGCGATGCGATAATTAAAAGATGGTACAGATGCTACGGCTGACACGCTTGAAACTATTAACCTAGGAAAAGAAGAAAATCCAAGACCCGTTTCAATCAGCTCATCCTTGTCACCGGAAGAAAAAGTGGGGCTTGTCATTAATAAAAGAATATCAAGTCATCTTTTCTTGGAGCTACGAAGAAATTCCAGGGTTGGATTACAAACTGGTCACTCATCACGTTGCTCCTGACGCAAACCAACCAACCAAGCAACAACTCAGACAGTTCAGACACGAAGTTGAGGAATAAATCAAGATCAAAATTTAGAAATTTTTAGCAGCATGCTTCATCAAACCTATCCAACACCCCACATGGTTGGCTAACGTTGTCCCCGTCAAGAAAAATAATGGAAAATAAGATGTTGTGTGGACTTCAGGAACCTGAACAAATCCTGTCCCAAGGATGACTTTCCTCTCCCAAATATCGACATGCTTATGGATAATACCAGTGAACATGGAATGTTTTCATTCATGGATGTCTATAGTGGCTACAATTAAATGAAGATGTACGAGTACGATGCTGAGAAGACCGCATTTTGAACTCCTATCGGGAACTCCTATTACACAGTGATGCCCTTCGGATTGAAGAATGCTGGCGCTACTTACCAAAGAGCCATGACAACAATCTTTCACGATATGATACACAAGCAAGTAGAAGATTATGTCTACAATGTGGTAGTGAAATCCAAAACCAGAACATCTCATACAGATGTGCTACGCCAAGTCTTCGAGAGATGCCATGAATACCATTTGAAGATGAACCCTCTGAAGTGTGCCTTTGGTGTATCCTCCGGGAAGTTTCTGGGATTTCTGGTAACAACAAAAGGGATCAAGGTGGACCCGACCAAAACACAGGCTCTCACTACCATTCCACCATCAAAAACCGTAAGGGAACTCAAAAGCTTCATGGAAAGGTATCATATATTCAACATTTTATCCCTGGACTAGCTCATTTTGTTGCTTTATTTACACCGTTGTTGAAGAAAGAGGCAAGTTTTGTCTGTTCATCTACACAGCAAAAGACATTTCATCAAATTCAATAATTGATGTTATCACCAGCTGTTATTAAATCTCCAACTTTGGGAAAACCATTACTTCTTTACACGGCCTTCAGTGAAGTTGCCATAGGAGCCCTGTTGGCTCAAGAAGATGACATGGGGACTGAATGTCCCATCTATTATCTCATTCGTACATTAAGAAATGCAAAATTGAGATACCCCAAAGTTGAAAGAGCATGCCTTTCCTTGGTGCATGCTGTTCAGAAGTTTTGGCATTATATACTAGCAAATTGAGTAAATTTATGGCTAAGGATGACCTTATAAAAATTTTACTATCAAAACCTGCTCTCATAAGACGAGCGACAAAATGGTTGCTACAAATGTCAGAGTTTGATATATCATGTGTATCGCCAAAAGCAATAAAGGTACAAGCGGTCGCAGATCTATTTGCTGCTTTTCCAGGAGAAGACGATATTACAACACACGAAGACTTACCTGGAGAATTCCCAGATATCTCACTCGCCGAAGAAGAAACCTGGTTATTATACTTTGACGTCTCTGCTACTCCTAGCAACAATACTAGAGGATCCGATGTTGTGCTAGTTTCGCCAACTGGTGAAGTGTTCTCACATTCCTTCAAGTTGGACTACAAATGTACCAACAACTCTGCCGAGTATGAAGCATTTCTACTGGGATTATCGCTAGCCAAGCAAGCTGGAGCTGCACGTATCGAAATAAGAGGAGACTCGAAGTTACTAATGAACCAGATGAATGGTGTATATTGTCTCAAGGAAGCAACACTAGCCCCCGTATAGGGTCGAGGCTAAGAAGCTCTTAACTCACTTTGCCGAGGCAACGAACATACATACGGGGCGCGCTAACAACAGACACGCTGATTTCTTGTCAACCCTAGCCTCGAAACTCCAATTCGAAGACTTAGAAGCGACCCTGATTGTACAAAGGCGTACCATCCTTCGACCTGCATAGAAAAACCTGATAAAGAACAAACAAACGAATGGAGGACGCCTATCATCCAAGAGCTCGGCAACTCGCATAGCCAAGAGGAGGTCAGTCTTAAAGATATAAAACATTTCTTCTTATTACATGGGATATTGTATCATAGAAATTCAGATGAATATCTGTCAAGATGTCTGGGAGACAATGAGGCGCAAGGGCGATATAGTCAGGTACACCGTGAGATGTGTGGTCAGACACTAGTAATAACCTTATATAAACGTCTCCAACGTCTTGGGTATTACTGGCCCACCATGGAGGATCGGTCACGATTGTTGCAAGGATCTTTCCCTAATTGTCAGATCTCGTCGCAGCAGTAACAAGTGCTGACTATACACAGTGCTGGGGACTGGCGGGACCCGTATAACAAATAGCTTCAAGATAATATTCTACCTCAGGAAAAGCAGGAAGCGGCACGCTTGATCCGAAAAGCCAAAAGATTTGTCTTTCACGAATGAATACTTGATAACTGCATAATTCACATATTTCTAATGTCAAATCCATACTAACATTGTCTATAATTCTTGCATATTACTTGTTATTACTCTTGTTTTCTATTTTATGTGTTACATTAGGTGAATCACCCAAAAAAGAGTTACAAAGTGCTAAAGCGAACAAGGAATTGAAGTCTACCAATGGAGAAAGGACAAAGACCAAATTACACACAATCAAATACAAGATTTCTTAATACCATTTTTAATAAAAGGAGAATACGAAGTGAATGCAAAAAGAATAAGGTCATTCCGAGTTTGGACGAAGAAGTTATGGACAAAACAGCCGAGACGAAGAAAAAGTCATCTACTGGTCAAGAGTCGGCATTGCTCATAGGGACTCAAGCAATACCGACTGTGACACGAAAAAAGGCATAAAATTTGAGGTATTTTTGTCCAAGAGTTGGCATTGCGCATGGCAATCACTTATGCCAACTGTGGCAATTCTAAGGGGTCCGTTTTGACGTGTTTTTGACTTCTAAAGAAAGAAAACATGGTTAGGGAAGGACTCTAAACCCTTAAGGAGGGGATACTTGAGGTCCAAGCATTGAAAGATATAAAATAAGACATCTAAGGCTCAAACAAGATATCTTTATATATCTTTACATATCTTAATATCTTTTTAAGGAATCTCTACCTTCTACCTCTCATATCACATCTACTACATCAAAACCTAGGGTTTACCTATTTAGGGGGAAAACCATTCTTCTTTTCAGTATGAATAGCTAAACCTTTGTTGATTAAGGATGCATTCAATGTTTTAAGCATGAAGCTTTATTAGTTAATACAAGTTTGTTTGAAGTTATTATCATCATCGTTTGTCCTAATTATAATATTCTCGACCCAATTTCCTATCGTATTCATGATCATTTACCCATTCGAAGGGAGGAGATTTGTGCTGTAGATATTTTAATAAGTGAATGGATAAGATATGCTAACTTAGAAGCTATCATTATCCAGTTGTTTGAACAGTTTGAGTAGCGGAATCAAAAGACTGAAGATACACTCCAAGAACTTTAAAGGATTATGGACGTCCTTAAGAATCACGTGGGTCAACTTAAAGAGGAAATGACGAAAGAAGAAGTTTTAACTCAAATCCAAAATAATCTTTCCACGGTTAGTAATGAATATATGATCGATGATGAAGATGATGAACCTTCTGAAATTCCTTGTAAAAATGATGAAGTTATTCCAACTCCATATTATAATAACGATCATTCTCTATTAAAAGGAGGAGACTGGATATGACATATCTATTGCTATAAATGGTGTAATGTACTCAAACAAAGATCTTAGGATTTGCACTAATGAACTAGACATTTTGGGAGAGGATTTTGATTTTGATGATGAGGAGTGTAGGAATTTTTATATCTCTGAGGAGTACACATTAGAGGAAGATCTTACATATGAACCTAAATTTTTGGTCCGATAACAATGATAAATATGAGCAACCTTTAGTCGAGAATGAAAACGAATCGACTGATTTTGTGGAAGTCTCAATTGAGCTTATCAGGGATTATAATGATGCTGAGATTTCGGTTGAAGCAGAAACTGACGAAGAATGGTTTTAAAGAGTTTGATAGAGGACCATGATATATATGAGGTAAATAATCCACTGGATTTCTTTAAGAATGATGAGGATCCTGTAATACAAGAGATTGTGAAAGGTTTTTCTAATCCTTTGCATCCCTCTATATCTTTTGATCCTCCCTCGATCAAAATAGTTTCCCAAAAGGTTGTTCCGATTTTTAAGGAGCTAGATCACTTAAAATGAGTATATTTGCTACAAAAATCCTTAAGAATTATTTTTCTTCTAACTATCTACCACTAGATGTGTTTGATTCTAACACTATGCAGGTTCACTGACAGGAACCCAAAGAAGTTCTCGTATTTTATGTTCTTTATACACTTCCAAGTGTAGAAAAGACTAAGTGTGGGGGAAAATTCCACCAAATAATAGTTTCAATATATATATTTTATGCTAACGTTCTTGTGCAACTGTTATTAGAACTGCAGATTGTTGTCTGGGTAGATCTCCAAATTTTCAGATTGTTGGTTTACGGGCGCTAACCAGAAGGTCAGGCTGTCAACGTTAAACTAAGCGCTGAATGGGAGGCAACCCATTGGTTTTGTATTTCTTGCCCTTTATTTTGAGTTTTTTTATATCATGTTAGGATTTCCCATCTTTATTTTACATTGGAAGAGCCAATTTACATTGAGGACAATGTAAAGTTTAAGTGTGGGGGAGTGATTAAGCATATAGAGTTTTTAGTTTTTACTTTTATAGGTAGATATTTTGAACTTTTTGTACATATTTGCATGAAAACCTCCAACTTTTAGAGATTTTAGAGTCACTTTGCATACTTCTAGCTAAGTTTACATACGGAGTTCTTACCAAAATAACTGAACTTAGAAGTATTAGAGAACTACATTCGGGTTTCTTAGTTGTTGAGAGGCTATAGCTGATAAAAAGGGACTTAAACTGCAGGTAGAGAGTACAATATTAGAGAAGATGATCATTCAATACCCATGAGTGAGGCATCAAAATTTCAATTGTCCGTTTAGAGTGTTTCATCTGCGTAAATTCCGGGTAGAATGATGAGCTACCAAACCTCGCACCAATTTTAGCACTACTTTTTGATCTCTTGAATGTTACTTGTATCAATCATGAGGGTGTCATCAGAATTGCTAACTTTATCTTTTAGTCTTGTTTGCAGTTGGCACTATTCTCTCGACAAAAACAGGTCCATAGAAATAATATTATCATCAACAATCGGAACATCAAAAATTTGAAGGAAAGTTGAATACAGTCAAGGTTTATAAGCAACGGTACAAGAAAGAGCAAATTTCATATTCAAGTGAAACAACAATACAATGAGCAGAATTATATATACATGTTGAAGACTTATGTACAAGAGCAAAAGAAATCAAAAGATGAGAGTTAGTGAAGTTTATGATATCGAGACAATACAAGTTGTGAAGAATCGAGTGGTAAAGTACTTATCCAAAGGCCATAGTAGTTTCATTGTTTATTTTTATTTTATTTTTCAGTTTGTATTTTATTTTAAAGTTCTAGAAAAAAAATCAAAAAAAAAAAAGAAAAAATAATAATATTTATCATTGCTTTAGTATATTTGTTTTTGTATTCATTCAATAAGGCCGTGGGGAATAAGAAATTTATAAAGAAGTTTCAAACAACAAGGAATTCAGAAAAAAAGTTATAATTATCAAGGTTCTACGAAATTCAAGAGTTCATCATCAACAGTTGAAGACCGAAGACTGAAGACGTTTCTATTGGATGCTGTGAGAGTGGTGTTGATTGTGAATCACGTGACAAGGTAAGTAAGCGTTCCCATTCTTACATAGTGGTTGATTTCCTTTCTTAGAGATCATCAGAAATAAAAAAGGGTTCTTTTTCATCCCACGTTCTATGGGATAACATCTTCATATAATTCGGAAGGTTACTTTTCCTTCCCACCATTCAACGTGTGTATGATTTCTATCTTCACTCTTGCCTTCACACACGAGAACTATAAAGTGTTTCCTTTGAGTCTCAATTTCATAAAACCCTATTGGTGAGGCAGAAGTCATTCGATCGCTCTTGAGGCTGGATTCTTTCAAATGGTGGTTTTCTCTTAACTCAAGAGTTAAGCATGAGAATAATCTTCTTTGGCATTTCTATATTCTTATTTTTAGTGTGCAAAAACTTTATGTCTTCGTAGCTCTTTGGATGCATGTGCTTTGGAATGTTTAGAAGTTAAAATTTAGGTTTTATGGGTATACCTCTTGTAAACCCTCACGAGACTATAACTCGTCCAATAGGTACACCTAGGGGTTTAAAGGCTTGTTGCACATGCTAGGTGTAACAGTATCCTCGACGAAATGGAGTTGTTGTATTTTAATTTAGTTTAGTTTAGATAGTAGTTTGCTCGAGGACTAGCAAAAGCTAAGTGTGAGGGAATTTGATAAGTGCATAATTTACATATTTCTCATGTCAAATCCATACTAATATTATCTATAATTGTTGCATATTACTTGTTATTACTCTTGTTTTCTATTTTATGTGTTATATTAGGTGAATCATCCAAAAAGGAGTTACAAAGTGCTAAAACGAACAAGGAATTGGAGTTTACCAATGCAGAAAGCCCAAAGAAAAAATTCAACTCATTCAAATCTACCAGTGCTTAAAACCATTTTGAATAGAACGAGAATACGAAGTGAATGCAAAAAGAATGAGGTCATTCTGAGTTCAGACGAAGAAGTTATGGACAAAACAACCGAGATGAAGAAAAGGTCATCTACAACTCAAGAGTCAGCATTACTCATAGGGACTCAAGCAATGCCGACTGTGATACGAAAAAGAGCAGAGAATTTGAGGTATTTTGGTCCAAGAGTTGGCATTGCTCATGGGAATCACCTATGCCAACTGTGGCAAGTCTAAGGGGTCCGTTTTGACGTGTTTTTGTCTTCTAAGGCAAGGAAACATGGTTAGGGAATGATTCTAAACCTTATAAGGAGAGGATACTTGAGAGCCAAGTATTGAAGGATATAAAAGAAGACATCTAAGGCTCAAACAAGACATCTTTACATATATTAATTTCTTTTGAAGGAATCTCTACCTTCTACCTCTCATATCACATCTTTTATATCAAAACCTAGGGTTTAACCCTTTAGGGGGAAACCATTCTTCTTTGTAATATGAGTAGATAAACCTTTGTTGATTAAGGATGAATTCAATGTTTGAAGTTATTATCATCATCGTTTGTTTTTATTATATATAGGGTTTATGATTGATTTCTTAGATTGGTTGGAGTGCACGCTAGATTAATCTATTTATCATTCTATTGCTAGCAGAGAGTTGAACGATCCGTAATTATCGATCTTCTCCTACACAAGTAGAGAATGTGATACCTTGCAAAGGGATTTTGTGGATCAACTGTGTGTGAAGAAAACATTAGCAAGTGGACCGAGCTTACTGAGTCTAACTACGAGGATCAAACCTAAATTCACAAATCATAAAGCATTCGATCGAGTTACACCTTGTAAGCGTACCTCAAGGAGGCTCAGTTGGATAGAATCCATGACTAAGCCTACCTGTTATCCGGGGATACAATGATTTTTGGGGATAGCTAAGTGTACATGCTATTCTACGGTTGGTGATGAATGATTCTGATAAAAAATAGATAAATATACTAATTCAGTCAATGTTTGGTAACGACGAAGGACTCCCTGATCCTCTCTTTATTCTTAGTGTCTTTTTATTGTCTTTTAGTTAATCCACAATCCAATCCCTTTAGTATTTATTCTAGTTTTGCTAAACTAAATAACATCTCAATTACACAGCTCTCTGTGGGAACAATCCTTACTACCGTTATATTACTAGTTAATTAGTAGGAAATATTTTGAATAATGTTTTGTACTTACAATACGCATCAATACTCTACTGAAAGAGCTTTGGTGGAAATTTGTTGTGATGTCTGGTAGAAGAAGACATCCAGATTATCCTAAAAGAAATGCACAAAGATGAACACCAGGGCAAGAAAAAACTATTTCTCCAAGTCCATGAGAAATATTATTGGCTGACCATGGAGGACGACATAGCTTCATTTGTTCAGAAATGCCACCAATGTCAAATCCACGACAACCTTATCCACACACATTGCCTTCTTTTTCACTCGGTAAGCATCCCTTGGCCATTCTATAGTTGGGGACTAGATCCCATTGGTAAAATCAATCCATCCTCTTCAAAGCAACACAAGTACATACTCACTTTCACATAATACTTCACTAAAGTAGTCGAAGTTGTACCCCTTAGAAGCACGACTGGAGCAACAATAGAAGCCTTCATCAAAGAATACATTATATGCAAGTTCGGGGTACCAAAGCACATCATAACAGATAAGGTACCCTCATTGCAAATAAATGTGTACAAAAATTACTCAAAAGTTATGGCATCAAGCAAGTATTCTCCACGCCATACTACCCTCAAATGGGCAAGCTGAAAGCACCAACAAAACTCTCATCAGAATTCTAAGTCGCACTGTTTATGACCATCCAAGGATATGGCTCAACTAATTGCCTATAACCTTGTGGGCATACATAACTTCTCCATGGAGTTCTACAGGGACCTCACCATATTCTCTCGTGTATGGAGCCGATGCAATCCTTCCTGTAGAAATTAAAATCCCATCATCCAGAATCACAACATCAAGTGGAGCTTATGGGGATGAGTATGAAATTTCCAATTCTCGAATAACAGATTTAGATGTAATCGAATCCAAACGAGCCAAAGCGGAGAAATATGTGGAGAATTATCGACAAAGGATCACCAAGGAATATAAAAAGGCAGTACATCCATGGGGGTTTCAGGTAGGGGATATGGTACTTAGAACATCTAAGCATATTCGAAAAGATATATTTGCTCTGAAATTTACTCTAAAGTGGGAAGGGCCTTATGTAATCTCCAAGGCCATGCCGAGCGGGTATTACAAGAATATGAATGGATAAGTTGTAGGGACAATCATTAATGGTAAACGGCTCAAGGTATATTATTCCTAAAACACTTTCATCATTTCTCTCACAAGTCAATATAACTCAAAACATATATTTGAACTTTCAAATTCAAAACCTACTACATTCATCTGAAACATCCTTTATTCAAACTATTTAAAACCCAAAAATAAAATAAAAAATAAAAATAATAAAAATATCAGGAATATTTCGTTACTTGTCCTATGGTCTAAAAAGGATCTCTGAGTAGAGGGTAATTGCGATGATGCAATTTTCCCAATCTCTCATCATACTTCTCTGAATGAGTCTGCAGATCTCGTGCCATTTCTTCAATTTTGAAGGATTCTTCCTTCAAGGCTTTCCCTTCTGCCAAAGCTGCTGCATTAGCCTCTCTGACATTCTCCAAATGCTGACACAACCAGTTTATGTTGAAACAGGGGCATGCACAAGTAATCAACATCTCATCCTATTCCTGGATTTTTAAGTCTGTAACCGTATACGGAAGCGCGTCATCCATCTCAGAAATAACAGGGAGGAGTCCTGCGACGACTATTACGAGAATGGGAATATGAATCTTCACCAGCTCTGTTATAGCGATATGCCCATATTTTTCCCATATTTTCATATAGAGGTGCACATGAAATTTTGGCACAACAAATCCTCCCACTACTTCATGCTTCTGAGATAAGGACTCCATTTCCAACTCAAAGGGGAGCCCGGCGTTGGGATAATCATGAATGGGAAGACTCAAGTCACCATTCGCAAGAGAAGCCATGATGTTAAAAAAATTCTTAAAACCAGCATCAACATTTGTTCTGCTATTCACTGGTACGAATTCTTCATTTTCCTTAATCCCAACATATCCAATCTTCATCTTCTGCTCCAATCAAACAAGCAGCAATACATTTTAACAGAAAAATGGGCGGTTTCAAAAAAAAAAGGAAGAAACCTGCTTACTATTTTCTTGAAACTCCTAATTCTCATATATCTCGGTGGTACCTTTTTAAACCAAGAAACCTAGAAAGATAACAACAACCAAATGATCTTCAAACCTTCATCATAATGATCATACGTATATGAGAAGCTTGAGAGAAAATAGAAACTCACGGACTTGCAATCCAAGGAGTATGCTTGGCACAGGAGCTGCCTTGGTTCGAGCTACCATTGTTAACATACATGTTGCAGTAATGAAGTGATGTTATTCAAGTTTATTCTAAGTTATGGGAAAGAATGAAATTAAAAATGGCTAATGGTATCCGCTTGTTTAAGTAGGCAAAGGTGGGAAGCTATAAAATTCAAATACGTAGAATTTTCTGAAGTTTATCCCGAGGAGAATGGATCTAAGCATGACTGATGACCAAAGCTTCAAAACCGACTGTTGTTAAGAGGGGGATGACAAGCTTCACCATATGACCGGATCAATTTGCTCAACACGCGCAGATCCATCTCATTCACGCCTCTAGCACAACAAGATTTCTGGCCAAGACTCCCCTATTTGTTTCGCTCGTATGGACGATCATCCATGCTCTGCCTAAAACTGCATGTAGCTGTTATAAAAAACCATTAGCGCCACATGTACCGACAAGACAATTTCTTCTCAACAGACTCGTGCTTACATAACAAGCCTATTGCAATATTGCCGGAAAAGATGAGTAGCCATTCTTGGTCTTACGAATTCTATTTATTTGAAGTTCCCCTAGTAGCGATACCACCAACTAGTGCTTACCAAGAAACATTACCGATCCGCGCTAAGCAGGGGACTTAATGTTGATGGTGGGTTTTTGACAAGGGAGAAAATTATAATACCGCTTTTTCCTAGCTGCAGAGGCATGAAAAAAATATGCATAATTTCCTGACACGACATCAGAATTATGAATATTACTCTTATCCTACATTCTGCAAGAAAATCGAGAAGGGATATTCAGCTCTTACCCTAATTATCGCCTTTTCTATTTGGATTCAACCTTGTTTGTTATAAGAAGAACTTGTTCCCATCAAAGAAATTTCTCTCCTTTTAGCGTCAGTACTCTAAACAAAGTTTGCTTCTTCCTTTGATGGCTACATTTTTAAAACCCTAATTTTACAAGCCTAATTAAGTCTCCTTGTTCACACGATTGTGTCAACTACACCATTAGCCACCAGGTAAATTAGGTTTTCCTTTCTCTTTTTTTTTTTGAGTTCGCAGGCAGAATTAGGGTTTGGATCAAAACCCTCTTTTAAACGTGAACACTTGTTCACGTGGATTTTTTTTTTTGCCGCGAGTGAATGTTCACGTCAAATTTTGTGTTTTGTTCTTGCCTTAACAACTTGTTCTCTCGTAGGTATAACTTCCTCTTATCGTTGCTGCTAGCATTGTCTCGGCCATCAACTTTGTTGTTGTTGGTGTCAGGTTAGTATGCCATACGAATTCATTGTTCTTTTATTTATGGTACTAATTGTATCAATGTTTTGTAACCCTATCTCTTTATTTTTGTCTAATTGCACAGACTTCACCGATTTTCCCCAACTTCCCAAGGAAGATATCTCGATCGTAATGGTGATTCCAGGTCGTAGTCGTGATCTTGATTCCCCAGAAGGAAAAACCAAGAACAAGGAGCCAGAGACGACCATCTTTGCATAAGTACACTCCAAACTAGATCGTCCTTTTTATGAAGCTAGGAAAGCAATACGTGGTATGTCCCTTAAACATCTGACCATAGTCCACGAACGTGTTCATATTTTTTTGCTTTAGTGAGAATAAAAAAACAGTGGAGGCATGACGAAGTATCTCAACGAAGGAACGCTGATGATGAAGGACTTGTTGCTCATCAAAAACGGCATTGAACCGGGCAAACGAAACTTGCAGTCGATGTCGTTATTCTGGATTAAGATGTAGATAAATCTATCTTTGAAGAAAATTCTCAAGAAGATGTTGAATCATACTTTAAAAAGAATCCAAACAACCGTGAGGATGATAACTCCGCAGGGGATCGCTATCGATTCGATCATTTGGTCTCTGACTATTATATTTCCTTGTTTATGCACACCTTTGGTTTTCATAATTTATAGATGTTGCTTTAATATGTTAGTAATTTTGCTTCAATTTGGATTAAACCAAGACTTCTTCGAATAGTAATCCTTTTATTATGCATTTCAATTATCTTCCTTATGTTTCTGATTGAATGAATGAATTGAAAACCCATATGAATGAATGAGGAGTCTCGTTATAACTTGCTTTTCAGAAGGCCCTTGTTGAAAAGGTCGTAGAATTTTTATCGAATATTTGTTCTCGATGGTGATTTTTTGACAAGGGATAGAATTGTAAAATTACTCTCTACTAAGCAACAAGAACATATATGTGCATATTTATACACGTATACCTAATATAGAATACTGTGCTTCCATTTATATTCCGCAAGCGAATTAAGAACACAGATTCTATCTAAAAATTCTAAATTGTCCTTGTAGCCTTATCAATACTCATAATATTCATGGCATGTCGAATTAGTCTCAAGTCGCATAAATTCCATAGTTGAATTCCTTGAACTTGTCTCGAATACGCATCGATGTTCTAGCAATATCCATTAAACTTGGGAATAGCTAATACTTAAACCCTGAAATACAACATAGCTTAATGCTTCATTCGTAACGAATGCTCTTCAAATTGCTCTTCCGAGCTTAAATGTGCTACTTTAGCACTTTGCTTAAATATAAGCCATAAATAATGTGCCCTCCTCTTGGATGCGCCACAACTGAGAAGCAATGCCATAAAAGATGAATTGAACCTATCATCTAGGCTAACCCTATCCCTTTCTTATATTAGCGCCAAGTTTGCACTAGCTACTTGGCTTAGTGCCGCATTGGCACTAGTTAGACACAATAACGCTAAAAGCGGTAACTTTCCTTGCGCTGAAACCTAGCACCTGAGAGGTGCTAACTAACCAAAATAGTCTAAAATAATACGTTTTACCCTAATAAGGCCTTATCCCATGTATTGTCAGCTTGGCACCTAAACCCTAATTCTAGCAACAATAGCGCTAACCCTTGACCGTGACACCCTTGCTTGGATTGTGACGCCCTTGCTTGACCGTGACGCCCTTTATTATCCTATGACGCCCTTGGCTTGGACTGTGACGCCCTTGGCTTCGCCTGTGACGCCCTTGGCTCCTCCGTGTCACTATCCTTGACGCCCTTGGATCCTCCTCCGCATCACTAGCCTTGGCCCTAGATCCTACGTGTCCATTGCATTCTCAGCGTCAAGGCCGATGTGCCTCCAAGGCCATTCTATTCCTAGCTAGCTTCTTGGAATCTTAGCCCTAGCCCATATGCGTTTCCAATCACCCATGGCTCTTATGCGTCCCTAATAATGCCTAGCACGTCCCTGGATGATGGCTATGACTACTACGCCTCTTGGCCTAACATACTCATACTTAGCGACTTAGCCACATGTACGTCAATACTAAAACCTATGTGTTAAATATACAATTGAAGTGCAAACTTCAAACCTCCTTTGTACTAGCTTCGTAGACCTAGTACAATTAATATTTACCAGAAGTTGTGTATGTTGGTCTTATTCCTGAGACGGTAGCACATTAGCCTTTTATATTAAAAGAGCTAAAGCATTTTTATTTGCGCTAGGTAGCTAGTATTAGTTTTGCTAGCTAGTGTCCTCAGAAATACACCTCTATTCTCAATATAGATCATACATTAAGTCTTATATGAATTCTAGCAGGTTTTCTTGCTCGAGGAGACCTCTATAATATTTGGCCTCAAACGCCTATCAGACTTACAATAAGTCACTTCTGAGCTAATACTTAGCCATTAAATATGCCACATTACTTTTAAGAAGTACATGGCCACTGAACTTCCCAGATTCAACATTGATCAGTCTGACTATCAATCCAGTGAGTCACGAAACTTGTCTCACTGACTTAGCAAGTCATTTAAATTGACTTGACTTGACTTGACTTAATCAAAACCATAGTGGCTTATGACTCCACTATTTCCACGAGATATCAAATACAACATGGGGGATTCTCATTGGGGTATTGTTCTGGCAGTCTATCATGGGTGGTGATACAACCCCCACGAACAAGAAGGTAACAAGAAGTGGGCGGTTACAAAGCAGTTGATAGGATGAGAAATAGTGGTCAGACAAGTCTTCCCTACTTTTTGGGAACCGCCCCACTACAATCTCCACAATCATCACTTCTCTACATCTCCCTAGCTTCCACGACTTACGAGAAATCAGTTTGTGTCTTCTTCAAACTATAAATAGATGATTCTCATCTATTCGAAACAAGACAGAACAAGACAACCACACAATCAGTTTGAAGAAACCAAAAACTAAAGAATTAGCGATTCCTCTAAGGGGAATCCATTCTTATTCACACACTACTGATATTTCTCAACCTTATTTTCTTCCCCCACCTAAGATCTACCTCAATCCTTTCTATCTTTGTAATCAAAGCAGGACATGAACGACCATTTCTTGGTTTAGGCTCGTCCTGTTCGAGCTTGATCTCTCGAACCTACTTGAATGTACCATTTTGCAGTACATTTGTTTTCACACCAAAACAATTGGCGACCACAATTGGAGATCAACATCCCAATTATAAAAGCCAATTTTTAGTTATTCAAAATGGTGGATCTTAGGTCTGGAGCCGTTATAAATCCTATTATTGGTTCAGGGAGTACTGGTGGTCGTGATTCTGAAAATACCCTATTGCTACTGAACCTCCCCGTACCGATTTTATTACCACACCTCCTCTCGGTGACAAAACTATTGAAGACACCTTGAATACTCAAACTCCGATCAACATAGACGATCTGATGAAAAGACAAGAAGTCTTTTCCATAACCCAGGTGGACATAGCTACTACTCAGAAAGAAGTACTAGCTTGCCTCAAGACTCTGACAGAGCAACCCTCCCAAGAACAACGTCATTGCCTAACAGAGCATACCAGGACCAACTTTGCAGCGGCCACAGATGCTGAAACACCTGGAGCTCGAAAAGACAAAGGAGCCCACATCATTCCTAATCGACCACCACAAAGGTACCAACAATCCAATTCTGTCACCCGTGAAGATCTGGAGAGACTCCTACAAAATCATGGCAACGAAGACTCGTCCTCGTCCCATCAGCACCAACCTCCCTACCTGCCTGAAATTCATAGGATCCCTCTTCCGGCAGGTTATTCTTATCCAACTTTCTAATTGTACGAAGGAACTTGAAATGCTCGTGAGCACGTCTCTCGATTTCTCAAATCCCTCGAGGGACACGAATACAATCATGTACTACATCTCAAAGATTTTTTAAAGTCCCTCACTGGAAGAGCCTACACGTGGTATAACAAAATTGCTCCCAATATCATCTGTGGTTGGGAAGACATGGTTAACTCCTTCTATAGGAAGTACTTCTTCGTCTCCGAGAAGATCACCCTATCAGACCTGGGAAGAATGTTCCAGAGGAATAATGAGCACCTGAATGAATATGTGAAAAAATTCAGAATTCAAGCTCTGGATTGTAATGATCCGAATGTGACAAAACATCAACTGGTGGAGCTTGCATTAATATTATGATCCCTGTTTACCGTGATCTTCTCGAAAATTTATATTTTCAGACTTTCTCTGAGTTACATGAAACCGCGAAACGATCCGCCACAACTGCTCCCGCCCTCCTGGAGAGAACTAGACCACTAATTTAAGAGAGTCGTGGAGATACTCGTGGGAATCGACGGTTAATCACACTAAACCATTTTTAGGAAATAACAACATAATTTCGCAACAACTTATGTTGAGTTGCGAATTTGCAACTAAAATTTATTGTTGTGAAATTTTAGCAACAATTACAGTTGCAAAATTCGCAACTGTTTTACCTTGTTGCGATTGCAACAGTTTAGTTTAGCAAATGTGCACTCATGAGTGTGGCTGGCAACATTTTAAGTTGTTTCCGCCCAAATTGTTTAATGTGTATATTTGTTTCTACCCCAAGTTGTGCATGTGTAAAATACATGTACCAAATGAAAATGTGGTGGGTATTTCCCTAACCCTAACTCCCAATTATCTCATCTTCTCGTACTCACATGTTTCACTATTTCTTTCGATGTTGCACCTGAATACCCAACAACCATTAACATATCTTCATCCTTTCTACTACAACCACTATTGTAATCATCAACATCATAAACGCCCAAATCCCTTTAACAATTGTTGCACCATCGATTAAAATTTTATAAAGTTTTCTAATAATGTTTTCCTTTTTTTTCTTTCGAAACCCTAGAAATCTCTTTCAGTCTGCAGAACCCCCAAAACCAAAACCTAATGGTCGTCGTCTTCGAAGAAGAAAATAGTAAAGATGTTGGAACTAAGGTTAGTACAAAAAAAAATTGTTGAATAAAGTAATTGAATCATTTAAAGATCCAGTAGGGGGTCTACTTTCACTTCTTTAGAATCTTCATTTTTGTACAAATTAGGGTTTTTTATGTTATTTCTGGGGTTAACATTTAGGGAATTTTACAGAGTTTTTAACAATTTTTAGGTAATGTAGAGGATGTGTTAGAGTATTTTTTGTATGCTTATTTATTATTTATAAGAATTATCTTCTTTCTTTGATAAGAATATTGTGTTCACATCTTTATGGTCATTTATTATTTAGATAGGACAACATGACTGACTCGAGTGATAGATAAGATTTTCAAGAAGAGGAAGATGAACCTTAAAAATACAAATTGGTGTAGTTTTTGTAGCAATATGGTGGTTAATAACGATAACCTATACTTGCTTCATGTTACAGGGAAGTAAGTCAAACCAAGCTCGGTCTGATGCAATCTCTCATTTTACTGACATGGGATTTGATAAAGATTTAGCGATTAAAACAATCGATGAATGTGGTTTGTATATCCTCATAAAACTATTTCTCATAATTTATGGTTAGTTAACCGTTTGTGCTCTTAAGTACTTCATCCATGTACATGTAGGAGAAGAAAACACAGATACAATACTGGAAACTCTACTCGCACATACGGTGAGTTGATATTTTGGTTATACGTAAGTAACATTATGGTGTTTATGTCATAAAGAAGAGTCATGTGCTATTTATTATTCTTGTTTTTACATTAACAACTTGATTAGTTTTGTAACTCATTTGAGGTTAGATCTGTCTAGCCTATAGGACCAACTTGAAATTACATACTTTGGACTCCCCTTTTGTTAATTTTGTTTTTGTCACAAATTTGTAAGAGTTTAATAAGTAACACAAGTCTTGACCTTGTAAACTTTGAAATTATGTTTTCTCATGCTAATGTCAATGTGGGAGATGCATGAATTTCCTTAATGCTCGATTTGGGTAATTAATGCTCCGCATGTTGATGATAATGTGTTTCTATGGACCTGTTGTTGTCGAGAGAATGGTGCCAACTGCAAACAAAACTACAAGATAGAGTTATCAATTCTGATGACACCCTCGTGATTGATAGAAATAACAATCAAGAAATCAAAAAGTAATGTTGAAATTTGTGCGAAGTTAGGTAGCTCATCATTCTACCCGGAATTTAAGCAGATGAAACACTCTAAACGGACAATTTTGACAGGTACAAAGAGTTGAAGGTTTGGTGCCTCACTCATGGGTATTGAATGATCAACTTCTCTAATATTGTATTATTTCTGCAACTAATTTGCCACCAGCGGTTTAAGTCCAATTTTTCCATCTCTAGCCTCTCAACAACTAAGCAACCCGAATATAGTTCTTTAATACTTCTAAGTTTAGTTGTTTCAGTGAGAAATTCATATGTAATCTTAGCTAGAAGTATACAGAGTGACTCTAAAATTCCTAAAGTTAGAGTTTTCATGTAAATGTGTACAAAAAGTCTTAAAAATTTGACATACTAAAAACCTAAATGCTTAACCACTCCCCCACACTTAAACTTTACATTGTCCTCAATGTAAATTGACTATTCCAATGTAAAATCAAGATGAGAAATTTCTAATAAGATACGCAAGACTAATAAAAATCAAAAACTAAAGATAAAAGTATAAAACCAATGGGTTGCCTCCCATGAAGCGCTTGGTTTAAAATCGTCATCCCGACTCTCTACTCGTCCATAGGGAGAAAATCCTGAAGTTCAATTACATCCACATTCTCCGTTGGGAAGTTTTCATAATATGGCTTCAACCTATGGTCGTTTACTTAAAAAAAACTTTCCATCGTGAGACTAGTAACCTTCACTGCACCATAAGGAAAAAAATTAGTAACAACAAATGGTCAACTCCATCGGGAACTTAACTTACCAGGAAATAGTTTAAGAGGAGAATTAAATAGAAGAACTTTTTGTCCCACGACAAAATTCTTTCGAAAAATCATTTTGTCATGTAAAAGTTTATTCTTCTCCTTGTAAATACAGGAACTCTCATAAGCATCATTACATATTTCATCTAGCTCATTAATTTGTAGTTTTCTTTGTTTCCCTGCTTCATCATACTCCATGTTGCACATCTTTACCGCCCATTTATGTTCAAGTTTAACCGGGAGATGACAAGCTTTACCATAAACCAACCGATATGGAGACATTCCAATCGGTCTGTTGTTATATATGCCCATAATGCATCGATGAGTCTCAAGCTCTAATCTTTCCGTGTAATATTAACATTTTTCTCAAGAATGGATTTGATCTCACGTTTGAAATTTCAGCTTGCCTACTAGTTTGTAGGTGATACGGCGTACCGACCTTGTGAGTAATGTTGTACTTCTTGAGGAAAACATGAAAAGATTTTTGAAAATGTGAACCTCCATCACTAATAACCACACGGGGTGTTCCATGTCGAGTGAAAATATCACAAACTCACAAACAACTTGAGAAGTATCAGTAGGGGTGGCTTTAGCTTCCACCCATTTTGACACATAATTCACAACAAGAAGTATATAGAATTTTCCATACGAATTAACAAAATGGCCCATAAAATCAATTCCCCACACATCGAATATTTCTACAACAAGAATCAGTGTGAGTGGCATTTGATTTCGAGCACCTAGATTGCCCGTTCGTTGACATCTATCATAAGATTTGCAAAAAAATATGTATCCTCTAGTAGGGTGGGCCAATAAAAGCCACTCTTAAGAACTTTGAGAGCGGTAAGTTTAGAAAAAAAGTGTCCACCACAAGTATAAGAATGACAAAAACATAGAATGGATTGAAATTCAGATTTAGGTACGCACCTGCGGATAATCTGATCAGCATAATATTTCCACAAGTAGGGTTCATCCTACACATACTGCTTGGCTATCTTTTTAAGCTTAAGATTTTGAGAACTAGACATTGTACTAGGTACCTTCCTTGTAACCAAGTAATTCACTATATCAACGTACCAAGGTGTTGAAGCATCAATTGAGAAAAGTTGTTCGTCCAGAAAATGATCTTGTAAGGGAAGTTCTTCTTCAGAAATAACAAGTCTACTGAGATGATCTGCAACTATATTCTCAACATTTTTCTTGTCTCTAATTTCTATGTCAAATTCTTGAAACAATAGAGTTCAACGTATAAGTCTTGGATTAACTTCTTTGTTCTTGAATAGGTACCTTAGTGATTCATGATCAGAATAAACAACAACCTTTGTACCCACCAAATAAGATCTGAATTTTTTTAGTGCAAAAACTATAGCTAACAACTTTTTCGCCATGGTAGAATAGTTAATTTGTGCATCATTTAGGGTCCTAGATGCATAGTAAATCACGTGAGACAATTTGTCCACCCTTTGACCCAAAACGGCTCCAACTGCATCACACATCAACTCAAATGGTAAACTCTAACAGGGTGACTTGATAATTGGTGCAGTCGTCAATAACATTTTCAATCTGTCAAAGGCATCTTTGCACTCCTTATCGAAGTTGAAGGTAACCTCTTTTTGTAACAATTTGTACATCGGCATTGAGATTTTGGAGAAACCCTTGATAAACCTCCTACAAAAACCTACATGACCAAGAAACGAGCGAATCTCCCTCACCAAAATGGGGTATTGTAAGTTTTTTATTAAGTCTGTCTTTGCTTTGTCTACTTTGAGCCCTCGAGAGGACACAATGTGACCGAGCGCTATACCATGGTTTACCATAAAGTGACATTTCTCCTAATTTAGAACAAGGTTAGTGTATATGCATCTCTTAATCACAAGTTCAAGATTCTCAAAGAAAATATCAAATAATCGCCATAAACACTAAAATCATCCATAAATACCTCAATTATACGTTCCACGTAATCAGAAAATATACTAACCATACATCTATGAAAATTGGCGGGTGCATTGCAAAGACCAAACGACATTCTTTTATATGCAAATGTACCAAAAGGACAAGTAAAAGTAGTTTTCTCTGGATCCTCCGGTGCAATTACAATCTGATTGTAGCCCGAATAACCGTCCAAAAAGAAATAATGTGAATGTCCTGACAACCTTTCTAATATTTGATCAATGAAAGGAAAAGGAAAGTGATCCTTTTGGGTAGCAGAATTAAGCTTTCTGTAGTCTATGCATACTCTCCATCATGTTTGAACTAGTGTAGGAACAAGTTCATCATCTTGATTTCTGACAAAGGTAACACCATACTTCTTTGGTACCGCATGTACCGTACTAACCCATTTGCTGTCAGAAATTAGGTAAATCACCCCACACTTAGCAATTTGAGGATCTCTTTCTTCACGACCTCTATCATTGGGGGGATAAGCCTGCGCTGAGCATCACGTACTGGTTTTCATCGTCTTCCATTAGGATTCTGTGCATGCACATGGATGGACTAATACCTTTGATATTAGCAATTGTCCAACCAATGGTCGTTTTATGCTCTTTCAGAACCCTAATCAAGCGTTCTTCTTGTATGGCAATGAGGTTCTTTGCAATGATCACCAGAAGCTCTTGTTTATCACTCAAGGAAGAATACTTTAAATGATCGGGAAGGGGATTTAATTCTAGTTTAGGTGTCTGCACAATAGAAGGTAAAAGAACCTTATCAATTACGGGTAAAGAAATATAAGACATATTACCCGTTTTAGCTTTTTGTAATGCCGTTAAGGAATAACACATCTCCACTAGATCTTTTTCTAAGTCAACGTCCAAGTTCGACTTCCCATGAACATCCAATTCAATGCTATTACGCAACACGACTCCAAGTTTATCTTCACTATTCAAATCAAACATTTGTTGTGCTAGCGAACCAATAAAATCGATAGAGAAAGCGGAGTGAACATCACTAGGATAATGCATAGCTTCAAATATGTTGAAGTAAATAATCTCCTTATCAAATTCCATAGTGAGTATACTACTTTCAACATCAATCTTCGTCTTTGCAGTTTTCATAAACAGTCTCCCAAGTAATAACGAAGTAGATGAACTATTTTCTCTATTCTGCATATCCACAATATAGAAATCAACCAGAAAGATTAACTCATTCACTTTAACTAACACAATGAGTCCCTTAGGATATATATTGGACTTGTTTGCTAATTGAATGGTAATACCTGTCTCTTTTAAAGGTCCAAGATTCAAAGAATCATAAATATCAGCTGACATAACACTTATGGATGCTCCCAAATCAAGTAAAGAACGCTCAATCAAACTAGTTTCCTACGAGATTGTCTTTTCAGTAAGTGAGCACCAGCAGCTGCATCAATAAAATTCCTCTGCTTTGGAATTAATCCTTCATAGAAGTATTGAATAATGAGTGTTGAGGATATGTTGTAGTGAGGGAAGCTTGTCAATAACCTTTTGTACCTCTCCCAATATTCATAAAGAGACTCCCCAGTAATATGCAAAATGTCACTAATCTCTTTACGAACAACGGCTGCCTTAGAAGCAGGAAAATACTTCTCTAGAAATAGCTTTTTCATCTCAGTCCATGTTAAAACACTCCCTGGAGGAAGGTAATATAACCACTTTTCTGCTTGATCTATTAAAGAAAATGGGAAGGCTTGCAGCATAGACTTATCATTGTCTTCGGTACCTTTCCTAAGACTTGTCATATTGTGTAAAATACTTGGAGATGACGGTTCAGATCTTCGTCTGGAAGTCCCTTGAACTTCGGAAAATGGTGCATAAGATTCGACTTCATCTCCATTGTGTCAGTTAGAGTAATACACAATGGTTGCGAATCTAAGCATGGAGGTTTCAACTCTTGTATCTTCTTCTCCGGAGTTTGAGGACCATCCATCTCTTTTACATGATTTTTCTCTTTGTCTAGATCTGAAAATTCACTTGGTGAAGAACTAGGAGGAAGCGGAGTATTCACTACTCAAACAAAGTATTTCTTTAGTAAAGTGCCTGATCAAAGACATATACCAATGAGACTTGGTTTTCCCTCACCACAGAGATTGTTCCTGAAACCAAAAATATCTAGAAAACAAAGTTAAAAACTAAAAATAAACCTAAAAACAAAAATAAACGAAAATAAATAACAACTAAAGCCAACTGTTCCCCTCCAGCGGCCCCAAAATTTGATGCATGTCGTAGGTGCAATCAAATTAGTGATCTTATTTTCAATCAATTAAAGGATTATATAATGGAAGTCAAGTTCGTTCCCACGAGGAATGAGGTATTTTAGTTGTCAAATGTCATAAAGAGGGGTTTCGTTTTAGGTTTTAAACAAATTAAATAAGAAAACGATTAAAAGTAAAGTTGTAAGCAATAGAGAGATGTGATCAAGGAATCCTTCTTCGTTACCAGAAAATCATTGAATTAGTATACTCATATATTCTTCATTCATCTTAGATTATAACCGACCGTAGGATAGCAGCTAGAGCAGTGCTGTCCTAAAAAGTCTTTAGGTCACTCGGTACCGAAGCACTCGAATACCAGATTTTATTTGTCTAAGCTAGCTAGAAGTAGCGCACTCTAAGTGTAATTTGGCTAACTATTTCATATTTTGTGACTTTATAGGTTGATTCTAGTATTTAGGCTCTTAGTGCAAGGTCCACTTACTAGTGTTGTTTTTACACGCAATAACTCCAAAGAATCCCTCTGTAAGGTCTCACGTGTTCTACTTGTGTAGGAGTTATTTAACAATTACGTATATCCTAACCCTTTCTATCAATAGGTGAATTAAGAAACTGATTTAGTTGGCCACCTAGAACAATCAATTAATCAACCATAAACATTCCTTATAGTAGAAACAAACAATAATCATGTGAAGAAATCCAGATAGATTTATATATCAAATCGAACCATGTTTAGAACTTAGAATTCATCCCTAATCAATAAGAAGTTTAGATGCTCATGGATGCAGTAAAATCCATGGTATACATATGATAAAGTAGAAAAGAAATAGTTGCGGTTATGAAAACACTCCAAAACCCTAGCTTTTCCTTCTCTCCAAAAGATTGATAAAATAATTGATAGATCTAAAAATAATTAGAAGAGCTCTTAAATAGGTGTCCCAAATTGTAGAGGCGCTCGTGCTCAAATCCCGATCATACTAGGTTTCCAAAATACCAAAATATGCCAAAAATAGGTCAAAACTAAGCTTAGCCCATACAAAATTAGCTAAAAAGCTAATGGGCTCACGTCAAACCCATCCCAACTACTCACGGAACTGTACTTCCCTCGATGGGAAGACCCATCGATAAAATCCTGAACTTTTTTTTCTTATAACTTCTTCGTATGAAGTCGGAATGACCTTATTATTTCGCCGTTGGCTTTGTTTCTTAGTTCTCTTCTATATGGTGATAAGAAATCCTGAATTTGGAGACTTCCTCTTGGTCTTTGGATCTTCTTCCTTTGTAGCACTTCTCTTTATGCACATTCTAACACTTTGCAGCTTCTTTTGGATGATTCACCTACTAAAAGATAAATAAACAAAAAAAAACGCAATATACAATAATTCACAAGAAATATAGCAAATAAGTGCATGAAATCAACGATCAAAATATAGATAAAATATGTACTTATCACCTTTTAACACGTTGTAGTGGACACCAATAAGAAACTTTTCATATAGGAACCATGCTCAGATTCATCACCAGTTGTTGTAAGCTTCAGAGTTTTCGAGAAACAATTAAATTTCCTTTTGAGACGTTTTGTGTTAAAACGTCTTGTGATCGTCCTAACCCATATAATCCCTTAAATAATACTTTGTAATGAATGTATATGATATATATGAGGATATATGACAAGTTTTATGGTTCATGCTCAAGAATTTTGTGTTTGAGACATTCTGACTCAATTTGCCCCTATTATTTCTATTTTTTTTAGGGAGAATGATCAAAATCAGAGAGTTGAGCTTGCTATTGAAAAAAAAGAATTACCATTGATCCCAATAAAGATAATTCCCTCTCTCATGCTGAAAATCCTGAGAGGACTTCTGCCTGCATGCTTATTGAGAGTAGTGTTTCTATTGAGTATCCTGGTGAAAGGTATTAATGTTGACTTCATCTCCAGCAAAACTCCTCCAGGGTACTTGTGTGTTGGGATTTGCTGCTCAATACGCCTGTGTAGAGTTTTATAGAAGAAGTTTGGTCCCTTCTTTGTAGATAATTCCAGGATTATGGTGGTTGGAGTGTCCCTGACACAGACGCTCATTCTTTTCTTCTAATAAGACTTTTGCATATGCGTAGGTCCCTATCTCGCTGAGAATTGATGAAAGCCCAAGAGATGACTCAAGGATTGGTTTGAAATGGGATAAGGTGAAAGTATGTTTATGGGAGACTTGGACTGTCTTTCAGGGGTTTTCCCGGGTTTAAAACCTCTATGTATTTCGAAAGATTTTTTTTTGTGAACAGGCTCTGATGGATAATTCATAAAGATTTAAGAAAAAAAAAGAAACATTGATACTTCTACTTTATTGGTGAAATTGAAATCCTAAGGATGCCCATGATGATACTTGTAGGCATTTTGGAGGAACTATAAATACTAAATAAAGGAAAAACAAGGAAATGAAGACCATAATAAGATGATCAATTGAAATCCTTGAGCCATTTTCTATGAACGACGGTTTTGTGAGGCTTGACTTCTGTAGTGATTAACTTATAGTAGCCACTGGTGATACCCTATGAAATTCTGTATGGTCTTTCCAGTTAGAGGAGAGACGACACATTGATTCTTTGAGAATCAAGTCCCCTACTCAGAAAGAATTCAGTTTGACTGTTCTAGCTCTGTAAATCTTTTGTTCATATGGTTGAACCTCTTCTCTAATGTCTCTCGGATCATATACGAGGGAGAATATGTGCTTCCTTCCCATATGTTGAAATATTGAGTTGGGGAGACCACCCATTCATAGTGACAAGATACAACATGATTGTTGTTTTTGACGAGGTCTAGTCCCCATTCGGTTGGCATGTGAGGACGATCCAATGACAAGGAAACAAATTGAGTAAGAGCTACCTGGGTACGAAATCTGTTGACATAAGTTGACACGATCTCAGTTGGTGCTTGACTCCCCGCTGTGGCTTTGATCAATTGGTATTCCTCCAGGTACAGAGGCAGGTTCTTGTTAAAACTGGGTTTAACCCCAAGAAGGGGGCGCTTAACTTGAGGTAAGACTTCTGGCCGAGCTCTTACGATAGTTGCTGATTTTTGGAGCCAAGCGTATCCTAGGATCATATCTTAGTTAAGCTTCCCCTTAACGATATGAAACTTGTTACTTGTTTGAGTAGCTCCGGCAGCCACTGTGAGAGTGATGTGTCCGTAAACATCTCTGGTTACTCCTTTAGGATCCTTGAATGTTGTTGGCGAGCGTATAACATCTTATCAAGTTACTCTTGTGTCTCTCAAAGTCATGACACTGATAACATTGATATCCATGGCAGCATCAACTAGTTCCTTTCTAAACTTAACATCTTTGAGGCATGCAGTATTGAAAAGTCCTCGGTCGCGCCCTTCGTCATTCTGGTTGATCATGTCTTCCGAAGGGGGCTTGTTTTTGACGGGAGTGTCTTCAACTAGAGATGGTAGATAATCATCATCTACTACTCGATTGATGGCAGTGAAAATCTTTGCACTGATCTTTTGAAAAGTTGAGGAGTTCGCACATGCGCTCTATTAATAATTGAACTGTTTGGTTGACCGACTCTCTAGAAAAGGTGAAGCTTCTGACAGGAAGGGGATCTTTGCGAATACCTTCAGTCCCCAATTGCATCTCCCATGATTTTATTTTCTCCTTGAAGATATGTCTCAGACCATTGCACTCGTTGGTGGGATGATTGAAAAACCGACGGAAGCGACTATATCTCGGATCTGACATTTCCTGGGGAGGTGGTGGGCGTCGTACGAGTGGAAATTTGATGATCTCTTCTTGTACCCATGATTCTATTAGTTCAAGGAACTCTTCCATGGGAATTGGAAAATTAGAGCAAGTTATATCAAGTTTTATATCATGCTCTTTTGATTGTTCCAATTGTTTTTGTTGTTTTCGTGGCCCTTAAGAGCACCTTGGGACCGAGTAACCCGCTGGGTTGGCGCCTGGTTCATGGCTAGAGTGGAAGGGTGACACTTAGTTTGTGGCTCTTGCTAGGAAATAATTGTTTTCTTGGTTCCTTCGTTAGCGACATTGTTCATTGATGGTTGAACGGCACTGCTTGTTGATCAGTCGTCGATTCCCATGGGTATCTCCATGAATTTCTTCTCTTACTGGCCTAGTCCTCTCCATGAGGGAAGGAGCAGTTGTGGAAGAACACTTCGTGGCTTCGTGTAACTTAGAGAAAGTCTGAAAGCGTAAATTTTCTAAAAGACCACGGTAAACAGGGATCATACCATTAATGCAAAGCTCCACTAACTGATGTTCTGTCATATTCGGGACGTGAAAATTCAGTGCTTGAATTCTGAATCTCTTCACTATTTATTGTGGTGCTCATTATTCCTCTGGAACATTCTTCCCAGGTCCGACAGGGTAATCTGCTCGGAGACGAAGAAGTACTTCTTATAAAAGGCATTAACCATGTCATCCCAACCACAGATGTTGTTGGGAGAATGTTATTATACTACGTGTAGGACCTTCCAGTGAGAGACTTTGAAAGATAGAAAGGACGAGCCTAAACCAAGAAATGGCCGTTCACGTCCTGCTTCAATTACAAAGATAGAAAGGATCAAGGTAGGTCTTAGGAGAGGGAAGCAAAGAAGGTTGAGAAATATCAGTGTGATGAGTAGTGTGTGAAAGAGAAAGGATTATCTCTGAGATGAATCGCTATTTCTGTATGTTTAGTTTCTCCTGACTGATTGTCTTGTTCTTGAATGGATGAGAATTATCTATTTATAGTTCGAAGGAGACACACTGATTTCTCATAAGTTGGGGAAGTTAGGGAGAGGTGAAGAAGTGGTGATTGTTGATATTGTAGTGGGGTGGTATCTGGAAAATAAGGAAGACATGTTAGACCATTACTCCTCATCCTCTCAACTGCTCTATAACTGCCCACTACTTATTACCTTCTTGTTCGTGAAGGTGTTTCCACCACATAAGATTGTCGTAAACCGCCAGACCAATACCCCAAGATCCCCCCATATATTGTATTTGATATCTCGTGGTAATAGTAGAGTCATAAGCCACTATTATTTTGATTAAGTCAAGTCAAGTCAAATGACCTGCTAAGTATGTGAGGAAAGTTGCACAACTCACTGAATTAATAATTAGACTGATTAATGTTGAGTTTGTGAAGTTTAGGGGTCATGTACTTACTTAGGAGAAACACGTCACATTTAATGGCTAAGTATTGGCCCAGAAGTGACTTAGCATAAGTCTGAGAGGCATTTGAGGCCAAATGTTGTAGATGTCTTCTTAAGCAAGGAGACTTACTAGAATTCGTATAAGATTTGATATTGGACCAATATTGAGAAGAAAGGCGTATTTCTGAGGGAAGTAGATAGCAAAGCTAGGATTAGCTACTTAGCACAAATAGTAATGTGCTAGCTCTTTCAGTATAAAAGGCTAATGTGCTATGCATAGCTTCTGGTAAATATCAATTGTACTAAGGCTAGGAAGCTAATGTCAAGGAGGTTTGAAGTTAACACTTCAATTAGATAGTATAGTTAGCATTAGAGTGTTAGCGTCAATGCGCTTGTGGTTAAGTCGCTAAGTATGGCCGTGCTAGGCCTAGGGCATATTTTCCATAGCCGCATTGGCCAATGCTGCTTCAGGCTAGAGATGTACTCACTAAGGAATTGTCAGAGCTAGGGACGTCCTTGAGTTTGGGCTAGAAACGCATCAGGCTGGTGAGATACGCTAGGATAGCCGCGGCTAGGGACGCGCTAGGCATGTAGGGACACATCAGCGCTAGTGCTAGGGAGCGTTGGAGACGAGACGCACTGGAGCAAGGGACGACTAAGCCAAATAGCTAGTGCTAACTTGGCGTTGATAGGAGAAAAGGCAAGGGTTAGCCTAGTTCAGAGGCTCAATGCGTTTTTTGAGGTATCGCTTCTTCATTGCGGCACGTCCGAGAGGAGTGACATATAATTTTTTCCTTATATTCAAGCAAAGTGATAAAGTAGCATATTTGAGCTCAGAAGAGCAATTTGAGAAGCATTTGTTGAAAATTAAGCGTTAAGCTAGAATGTATTTTATAGATGTTACTGGAACATCAATGCACATTCGAGGAAAGTTCAGGGAATTTAGCCGTGGAATTTATGGGACTTGAGACTAGTTCGATATGGCATGGGTGTTATGAGAATTGAGGAGGCTGCAAGGCCAGTTTAGAATATTTAAAGAGAATCTGTACTCTTAATTCGCTTGCGAAATATAAGTAGAGATACAATATTCTATATTTTGTTATAGTGTCAGGCATAGGCGCATAGATGTACGCATACCCCTTTCATATTCCTGCTGTTTGGCAGAGGGTAATTTTAAAGTTTTAAACCTTGTAAAAAACTCACCATTTACACAAAGTAGAACGCACATATAATGCTTGAAAAAATGCTTGAACTAGCATCTATGTTGCTACCGGTTAACCATGGACTCTGTGAGTCTTTGCATTAGGACATAAAACTAAAGGACGGAAGGATATAAAATTTGGGTAGGAATTGTTCACTGATTTAGGTTATTTTTCAAGACGAGAAAACATGATCGAATTGAGACTGTTGCCGTTGGATTGAAGATTAATGGATGGTATATTGGTATTTAATGGAAATAAGAGTTTGATTGAGATTAGGAAAATGTTTGTTTGTGATTTAAGTTTGTGCAAGAATGAAAGCTATAAAACAGAATAGATGCTACAGAAAAACACCCGCCCTCACCGCTGCTCACAACCAACAGTTTGCTCCTATCAAAACCTATTCCTTCCACCACCATACACAAGATCATCTTCACATCGGCATCATCTTTGGCATCTCCACCATACAGGCAATAGAAAGATTGATCAGTTGCATACATCCACCAACTTGTAACAAACCACAACACCAAACCAGCATTCCATAATCACCACCACTCCACCTTGCTGCCGAGCTCTAGCATAGCATCGATTAAACCACCACCGGAGTACTGCGCATACCTAAGTTCACGACCACGGCAGCGACACAACAACAACACCACCATTCCATCTGCTTTTGTTTTAGTTGGTTTTACAATCTTGTTTTATATTATTTTTGTATTTGCTATGAACTCCTTTGTTATGTTTAGCTAAATATTTATTTGATTAAGGATAATTTCAAAACTATGTGATATGATCTTTTTGAAATTAATCTTTCTTTTCAATATTGTTTTATTGTTTATCTTTTGTCGTGTTTATGACCATGGATTGTTTGCGAGTGTTCAAACGATCAATTAAATATCTTGTTTGAAATTCTAATGCTAGATTATAACACCGTATTCCGTAATTGTTATGGAGATTTAATCATAAGTAGCGAAACATCAACGTTGCAATTGGATGTTGTGGATTTTGATGTGTGAAAGATAACCCTAAGTTAACATGTCGAACTTACGAACATGTGGTTAGAATTTACCCAACTCATAGAGCTTACCAGTTGGTTAAGTTACACTAAAGAGCTTATTCAAAGTGGTTTGTTTGGCTAGAAACGAGTAGATAACTTATTATACGAAGTGACCTTGGAGTCTAATAGACTTGTGGAACTCATAACTTGTCTAGGGTTTTTAACAAACGTATTTTGAAGAAGATTTAACTTGTATTCACGGTCACTAGTGGAGAAAGAATCTTTAATCATTCTCATCCTCATATTTGAATTCTTTTACTTGTTTTCGTTGATTTGCATCAGTTTATTTTTATAAATTTAATCGACAACTTTAACTCAACGCTTCCTCAGAAAGGGCCCTGCTTATCATTATTATACTAGTTAGTGTAAGAAAAGTAAGGAATATATTTTTGACAAGTTTGACGCCTCGATCAGAAAGCCACCTCTCAAGAGATGTAATAGCCCAAGCATACGGTGTCGCCACCATCTCCAACTCCGGCATCGCTAGCAAGAACGCATGTAGATCTAATCAAGTCCAAGAAGCATCGTCTCCGGCTCAACGCCAACAAATTAGGGAAGCTCCAACGTGTTCGATTTCCCTTTTTCCACCAACTGAACAAGAAATGGAAAACCCCACAAGTTAATGTAATGGTTTGAAGCGCATCTTCAACGAAAATTTTGAATCAGGAGTTTCACCATGTCTAGAGAAACTTCAATCAAATGGTTTAATCCATGATGGAACACATATGTGAAAATTTATACTGCTCGAAAGAGCAATGCAAATACATTTTTACCGCTCTCAACCATGTTATGTCTGGTAGACGACTATCTTTTGAAAATAAAATATGTTCTGAACCTACTCAAAGCCATAAGAATTACTCGTCGTGAGGTTATCCATGGTCCAACAACAATCAAGGATCCTGAAGAAAAATCCATATATACATATGGTTACATCCTTCTTGAAGTAAAAGTGGATTCTGCTTATAATGCTATCATATTTTACATAATCATAGAAGATCCAGGACTTCTGGTAACGAGTACGTAAAGTCGTATAGATACTCAAGGGAATAAACATTTCACCAACATAGCGACCACATATGAGGTACAGATTCATTCACATTTCGTCTCCAATGCTTGATAGCCTCGACGTCAGCGCCAACTTTGACTTCAACCTCCATACAAATTCTTGCTCCAATCCAACGTATAAGCAACAACCAACAATGCAGGGAGACTCTTATATCTCCCTTGTTTTATAAAAGAGGATCAAGTGACTAAAAGCATGATACCTCTGTTAAATCATATTATATATGTCTAGTGGTGAATTTTAAATAACCTACACTTGGGGACTGAAAGCTCCTTCATCACTTTTGGAGATTCAACACAGACACCTCCTTCAACAAGAAAGTCCCATTAGCAAAGGATGATGGATGTTGGAGATAGATCATCACGAGGTCTCGGGTGTCATGAAGCCCTAATACCCATGTCAACGCCTGAAGAGGATGCAACATCATTCATTTATGGATGTCACAGATCCATTCAACATCTCTCTGTCTACCAAGAAAATGAAACTTGTTGTCACTGATGAAGGAATCAAAGCATCATCAACGAACCTCTCTACATCAGAACTCCCATAAAAATAGAAGCTTTCTCTTCTCACCAGATCATATCCAAAGTGGACAGAAAGATACCAGAGTCTTCTACAAGACGTTCCTACAACTCTTACACATGGAATAATGCACACTTCAGCTCACTGACAAGCAAAAACGTACTTTTGGATGAGGAATGGGGTGACGCATCCTTGACAAGAAGCGTTCGTTTATGTCTTCCCTTCAATGTGTCGAAAGGGAGCGTCAGTCGGATACACGGGCTAAGAGATATGGTTGTTATGCTAAAATCTATAGAGTCTGAAAATTTCCATGGGATAAGAAATTACAAATGTGCACGCATGGTTGATTAACTATCCAAGCTCCAAATCAAGTGATTCTTTTTGCATATGATAGTTTGGTCTATTGGCTTCATAAATTTGGGTTAAACATTATAATCCGACATCGCATGAAGTTTTTACAGCTTCTGGAGTGAATGGTGTGCAAACAAGGGTTTCCATACTGGATTTAATAAATGCAGCTTCACAGAGACCTTACCCACATATATGATTTCATCTGTTCAGAGACACTATCATCTCAGGTTCCTCTTCGTTTCCTATGAGAAGTTTGCGGCACCAGAAGATGTCATCAACCTTGTGTCACTATTACTCCACTGCTACGATCGTCAATGCTGATGCTGCCATCCCTACTACTCAATGCTCCCGTTGATACGAGAAAAAGCCGACAAATATCATGTTCTTAAATAATTGATATGCTAAGACTTACATAAATTTTTTTTTGGAGTCCACTGCTAGCCTCATCTGCGATTCAAGTCTATCATCAACTCTCCTTGTTGGCCTCCGCTATCTCTGAGCTTGTTGCCACCGACTACAACTCAAGTTTTCATCTTTAGATTCTCTGTCTACCATATATTTGTTGTCATCCTGACGTTATCACTAGCACTTGGTGCTGCATACTCAAACTCTTAGCACTAACGTCTACTGCTTTCTCATGAGAGAGTCTAATATATCTAAAGCCCAAATATGCATGAAAGACATGCCTGGAGGAGATAGAGCTAAGTAACTATTCTATAACTAAACTTTCGATATTTATTAGGCATTGCATGCCATATCTATACTTGGGGACTTGGTCTTGCTGAAAAGACCAATTCCACTAATGGCTTCGGGAAATCTATATTGATCATGTAGCCACTATATATATATATTTGAGGTATTAGAGCGTCACCCAGTTGAACTTTCAATATTATATATATATAATATAAGTGTACTATATAATTCAGTTTCACCTTTGTATTAAATCTACATTGATTGGACATCTCCTAGAGGGATTGACCACTAGTATAGAGAAATATTGTCCTCATAATATCACTAGTGATGGTTGCAATTCCTTTCAAAATGTTCTATGACTATACGAAATACACATCCAGAACATGTTCTTGTTCCTGAATGGATACCCCATCTCCTAGATGGATTGACACTAGTATAGAACAACTATTTATCAATAATGAAATACCGAACTTATCAATGCTCACTCTCAACTGAGTTGTATGGACCTACTATTGTTATATATTCATTAAGGCCTTATTGAGCAATATTGAACTTGTCTCAAGTCGTAGAACTTCCACAGCTGAATCCCTTGAACTTGTTCTGTATATATATCAATGCTTAGATTTTAATCATCTCAGTGTTATGACGGCACGACTACCTCAACACTCATATAAGTGTTCTGTGGCACCACTGCCTCAACACTCATCTTAGTGTTCTGACGGCATCACTGCCTCAACACTTATCTTAGTGTTCTGACGGCAACATTGCTTCAACACCCTCTACAATCAACTAATGTTCCAAATAACTTCCCGTTGTTGTTACGGTAAAAGAAGAATAATCCAAGTACCTAAGAGTAGAAAGAGAAAAAAATTACTCAAATAATAAAAAAATATAGTACAGTGAATTCGGTCCTTCAGCCATGCTTGTCCTACCTAGTCGTGCCTCACCAATCCATGCTCTTCAGGAGAAGCTCTTTATACTGATTCCGCCTCATTGGTCCTTCACCTTCAGACGAAGATCTCTATGATAATTCCGCCTCATTGGTCATTCGCCTTCAGAAGAAGCTCTCTATACTAATTCTGCCTCATTGGTCATTCTCCTTCAGAAGATTACTCGATACTGGAAAGTATCAACTAAAGTCAATTGTATAATTTATGGTAAAATCTAACCGACTAAATCAAATTATTTATTTTGCTTATTATCCAGTGCTTACTGCGGAACATTATTGTACCGCACTAAGCAGGGGACTTAATGTAGATGGTGGATTTTTAACAGAGGATAAAATAGTAAAATCGCCTCTGCCCAGCAGTAGAAGCGTAAAAATAACAGAATTTTGTATATGCTACTGACCCGACATCAAAAGTATAAAATTCATATTTTATATTCCTCAAGAGAATTAAGATATTAAACTCCCTCTACACGCATCTCACATTGATCCTGTAGTCTCTCTAAAAGTACACACATAATATTAGAGCCTCACCCGACTGAGCTTTTAATATTTTAAACACAACATTAGTATTGTACAACCCAGTTCTTACTCCTTCATAATGATTCAACATCTCCTAGATGGATTAATCACTAGTATAGAGCAACACTGTCCTCAAAATATCACTGGTGATGATTGCAATTTCTTCCCAGATGATCTTTGACTATACAGAATAAATATCCAAAACTTATCTTTGTTCCCGAGTGGTTACCAATGCTCCTAGATAGATTGCCTACTACTATAGAGCAACTCGATTCCTCTCTATATCCCCTGTTGAATTACTAAAGTGAATTTATATCAATATTCAAACCTTAACTGAATGATATTGGTTTATCACAATGCATGACAAGTTGCGCACGAATACACTAGGTCGAAGCATCACATCTTTGCGTAAAACACCAAGTCGTTGTCGCGCCAAATGCAAAGCTAAAGCTCCAACTGAACAATCCCTAATATTGGTCGAGGTTGAATTATACATCTCCAATAATGGTTGCACTAAAATCCAAATATTGGTCGAACTACAACAAAACCCTAACATAGGTCAACAAGCTAAAAACTGTCATAATTTTATCTAAAAGTTCCTGGAAGATTGTTGTTCGTAGGCCTGTCAAGGGTACTTAACGGAACGGATAGTGGTTGTCACGTGTCCAAATCCGTTAATTTTACAAGACATCCGTATCCGATAATTATCCGACAGATAGTAGAAAATTATTTATGTATCTGAATCCACTAATATTAATGGATACCGGATAATCCGATAATTATCCGAAAACTATATAAGAAAGAATAAAAACATCTAATTTGGTTGTGTGTGTTTAATCACTTCTTCTTCTCGTGATTCCAAAATTGTAACACCAAATTAATTTTGATAATTTTTTCATTCCTTCATTTTTTTTTGAACAAAATCATCAACACACCTTAAAAAATTAGGTAAATTTAACTTATAACAGTAATTCTATATACATATATTCATGTTAACGGATATCGGATAGTTATCTTATAGGATAGTAGTATTCCCGTATCCGTATTCGATAAGAAGAAATTATCCGATAAGATATTCGTATCTGTATCTGATATTTCGGATAATATCCTAAATTTTCAGTACGGTCTCGGACGGATGTTAGATATTCGGTTATTCGTTGACAGGCGTAGCTGTTCGCTCTATTTGACAGCCGAAACGAGCTCTAAACCTAAATCCTTCCGCGATGGGACGTCACCAACGATTTTTTAATTCCGAATTAGGGTGAATCATCAAAAACGAACATCCTATGAAGAACCTACAACCTTTTTACTAAAGAATGTCATGTCTAAATTTTTCAGACATAAGGGCTAACACCCACGGGTGTAAATAACAATAATGTTTTTCGAAGCAATAACTTTAAAGAGCAATAGCTTTGAATATCAATAGCTTTAAAGGGAAATAGTACTTAAGAGAAAATAAAAGGAATGATTTAAAAATTATAAATAATAAATAATAATAATAAAATAAAGAGTTATGGGACCAGTGCCAACTGACCGGCCAGCCGGGCCACCCTCGGTCGGTCCCCACTCTTATATTTTTTTAAGGTTTTGTTATTTTATCCTAGGGTTTCCTCTTTCTATTAAAACTCCTTTGTTTTTTCTATCAAATTCAAAAATTCCAAATAGCTTCAAAGACCAAACAGCTGTGCACAGTAATATAGAATGGTCCAACAACCATCTAATATATTAAATTATCATTATCTTAATATTTCCAATTTTTTGGTCTTCACACGATTGGTCTTTAGACTAAAATTCTCTCTCCTAAATATTATTACCAAATATATCAAAATATTGTTAAAGAGACGACATGATACGCGAAGCACGGTCCCGCGACCACCAAATTCGTGCTCTACCAAATTTATGCTCCACAACCCATGACCGGTCCCACCTTGTTTGGTCCTCATCTTCCCCTCTTGGACTTTCCCTCTTCTCTAGTTGGTCTCTCTACTAGTCCCTCATTTGCCATTTGGTTCATCTGCCATATTAGGGTTTTATTGCTTAATCAATTAAGGAAAGTAATTTAATTGGTACTGCTACCAATTGGTGTGGCTACCAATTAGTGCCGCTACTCATAATTTAATTGGTCCCGCTACCAATAACTAAAGTAATCTCAATTTATCTTATTTTGACGAAACCAAATATTTTATAAATTACATACACAGTTAGTACTCGCACACGACTAGCACTCATACGAGACTAGCGCTCACACGAGACTAGAGCTCACACGAGATTAGTATTCACATGATATTGACACTCACACAACTTTAGGGTCATACAAGTATCATGCTGCCTTAGCTGACACAACGATAAGTTACAAATATCAATGTCAATATCAATCAGACTCTCAGAAATTATGATGTACTCAGCATCACTGCTAGACTCAGCAACATGTTAGACTCATTAGTATGCTAAGACTAACAGTCTAGCTAGGTCAACAAGTGACCATATGATAGACGTCTATAAAATAGACTCAACCATGCTCGAGACATCAATTATGTCACATTGGTGGATATTTACTAGGGTTTTGGTCTGGCGGCCTATAGCACATGCGGTGTAGCAATACACCTACGATGAGGAAGTATAAAAGTCGTGTCGGTAGTTGAAGGAGTGAATGGAATAGTGGTCGTACAACTGTCAAGTCCCACTAGCATGATGGAATTAGTTTTCACCATGATTTCCACTTCTCTGCAACTATCACCACTTACGAGATCAATGTGTTAACTTCTACTGCTATAAATAGGTTCTCTAACCTATCGATAAAACAAGAATTTTATCTCATAAGGACAAGAAGGACAATCACAGAGCCATCATCTTAGAGATTCTCAGAAAACTCAGACTTCTGATTTTCTCCTTCACAACAGTTCAACACATCTTACCATCACTGGCATTCAATTTTATTGATCTCAATAATTTCTCTGCTTTCCTTCATACAGATCAACCCTTCTCCTTCCTTTGTGACCGAAGCGAAATTGGAACGAACATTCCTTGATTTAGGCTAATTTCGTGGGACCTTTCCGTTTTAGGTTGGCATTGAAATCTTCAAGTCTGGCTAGGATTGTGTTTCAATTAGCTTTTGTAGTGGGTTCTTGATGGGCAGATGCACTCACCAACTAATTTAGCTACCATTTGTATTAATTAGCACTAACTAATTATGGGAAAATTAACCATTAACAAAAATAGTTGGATAAGGGGTTTTTGCTTTTACTTCAAAATATCCTTTTTTTAACATTTGGTGGTAGGCCTCAAATAAAACAGGTAGGCCTCAAATTAGCTAAGTAGATTTAATACATATGGGCCCATTTTAGATCATACATCAAATACAAGCATACTAATCTCAAGTTATAGTTGACCAATCATATTTTGAGTTTATTTTTATCTTTAAGCAAATTGCAACAATATCAATATTAATTTGTCGATATGCGTTATTATGCAATAAATTGGAGTAATAGAGTTGAATGAAGATGAAGAGGTATATTGTTTTCTTGAGCAAGTGCAAGGTAGATCATTTGTAAATTTAAGTTGGGATCATTAATTGATTTGCAGGGACCACTTCGTTTTCCCTCATCTCGTTAGCTTCGTCATTGCTCGGGTTGCTAATACGAGTAGGTGGGTTGCTGGGAACGCCCCATGTACAATGGTTTTGCCTCCAACATCGTTCTGCGAGATACACGTTATTCTGTGAAAAAAAACTATCAACAAATAAACCAATCAACTAACCGAAATTCCTAAAAAATAAAAAAAAATCCTATCAAAATAAATTATCAACTCACAGTGCCTAGTCAAGTGAATATAACCCTTTTCTCTGAGAGCTCTGTTGCTTTCCGTCCAATATCAGTTTCAGTGACTAAGATGGTAGAATCCCACGGTTGCCAGGTCACATCGTCTACAGTCAACTGATTAAGAAAAGTCCTTGACCGAACAATATAAATACTCTTCCTTCTTGTACCCTTCCAGCGAGAAATTCTAGGCCACACTGCTTCACTTTCACTGGTTGGGTTCTTTGGTCGACATATGCCCAGATATTCATACCCCCAAAACTAGAATGTGAAGACAACCAACGAAATAAATAAATTAGAAACAAATAAACATTTAAAAGAAATATAAATAAGACTAAGAAATTTACCTCTAATATTTGGAAGGGTCCGGCTAGTGACTTTTGTCCTCTGCCAGATGCGGCGAGACCGGAATACAATTTCGCAAAAGCAGCACTACTCCAGTCATAATTGCCAACTGCATTTAGATCCTCAAAAGCAGATAACCATCCAACATCAATATATTTTTTTGCATTGGAAAAGAAAAATTATCCCAAAACATTTATACAAAAGGCTATGGACACTCTCTCAGCAAGTATGCTATCATCGTTAGCCGCAACCAACGTTCCTGGATCAAAATATGTGCTCAAAAATGCAACCATAATTGTATCTGAAACTCACTGGTTGGAAATATGTTCTCTTTTACAAACTTCACTATCTTTAATTTCTGGAAAAACATGCGCCCGGACATATTTAAATTAATACTTCGCCGAGTCATACGGAATACCAATACCAATACTTAATCCTGTCAACATAACCCAATCAAGTGGTGTGAACCCAATCTCACCAAAGGAGAAGAGAAAAATGATCGTGGTATCCCAAAAACGCTCAACAATGTAGTCAATCAATGCATGTGACGAAGCTACTACATCCATGGTCAATAAACGGTCTCATCCTGCCTTTTCAATAATGTATTTAACCCTAAAGATGTGTTTAGTAATACCTGCATAGGTCTGAATGGCCGATTTGAATGAACCACGATGTAAATACTTAAATTTTGAATCGGTTGAATATGTAATATTCGTCGATGCGTGACTCTGAGCATCTTCCACAACAGTATAGTTCGCCAACCCGGGAACATCGACCATTTCTTCAGTACTAGGGTCTACTTCTGGATCCTCAACAGTTTTAGCTTTCTTGTTCCTCTTTTTTCGACCAACGAATCTCGACGTGACATTGCTTAACATCTATGCAAACAGTACATACAAGTTTCAAAATCAAGAAGAATCCTCACAATCCACAAATATAAAACTCTATCCATAAATCCACAAAAATACTAATTTCATCATTACAAAAGTAATTATCTAATTAGATAATCAAATGTACAAACATACATAAATCAACCAAATTACAAAATTCATGATTCACAAAATAGTCCACTACTAATCAAATCATCAATTGTACAAAAAATCATCATAATTTCCTAATTCTATAATTCCATAAACATTCATTATAAAACATAAACATTCTTGATTCTCAAATTTCAAAGACAATCAAGTCAATTAATCATAAAATTAAACACAACCCAACTCAAATTAACCAACAATTTAATCAATTCTAACTTCAATTCAACAAATTCTCATCAATTTTTTATACACAATTCACAACTTCCATAAACCTTAGAAATATACCAAATTCTAAAATTATAATTTCTAAAACCTAATATGTCTATTTCATAATCATATGTTTAATCTTTAAACATATATATATATATACAAATTTAATTAACAAAACATTATAATAAATCATAATATAAACCTATGAAATCAAATACAATTTATATCAAAGTTTAAGTTTATTACCTTGCTTGCTTTGAAATAATCCTAACTTAGATTACTTGGTATCAAATCTGCCAAGCTTTTACAAATTTGAAAAGAGGTTGAGCTTGATTTGGAGGGAGAAATGGGTTTAGCAAGTGGAGTGGTAGGCGGTTGATTGCTTGTGCGTCGTTTTGTGAAGTGTTCAGGAGAAATGAACTGGAAGGAAGAAGAGAGCTGTGCGGGTATATATTGGTCCGCCCCATCAGGCGTTCACCCAGCCGTCCACCTGGTGAGACGCGCTTTCGTCTAGGGATGCGCCTGATGATTCAAGAGGATGGCTAAGCGTGCGCCTATCCTTTTCCCCACAAGAACCAGCTGCACGTGTAGAAAAATGACCGGGCGTGTAGTTATGATACCGCCCCATCAGGCGTTCGTCTAAGAGAGCGCCTGTCTCTGGGGCGTGCATCTAGGGGTGCGTTTATCATCAGGCGTTCTTTTGGGTAACGCCTCACATCGAGCGTTCATCAAGCGTCCGCACCACCCAAGCGTTCCTCAGGCATACGTCCGTAAAACTAGACGTATACCTAGTCGTGCGCCCAACGTCAGGCGCTAGCTTAGACAATCGCTCGATCAAATTTTACTCCCACACCGTTACTTTCAGGCGGAATAAAAAGTATAATTTTTACTCTTTAATCGGATGGTCTAGTCGTCCCACCATAGATACTCTTAATAACTTATTAGTAAAAGATGACCACTTATACCTCCTCAATGATTCACCGAAAACTCTAGGCATATAGGTTAAGCTGGTTTTATTCAGTTTTCGGGTAGGAAAACATTGTTTTAGTATTTCACTTTGAATTTGAAAACAAAATTTCATTTGATAATAACATTGAACAGAACTATTATACAGTTATTTTTTTGACTACATTATGCATAAAATTATCTAAGTTTAAAATATCTATCACACACATCACAAAAATAACATAAAAATTAAATTGAAAAAATCGGTGTGAATTAACTAATTTTGTGTCTAAATAAATCAAAACAAATAAAGTGGTTACAGATTCCTTCATTTGTTTCCAAATTTCTTCTGCCTGGGTATATGCTAATAATAATTAGCATATTCGTTTAATAAGTGCAATGTGATTTTTATTATTAATCCAATCTCTAACAAGTAGAAAAAAAAGTAAAGAAAATAGGACAAATACTTGATATTACGATAAAATAACATCCTTTCAGTATCATGATTGATGCAGATCGAAAACGTGTAAAGATGATAATAATCGCAGCGGAATAGAATTATTGAAAAGTAACCGGTAGAATGGATAAAAACCGATAGAAATTAGTTGAACTTCAATGAGATATCCTAAAATCTACGGGGTTATCTAGACTTCGTTAATTCACTACGAATAACGACTATGAATATGAGATTAATATTCAGACTTCGGGGTAAACCCAACTATGAATAAAAATCAAAATTAAGAAACTCAACAAGTTTAACGAAAATAAAATAATTTTAATTAATTAAAAACTCCCCCTAATTTTTATTTTTGGAGCTCCTTATATAGATAACTCCTACTAAACAAACCCTAAACTTATAAAAACTTATAAACTTGTTTCCCAAAATATCTACTACCTTTAGGCAACTTTCATAACTTATTAAAACTCTTAAAATAAACTTCTAGACTCTTCTAAAACTACCCTAAATAATAAATCCGAAAATTAATTATTTTTCTACTAAAAATAACATTAATAAAATAATAATAATAATAATAAAATAATAGACTTATTTTTCATAAATCTCCCTCCATCATTCTACCGGTGTTGGAGAAGATTCGTCCTTGAATCTTGCCGGTACCATGTTCTGCATGTGTAATTCGTTGATGACAATCTTCATACACATGAATTGATGTTGTAAAAAAATAATTTATGCACCGTATAGAAGCATGAGGTATGATGGAAGCCCAAAACGGATCTTCATAAGTTGATTCAACAAATTCTCTATTGTTAGGTAGATATGAGAGACCATTTGTGTATCACAATAATCAACAACTAGCTTACTCTCGGGCAAAGATAACTCATCAATATCATGAATTTCTAAATCAATAAGTTTATCAGGATTAGATGACTCACCATGAAACTCCATTAAATCATGTGAAACTTCTTGGGACTGTTTTTCTTTGTCAGAAACGGGATGTTCTTCGCCTTTTTTAGAAGAAAATTTCATATCCTCCTCATCATCGGGATATTTATTAAAGATCGGCGTTGTATATCTCTCAACAATAACTTGATTTTGTGCATCATTTTCATGACGGAAAAACAAGTCTTTAACGTCGTTATCTGTACTATTATTTTCTTCTATAGGAGAGCATGGTTTAGATCGAGATTTTAGTGACTTCTTCAAATAACATTCTATCACTTCTAAAATCTCCTTCTTTGATTTGATCAGATATTCACATCTTCTCAGATCTTGTCTTGGTGACAATTTATTAACCATGAATACTTTTCTACTAAAAATAGTAATTAATAAAATATAAATAATAATAATAAAATAATAGATTTATTTTTCATAAATCTCCTTCCATCAATGATATGCTGAATATAACTTCTGGTCGATTGCTGGTTGGTTCCCAGTCATTTTCAAAACTGTTATATTTCAAATATAGTAAAATAAAATAAATACGATATAAATGATATAAATATTATCAGAAAAATTCGAAGAAACCATAAGTGAGTAGTTACCTTTTTACCGATTAAAAAAATAAAAAAAATAAGAAATAGCTTACACGAGCGGCAATGATGTACACAATGAAGTTAAGTGGTAAATCCCCGTCAAATTGTACCGAACAGGTAGCCAGTTACTCTTTCTTCTGAGCGAGTAAACAGTGTAATATGCTTTTGAAAGAAAATGTAACATAAACATCACGAGCAGTAGTATCATGATCAACGTTTTCTTGTTATTCCGAATCAGTTTAGGGACCACTGACCACAGTTCAGAACAATATCTGCAAATCACCGCGGGAAAGAGCACAAACTCAAAGATCAATGATAAAAATAATAAATAATAATGATAAGTACTCTTTAATAAATAAATAAATAAAACAAAAAAAACTAATGGCTAGTGGATGTCGATGAGTACTAACTATATAACCTGTGGCACTGGTAATACGAAAAATATGTCCAACCAAAGCCATCTGACTGATCTCACGTAATGATAGTAGTAGCTTGTGCATCCCGTAACGAGCTGGCCACCACCCACAACTAGTGACCGTCTTGACACATAGGCCAGCCGAAACTGAACCAGATATGATACATATGAATCGAGTCCACACAGGTGCGGAAGATGGACACGATTGTAGCAATACGACCGTTCATGTATAATCAAGGGGCTTCGTTGCTACCTATGGAGAGTGAATAGAAAAGGAGACCAGAGCCACGACGCATGCCCAAAATATTGCTCAGTTGCATTTTTTTTATGCGTTTGGTACGCGGGTCTAATACAGAAGGCGTGATTGAAATTTTTGAAATGATAAAACTAGCTATTAGTAGGGATCTTGAGAATAGATTTAGGGTTTGGAGGAGTAGATATATGGATTTGTGTAACAGGAGGAGGAGCAGAAGAAGGGAAACTGATGAAGTAGTAGTTTAAATGTTTAATGAAGATCTACTATTTATACAACTCTTGTAGAATTAAGTACGACAACCCAGCATGGCTCATGAGTTAACAGTTGTTAGTGTAATCAATGCTGTTGTGAGATACTAACACTTGAAGTAAATCAACTACTTCCGTGATACGATCGTATAGTGTCCATGGACATATAGTGTTAATCATAATTTAACATGGTATTTTAAGTTAGTTAAAGTCAGCAATACCTGTGCTTTTTCTTCTTTTAGCTCTTGTTTGGTAAGCTGCTGTAAGTTTTCGATGATGTTCTTTTACTATTGTCCTACAAACATGTATGATTTTTTTGATAAAAAAAGATTCTACCAATTAATAAGATCAGCTAAGTCTTATATTCTGAACCCTCGATCCAAACATTTTAATTCTTGGATATTGCGAGAAATCTGGATCACCTCTCCAACTTGATCTTCTACTTCAAGAGCCCTATTCAATTTAGGGTCCTCCACAATATAATATAGAATTGTATCATAAAAAAACGTTTTCGTAACGAAAGAATCATGACGATACCCTTTCAATACCTGAATATTTTGAAGAAACAAACAACAAAAAATGGCATGTTATCTACTACCACCTATCTTCGCTCATACGATAAAGTAAATTGTCCCTGCTACAATAACAAAATGAAGACACTACTATCTGAAAACCTTATGCACAAAATTATCTAAGTTTAAATCATCTATCACACTCATCACTAAAATAACATAAAAACCAACATATATAAAAAAATAGTGTGAATTAATTAATCAATTTTTATTTTACCAAATCAAGTGTTGTAATATCTCCTTAATCTGTTTTATCATCTTTTATTTGAAAGAATAACTTTAAACAACCACTATGGTAATTTAGAGCATCTCTAACAGAAGGTGTAAATTTTATTTTTTTTATAACACATGGGATTTTAGATCCCCATTTAAGATAAATCCACCTTCAATAGTAAATCCTATAAAATAGGAAAGATGATATACTAAATACAAAGGTTTTAAAGAAAGTCTTAACTAGACCTCCGGAATGACCTCCATGTCATATTTTTTATTTTATTTTTAATAATTATTTAAAATATAATTAAATGGTTAAGATTTTATCAAATAAGATATTCTGAGGGTTATTCTTATACTATTAGAGATAGTTTATTAGCTATGGGGTCTAATATTCACTACATATGTTGGAGATGCTCTTAGAAATGTGGAATATTTCCTGACATGTCAGTAAAAGAGGGCCAAAAAGCAACAAAAATGGATATTGAATACCAATAAAAGCCTGAGGCTTAAAATATATTCGTAAAATACAAGTGCTTTTTGATTTGAAATTGAAATTAGCCTCTACGAACATTCAAAAAGACATTATAAGCTAGTGATATTTCTTTTGAAATGATCACTTCAATTATTCGAGATATTTCAATTCTTGTTGATGAATCGAAAGATAATTTTTCAAGGGAGAAAATGGTTATTGTTTTACGGTATTTGAAAGAATGGCGTTTTATTGAGCTTTTATTTTGGGATTGAACATGTAGCTATTACAACTTCCCTCTCACTCAAATAAACAATGTATAACTTCTTTTCAAGACATAATTTACGTTTGTCAAATTTGCAAGGACAAGGTTATGAATGAGGCTAATAACATGCGAGCTGAGAATATATGATAGCATTAAAATCTTATTTTGGATGAAAATGATTGTGTATATTATATACATTATTTTGTCCATCAATTACAATTAGTTTCTATAAATATAGTGAGACTTAATCCAAAAATCAAGGATTTGTTTTCATTAGTTTCTTGTGTGACAAATATGGTTGGAGGATCACCTAAATGTTTTGAAATACTTCGAGAAATAAAATATGTTGAAATCTCTGAAGCCCTTACTAGCAACAATGAACTTGAAACTGGATGATGCTTAAACCAAGAGTCTACCTTGGAACGTGTTGAAAATACACGGTAGGGTTCACACAAAAATACTTTAATTATATTGATTAATTTGTTTTCATTTATAGAAGGTGTACTTAAGTCAGTTTCGAGGGATATAACTTCTGACAAGAGATTTGAAGTTAGTCTTTAGGTCCATATGAAGTTATATATACAGTTTTTCTTTTCATCTTCATTCGATGAAAAAAATTATGTGAATTGCAAGTGATTTGTCGTAATCTTTACAAAGAAAAGATCAACATATTATGAATGCCTTGAAATTAGTACGGATTACAAGGAATGGCTACAAGAGATGTGGGAAAAGATGTGGAAATCTTTGCATATTCAAGTATCTTCAACTTATGAGCATCATAATGATAAAGTTGTTTGTATGGATGATTCTAGTCCAGATACAGGAAAACTAAAGCATAATGCCACGAAAACACAAACAAGTATCAATATCGTGTTGAGAAATTTTATGTTGTTGTAGATTTGCAACTAAAAGAACTGAAATAATTATGGAGCTTCATTTTTTGTGTGGATATTTTATGTCCGAGTGATTCATTTTGTGTTTTTGATAATCGGAGTACTTAGTCACAACCTTCATCATACTCTCTTCCATTTGGGTCTGAATCTTGATGATATCATCCTTGGTGTATTGAGATAGCTTTTTGTATCGTTGTAGATGATGGATTTTTAACAGAGGATAAATTATTAAAATCACCTCTGCCCAACAATAGAAGCGTAGATATAACATGATTTTGTATATCCTCCTGACCCGGCATAAAAAGTACAAAATTCATTTTATATTCCACAAGAGAATTAAGATATCAAACTCACGCTACACGCATCTCTCACTGATCTTATAGTCTCTCTGAAAGTACACATATAATATTAGAGCCTCATCCGGCTGAGCTTTTAATATTTTACACACAACATTAGTATTGTACAACTCAGTGCTTACTCCTTCATAATGATTGAACATCTCCTAGATGGATTAATCACTAGTATAGAGCAACATTGTCCTCAAAATATCAATAGTGTTGATTGTAATTTCTTCCCAGATAATCTTTGACTATACATAATAAATATCCAGAACATATCTTTGTTCCCGAGTGGATACCAATGATCATAGATAGATGGCCTACTAGTATAGAACAACTTGATTCCTCTCTATATTCCCCAGTTGAATTCCTAGAGTTACTTTATATCAATATCCAAACCTTAATTGAATAATATTGGTTTATCACAATGCATGACAAGTTGCGTGAGTACACTATGTCGAAGCATCACATCTTTGTATAAAGAACCAAGTCGTTGTCACGCCAAATGAAAAGCTAAATCTCCAACTGACCAATCCCTAATATTGGCCGCGGTTGAATTATACATCTCCAATATTGGTTGCACTAAAATCCCAATATTGGTCGAAATACAACAAAACCCTAACATCGGTCAACACCTAGTTTCTGACGTATTATCATAGTCACCTTGTAAAAATATAGCAATGGGTGTACAATGAGGAAATTTTTTCTAAACAACACATGTTCCCCTATGTGTCTACTACGACATACTAATACGACATCCCATTCCGAGTAACGGTCTAAGATATATGGTCTAAACCCTAGACAAACTACAAGCTGAAAACTGTCAGAATATTATCTAAAAATTCCTGGAAGGTTGTTGTTTTCTCCGGTGGGACGTAGCAAACGATTTTCTAATTTCGAATTGGGGTAGATCCTCAAAAACGGACAACATATGAAGAATCTACAACGATCTTTTACTAAAAAACGTCATGTCTAAATTTTTCGGGCAAAGGGCTAACACCCAAGGGTATAAATAACAATAATGGTCTTCGAAACAATAACTTTAAAGAGCAATAGTACTTAAGAGCAAATAAGAGGAAGGATTTAAAAATAATAATAATAAAATAAAGAGTTGTGGGACCGTTGCCAACCGGCTGGCCAAACGGCCACTCTTGGCCGGTCCCCACTTTTTTTTAAAAGTTTTGTTATTTTACCCTAGGGTTTCCTCTTTCTATTGAAACTCCTTTGCTCTTCTACCAAATTCAAAAATTCCAAATAGCTTTAAAGACCAAACAACTGCGCATAGCAATATAGAATGGTCCTGCAACCATCTAATATATTAAATTATTACTATTTTAATATTTCCAAAATTTTGGTCTTCACACGAATTAGTCTTTATACCAAAATTCTCTCTCCTAAATATTATTACCAAATATTTCAAAATATTGTTAGAGAGACGACATGATACACGAAGCATGGTCCCGCAACCACCAAATTCGTGTTTTACCAAATTTATGCTCCACAACCCATGAGTGATCCAATCTTGGTCGATTATCCACCTTGGTCGGTCCTTCTCTTTCCCTCTTCTCTAGTCGGTCTCCCTACTAGTCCCTCATCTGCCATATTAGGGTTTTATTATTTAGTCAATTAAGGAAGTAATTTTGTCCAATTTGTGTATTATTTATTTGGATTACCTGAAATTAGGGTTCTTATTCCTTTTGCCAATTTGGATGTACCGGGTCCGAGTAATTGGATACCCATTGGCAGTCCTAATAACGTATATGATAGTTACTTAAACATCCTTTTAAGGCATCCTCTGGTCTCAGAGATGGTACTGTTATCAATTGGTGTGGCTACCAATTAATGTCGCTACTCATAATTTAATAGGTCCCTCTACCAAAAACTAAAGTAATATCAATTTATCTTACTTTGATGAAACCAAATATTTTTTAAATTGCGTACGTGACTAAGTACTCGCACGCGACTAGCATTCATACGAGACTAGTGCTCACACGAGATTGGTATTCAAAAGAGATTGACACTCACACAAATTCAGGGTCATACGAGTATCATTGTTGCTTCAGCTGACACAATGAGATATTACAAATACCAAAATAAATATCAATCAGACTCTCATAAGATGTACTCAGCATCACTGCTAGACTCAACAACATGTTAGAATCATCAATATGATAAGGCTAGCATTCTAGCTAGGTCAACAACTGACTAAATAATAAACGTCTATAAAATAGACTCAACCATGCTCGAGACATCAATTATGTCACATGGGGGGATATTCACTAGGGTTTTGGTGTGGAGTCCTACAACACGTACAGTATAGCAATACACCCATGATGAGAAAGTATAAAAGTCGTGTTGGCAGTTGAAGGAGTGAATGGAATAGTGGTCTTACAATTGTCAACTCCCACTAGCATGATGGAATTGGTTTTCACCAAATTTCTCTGCAACTGTCACCACTTACGAGATCAATGTGTTAACCTCCACTGCTATAAATATGCTCTCTAACCTATCGACAAAACAAGAATTTTATCTCATAAGAACAAGAAGAACAATCATAGAGCCATCATCTTAGAGATTCTCAAAAAACTCAGACTTCTGATTTTCGCCTTCATAGCAGTTCAACACATCTTACCATCATTGGCATCCAATTCCATTGATCTCAACACTTGATTTAGGCCAATTTCATACAGATTGATCTCTCGAATCTTAAAAGTACTTCCACAATACAAATGTTTGGTGTTTAAGCAATTTGCTTCGACTAGTAATAGATTGATACATCATATGGTCTTACAAGCATTACCCTACCCAATCATTTTGGCGACCACAGTGGGAGATCAATTTCTCAGTTGTAAAATCAAGTTCTCATATTTACCAATTTTCTCAATTTTAAGATGGTTGATCTTAGGTCGGGTTCAGTAACTAACCCAACGCTAATCCTACTAGCACCATTAATGACACTCCTGCTGCAAGAGACTCTTGTCCAAATTCAGGTGATCGACTACTAATACACCTGCTTTGTTGGTGTGAGCCAGCTAGGAATGAAGAAGCCCGTGAGACTCGTTTTAACAGATGACTCACAAACAAGCAACACAACATTTAACCGTCTATAGGTGCTGTCACTGAGAGGAAAGTGATAGGTGTCTAAAAAACCTTAATTATTATCTATTGTTTATGCTTTCTTTGTTATTTTTCTTGTGATTTTTGTATTTTACGTTTGTTTTTGAGTTTTCAGGTACCTCGAAGTCATGAGATGTAAAAGAAGAGAAATAGGAGCTCAAGGGAATTGTCCGGAGTCATTTAGTGTTGGCAACTCGAAGCTAATAAGCACACATGTTTCACTTGTGTCAAAAACAAGGAATTACTAAGGGGCAACAAGCTGAATTTTAATTGAATAACTAAAGGGCAGCCCGTATCAATGAACTGGGAGCCTAAATCTACTTCTTATATAAACCTAACACCAGATTAAGCCGAGAAGTTTTCACCCTTCTTCAGCAGCGACCGGATAAGCAGTCTCCACTGCACCAAGGGTTCACGCCGGCAGCAAGGGAGAGAGGTTTAGGTGAGGCTAGGTTCTGTTAGGAATGATAGGTTAGGTCATGGTTATGATCCTGGCGCTGTTCAAGTCAAGAACAAGAAAGAAAAGTGATTTGTTGTTCCTGGCAGAGAAGAGGGAGTTGGGCGTTGAATTCAACAAGAACAGAGAATAGACAAGAATGAGATCGAGAGGAATATTTACTTCTGTAAATGGATGGAATGAATGGGTACTAGTGATTTTTGTGTACTACAGCCGAGAATGAATAAAAGGGTTATTGGAGTCGTTGTAAAGAGATAATGAAGATCCAGAGTTGGGTATATGTGTTGATTCGAGTTTCTGAGATGATGGTATAGTTCGAGTTAGTGAAGTAGCCTGAATTGTGTGTGTTGGTGTTGATTCTCGAGTATAAAGCAGGGAAGAAGAGAAGAAGAAGAAATTGCCGTGAACTGATGGGATTGGAGGAATGGGTTTGATTTGAAATCCTGAATTGAATGCCTGCTGTGATTGAATGTGTTGATTTAATGAATGGGTTATTGCGTGAATTCAGTTTGCAGGGAAGGAAAATGGATGTTAGAAAGAACAAACAAGTTCTTTCCTGAATTACAAAGCAGAACGCACATCTAATGCTTGACAAAATGCCTGAACTAGCAGCTCTGTTGCCACCGGTTAACCATGGACTCTGTGAGTCTTTGCAGATGGTTAGGACATGAAACTGAAGGCAAGAAGGATACGTAATTTGGGTAGGAATTGTTCACTGATTTAGGTTATGTTTCGAGGCGAGAAACTAGGATCGAAATTGAGACTGTTGCCGTTGGATTGAAGATGAATGGATGGTATATTGGTATTGAATGGAAATAAGAGTTTGATTGAGATTAGGAAAGTGTTTGCGTGGGATTTAAGTTTGTGCAAGAATGAAAGATATAAAAGGGAATAGAAGCTACAGAAAAACACACCCCCTCACCGTTGCTCACAACCAACAGAGAGGAGAAAAGCTCCTCTCCAAACCTCTTCCTTCTACCGCCATACACAACATCACCTTCACATCAGCATCATCTTTGCATCTTCACCATATTGGAAGTAGCAAGATTGATCAGTTGCATACATCCACCAACCTGCAACAAACCGCAACACCAAACCAGCATTCCAGAATCACGACCACCTTGTTGCCGAGATCTAGCATAGCAGCGATTCGGACACACCACCAGAGTACTGCGCAGGCCTAAGTTCACGACCACAACAGCAACACAACAACAACACCATTCCACCTGCTTTTGGTTTAGCTGATTTACAATCTTGTTTTATACTACCTCCGTTTCAGGAAAAAAGTTACTATCACTTTTTCAAATTGGCCTATTTTTAGGCTAAAATGAAAAAGTGATAATAACACTTTTCCAGAAACGGAAGGAATATTATTTATTTATTTGCTATGAACTCCTTTGTTATGTTTAGCTAAATATTTATTTGATTAGGGATAATATCGAAACTATTTGATATGATTTTTTTTTTCAAATTAATTTTTTTTTTCAATATTGTTTTATTGTTTACTTTTGCCGTGTTTATGATCATGGATTGTTTACGAGTGTTCAAACGGCCAATTGAATATCTCGTTTGTAATTATAATGCTAGATTATAACACTGTAATCCGTAAATTTTTATGGTGATTTAATCACAAGTAGCGAAACATCAACGTTGCAATGGGATGTTGTGGATTTTTGATGTGTGAAAAATAACTCTAAGTTAACATGTCGAACTTACAAACATGTGGTTAGGATTTACCCAAATCATATAGCTTACCGGTTGGTTAATTTACACTAGAAAGCTTGTTCAAAGTGGTTTGATTGGCTAGAAACGAGTAGAGAACTTATTCTACGAAATGACCTTAGAGTCTAATAAACTTGTTGAAGTCATAACTTGTCTAGGGTTTTTAATAAACGTATTTTGAAGAAAATTTCACTTGTATTCATGATCACTATTGGAGAAAGAATCCTTAATCATTTTCATCCTTATATTTGCATTATTTTACTTTTTTTTCGTAGATTTGCATTAGTTTATTTTTAGAAATTTAATCGACAACTTTAACTCAACTCTCCCCCAAGAACGAATCTGCTTATCATTATTCTACTAGTTAGTGTAAGAAAAGTAAGAAATATATTTCTGACGAGTTTGACGCCTTGATCAAATTGGCACCTCTGCCGGGGAGTAGTCGGTAGTTCTAGTTGTTATTTAATTTTCTGATTTTGCATTTAGTTTTCATTCTAGTTTCTTTTACTAATTTTTTTCTTTTAGAATCTTATTTTCAGGTACAACCAATCATTCTTTTTGCGTGCTCACAATTGGTTAGTGGTATTCATCACTTGTCTATAACAAGAAGTAAGTTCTTAAACGAGGTGTGCGCATAATTTTTTTGTCTCTAGGCTTTATCAAGATGAATCCTTTTGGAAATTACTTATATGGTTCACAAGAGCAAACATTCTATGGTGACCAATTTAATTCTCAATCTCATTCTTATAACTTCCAACCATATGTGGGATATGATCAAAATCAATATTTTGGCTACAATCATCTTGCAAGCCCTTGTGATAATTCTCATACATACCAACAGCCTTATGGTGGGTATGTATGTGATCAATCACAAGAATGGGAGGATAGTTGTACTTATAATCAATTGTTTTCTAGTAATGTGCAGATGTCAGAGAGTTTTGAACTAAACACTTATGATAGCATATCCAGACCTACTCCTATTGCTCATATTTTTGATCATTCGCCCATTTAAAGGGAAGAGATGAGGTCTAGAGACTTTATTTTTAGTAATGGTGGAAAACGTATTAACATCATAAAACTCTCTAAAAAACACGATCAACTGGAAGAAGATGGAGCATCAGAGGAAACTCTTCAAGAAATTAATAGGGTCATATAGATGGAATTCCAATGTCGTTGGGATAATGAAGATTATGAGGTTGATGAAAATTCTGATGACGATTCTGAAGTTGAGCAACCTTTGAAAAATATTGATAATTTTGGTACTACTAGCTCAACTCATAATCATAATGATCATTTTCCAATTCAAGAAGAAGTTGAGTATAGACACACTAGATTTATTGATGGTAAGACTTATGTTGTGTATGAGAATGATGATGATTATGACTTTTTTGTGCATACCACTCCTAATTCAAAAATAGTGGACACTTTGATTGAGAAGTCAACTTGTGATAAAGAACATAAAGAGTATGATGAATTACTTGGAGCAGATTTCGATTCTGATGATGAAGACTTGCGGGTTATACAAGAAACAGATGAAAAATGGTTTGTCAAGAGTCTGAATGAGAATGATAATATTTATGAGGTAGAAACATCGATGGAATTTTTCATAAGTATTGAGGATCCCGTAATGCGTGAGATTTTGCAAGGTTTGTCTAACCCTTTTGTTTAGGGTGAAAACAAATGTATTGCAAAATGGTACTTTCAAGTAGGTTCGAGAGATTAAGCTCGAACAGGACGAGCCTAAACCAATAAATGGCGGTTCACTCCTCCTTCGATTACAAAGATGGAAAGGATTTGGGTAGATCTTAGGGGAAGGAAGCAAAGAAGGTTGAGAAAATATCAGTGTGATAGGTAGGGTGTGAAGAAGAACGGATTCTCTAAGAGGAATCGTTAATTCTGTTTGTTTTTCCAGACCGACTGTCTTGTCCGTTCTGTTTCAAATAGATGAGAATCATCTATTTATAGTTCAAAGGATACACACTGATTTTTCATAAGTCGTGGAAGTTAATGGAAGGTGGAGAAGTGATGATTGTGGAGATTGTAGTGGGTGGTGCCCGAAAAGTAGGGAAGACATATCTGACCACTACTCCTCATCCTCTCAACTGCTCTGTAACCGCCCACTACTTATTACCTTCTTGTTCGTTGAGGTGGTGCCACCACCCACGATTGTCGTAGACCGCAAGACCAATACTTCAATGAGAACCCCCCATGTGTTGTATTTGATATCTCGTGGAAATAGTGGAATCATAAGCCACTATTGTTTTTATTAAGTCAAATTAAGTCAAATGACTTGCTAATTCAGTGAGGCAAGTTGTGTGACTCACTGGATTGATAATCAGACTGATTAGTGTCGATTCTGGGAAGATCAGTGGCCATGTGCTAGTGGAGTAACATGACACATTTGATAGCTAAGTATTAGTTTAGAATTGACTTAGAATAAGTCTGAGAGGCATTTGAGGCCAAATGTTGTAAAAGGATTTTTAAGTAAGGAGACCTACTAGAATCTGTATAAGATTTGATATTGGATCATTATTGAGAAGAAAGGCGTAATTCTGAAGGAAGTAGCTAGTTAAGCTAGTACTACCCATTTAGCACAATTAATGATATGCTAGCTCTTTTAGTTATAAAAGGATAATGTCCTGACGTCTCAAGAGTAAGACCAATATGCTAGATTTTAGTAATATCAATTATACTAAGGCTAGGAATCTAGTGTCAAAGAGGTTTGAAGTTAACACTTCAATTAGTTAGCATTAGAGCCTTAAGGTCAATGTTATTGTGGCTAAGTCGCTAAGTATAGTCGTGCTAGACTAAGAGCGCATTGTCCATGGGCGTGCTAGGCTAGAGACGCTGAGGGGATGGGATATGGAGGCTAGATGGGCCAAGCTAGGGACGCGTTAAATCCAAGGGGCATAGGACGTGCTAGGGCTAGGGCGCGGAGGAAGCCAAGGATACTGAGGATAGCTAGGGACGCATAAGAGAAGCTAGGGGCGCATTGGCCTTGGAGATGCATAGGAAAAGCTAGGGGCGCATAGGCCTTGGAGACGCATTGGCCTTGGAATCAACGTGCTAGAGAAGCTAGGACGCATCGGCCTTGGGGACGCGCTTGAGAAGCTAGGGAGCATTGGAGCCAAGGGACGTGCTTGAGCTTGGTAGCGACGCATTGACCTTGGAAGCGCTAGCCACTAGGGACGCGCTAGGCTTTGCTAGGGGCGCATCAGGATTTTTAGGCATGCTAGCTATAGGCGTAGTGGAGAATGTGACACACTGGCTAGTGGCTAGTCATGAGAGGTGCTCTCGAGGACGCATTGGCTAAGGCACTTGGCAAATAAGAGTTATCGCTTTTGGTGCTAGGGTTAGGGTTAACACTTTTAGTGCTAGTGTTGAGGTGCCAATGTGGTGATGTGCTAGTTAAGGTCTCGTTAGGCCAAGATATGCTATCTAAGACCATTTTAGGTTAGTTGGCACTTCTCAAGTTCTAGGGTTAGCATCAGGGAAGTTAACGCTTTTAGCTAATGTGGCTAACTGGTGCCAATGTGGTGCTAAGCCAAATAACTAGTGATAACTTGACGCTAATATGAGAAAAGGCTAGGGTTAGCCTATCTAAGATGTTCAATGCGTCTTTTATGGCATTGCTTCTTGCTTGTGGCTCATTCCAGAGGAGTGGCAAATATATTTATGGATTATATTCAAGCAAAGTTCTATAGTTGCATATTTAAGCTCAGAAGAGCAAATTGAGACAAGTTCGTTGCGAACGAAGCATTAAGCTAGAATATATTTTGGGGTTTAAGGATTAGTTATCCCCAGATTATGTTTGTAGCAGTAAATTGATATTGTTTAAATAAGAATTTAAGTTTCGATATTGCTCTAGGAATAGCACTAGAGAAGACTTTAAGCTCTAGGAATAGCACTAGAGAAGACTCAAGTTGCTCTATACTAGTGGGAAACCTATTTAGGAGCTTGAGACTTATTATATAGAGATTATAAACTACATTGTTAGCATAAAATGCCCGTAGCCATTTGTAGAGACTATATCCTCAATTCGCCTGCGAAATATAAGTAGGAATACAGTATTTTGTATTTTGATATGAAGTCAGAAGTATGTGCACAAGTATGTGGGGATATTTATATGTTCCCGCAACTAGACAGAAGGGCGATTTTATAATTCTTACATTTGTCAAAAACTCACCATCTATATTAAGTCCCCTGCTTAGTGAGGAACAGTAATGTTGCACAGTAAGCAATAGATGATGATATTATGTTAATAATGGTTGTACATGCATAATTTAAATTTTAATAGTGGGAGAAGATATACTTAGCTTCTGGCTTCCAGGTCCCGAGATAAGTGCCCCTTAGCGTGAATCTTGGCTCCGATTAGAAGATGCCCACGTTCTTGACCGGAGTTTCTAATTCGTGAGATAAGGAAAGCGTAGCTTGGTTAAACTTCCGATTCAGTCACGTTGTTGAGCAGCCGAGATTGAGATATGTGCCCCTTAGCACGGATCTTTGCTGGGAATAGTAGGCGCCTTCGGTCTTGCCAGGAATGCCAGCTTGTCGTGAGTAAAAAAGGGATATGGTCGACGTTTTCTCTCTTTCTTTCTTTCTGAAACGGGACCGTCTCATCTCAAATAGAGGATCAAGTCAACTAGATTAATTTTTCATGTATGTGTCCACCAAGAAATATTGTTAGCTTCTTCTTCTCCAGGCAATATCTTTGATACAGAGTTAAGCCTTAGATTCAAACTTCCTTGCAAGCAAGTAGTTGGTTCCGGTGCTTGCTTGGATTTTGAGTATGCAGCAATCAAGTGCTAGTTATAGAGTTATCCAAGCGGCAGTAAATGAGAGACAGGACACCCGGAGACAATGCTTTGAGTTTTAGCTAGTAGCAGCAAAGTTGGAAATATTGGAAACCGGTAAAAGAAGCTAATGTTAGGTCATAACTGCAAGTGAGGTTGGCGGTAGACTCCAGTGCTCTTGTCGTAGAAAGGTTGATGAGGTCTTCTTGGGAGATGCAGTGCATCCTGAAAAGATGGTATGTCTGAGAAGATGAGAGTCCATGGGCAGACAAAATCTCTATAAAGCTGAGTCTTCTGAATCCCGTTTGGAAACCCTAGTTTGCACACCATTTGCTTCTGAAGCTGTTGAAGTTTCATATGATGTCGGATTTTGACGTTCCACCCCAAATTTTGAAGCCAAGAGACCAAGCTATCATATGCAAAAAGAGTCACTCGATTTGGAGTTGGCTAGGTCAGTCAACCATGCGTAAACATCTGTGATTAGTAATCCCGTGTGAATTTTCAGATCTTATAGACTTTAGTATAAGACCCATATCCCATAGCTTGGATCTCTGATTGAGGTGCCCTTCTGGTATGTCATAATAGAGACATAGACGAACAGTTCTCATGAAGGATGTTTTAACCCGTTCTTCACCGATTGTCATCGATTTCTGAATTTGTAAATTGTAGAGGTACTGACAGGAGCATCCGTCGTAAAGATATTGGCTTCGTGAGGATGCTAGCTCAGAGAGCAGGACATGTGCTAGAGAGCAGGACAAGTATCAGGAAGCATGACAGGTACCATGAGATAGGACAGGTACCAGGAAGCATGACAAGCACCAGGAGACGGGACAGGTACCAGGAGGACAAGGTGTGCGATTTGCTCCATGGTGAGCATATTACTGCATTTTTGACTGGCAACTTGTAAACCAATTCGAGAAGTTGAGAGGAGAAGCCTGAATCTGAGGTAACTGTGTCTTTGAAGTTCTGAGATGGAGATGATTGTGCCTTCCGAGTTCGGAGCGTGTTCAACAGTAGAATCATGTGGTTGAAGTAAGTTGAAGCAACAAGGATGGGGTTACCTTTCTGGATGTAATCAGGTAAGAAGAGGAGGCTCCCTAATCGTGTGAGTACTAAAGTGAGGTTTTGTTGCTAATATCGTTGCTCATTAGATCTTCTAGTCGAAAGGTGGTTACTGTATTAAACTTTCAGAAGTGAGGGAGTCGTCAGTCCCCAAGTGTAACTCTCTTGGATCGGCTTCCAGGAAGGATATAATCTTACAGCGTCGTCGCAGGTCTATGCTCCGAGGAACTTGACAGGTCAAGGGAAGTCATGAAAGTTAGAGTCGTCCTTTGTTGTCGTTGAAATGCTGGGGATGGAGCGATTATCTGAATTGAAGTTGAAGCCATCATTGTAGTTCTGGGCTATTGAGATGTAAAGCCATTCTTCTTTAATTTCTTGACTCAAAGCATGACTATCATGACTTGATTAATTGGTTTATTTCTTTCAGCAGGTATGTGTGATGCGCCCTTGAGTGGACATTATTCATGTCGCTTCTGATAGTCACCAGTCTGTAAGAAAAGGATTGCAGATAATACTTCCATGTTGGTGCTTCTGAGGCTTTGGGAGACGTCGTGGATATAGAGGATGAAGGGCTAGATGAAGAGCCCTACACTGAAGAACTTTGTGAAAAATCTGATTCCACTGATGTCGATGGAGAAGTAAGTAATGAAGTAATGCCAGAATCCTCCATTGGTTTAGACCCATATCAAGTAAGTTTCTACTCCGTATTATCATGATAGAACATGTGAATCTTCAAGATTATCATATAAGCATAGGCGTACTCAAATTCACAAAGAATTTCATAAATTCCCGTCACTAGAAAATTTCAGAAGTATAGTGCTTGGGAAAAACGTTGTAGAATCTTCATATGACCTCTGTTTTGGATGATTGACCCATCTATCCTTATTAGAAAATAATTTACTACATTTAATAAAAGAAATCCAGGTTTTGAGCTTGTCTGGGGCGTCAAAACGACCCAGCAGTAGAATTTAGAAAGTACCTAGGAAAATTCTGACAGTTTTCAGACTCGACTCCTCTAGCCGTTTTTTCCATAACTATTAGCTTGCTTGTAAGATTGATACACCCTTTTAACACGTTCTAGTAGAAACCAATATGAAACTTTTGATACAAGAACCATGCCAAGAATCATCACCAGTTGTTGTCAGCTTCAGAGTTTCTGAGGGGTAGTGAAAATTGCATCTGGCGTTTTTTGTAAAACATCTTTTAATGGGTTGATCTCATGAAATACTTAAAATATTGTATTGTAATGAATATATTTGATATTTATGGATATGTATATTATTTTTTGTGGTTCATGCTTAAGAATTACGTGTTTGAAATGTTCTAACCTAATATGCCTGTAACCTCTCTACTTTTAGGAGTTGAATGACCAAAATCAGAAATCTTGGCTTGTTAGAGAAGGAACAAGGGTTACCGTTGATTTTGATATGGATAGTGTACTTCCCCATATTGGAAACCATATGCGATCTCCCTTTTGCGTACTTGTTGAGGATGATGCTCCAACTGATGTTGATTTGCAGAATGGTAGTGTAGCAGGGAATGTGCTAGTTGAGTATCCTAATGCGGGTATTGTCGTTGATTCCTCTTCAGTAGGACCCTTCCAGGGTACTTACATTATGGGGGGTTTTACTATTCCATCGATTTATGCTGATTTGTAATGATCCATCTCCCTCATAGTGAAATTTGAATTGTCCTTGAAATGGGAAGAAGTTGTTGATGAAAATGAGAATTATGATCTTGGCATTGTATGGATTTGTCATCATATGGAAGTTGCATGGGAGTGTGAAGTAGGTAGCGCATTGCTGAAGGGGATGATAACGGAGTGAAGAGTCTGGTACCGGAGTGAAAGAGATTGGTACCTTAGTGAAAAGACTCGTACCAGAGTGAAAAGACTCGTACTGAGACTGAGGCTGGAGCTGGGGATGAGGCTGATGATGAGCGTTTGATTCGTGACGCTTGCTGAGGTGAGACCTCCCTCTTGACCCCTTCATTCTGACATGACATCATGGATGATTGGATGTTGTAGTGCTTACTGACCATACCGCTGCTCCAACAGATATCTCTACGACTTTTGGACCTTGAATCGACATGTTTAATCCCTAGGATATTTGCCGTTCATCTTACGAGCATTTTTATCCCCCATTATAGAGGGAGAATAATGAGAGAGATATCCCCCTGGTGAAACGATCTTTTAGATAGTGAGAGGGTAAAATATTGGTGTTGATAAAGAGAGACTGGTCCTTCTTTGCCTTGAAATTGTAAAAGTCTTACGAGGTCTTCATGGGCGATAAGGTTGGATCGTTGGCTCCTTGATTGTCCTCTTTGAATGCAGATCTCGTCATCATCTTGAATATTGATTCTGGTACTATTGACGTTGGTAGGCTTGGAATAGTTGCTTGCTGCAACTGGTGACGAATCTATTCTGGGAAGAATTGTTCCGTTAGAGTCTTGAAGAAAGTGAGTACCTCTCTTGAGTGGTAGCCATGTGTTTCCGTGTTCTGGCAAGAATTTTTTTTTTATCTTTGCATCAGGTCGACCTTGTTGAGTGTAGTTTGGGTGTTCCTAGTGTTTCTAACCGTCATACAATGAGAAAGTATGAGATGAGTAACCTCCTGAAAAAGGAATTCTTTGAACTTTTGGCAGGTAGGATGCCAATGTTGACGGATCGAGGATGAGTATTTCTTGCCATGATTTCGTAGGAGTCTCTCCAGATCTTCACGGGTGATAAAATCGAGTTGTTGGTACTTCTGTGGTGGGCGGTCAGGAATGATATGTGTAGATGGTGGGTTTTTGACAAGGGCATGAATTGTAAAATACTTTGTCTGGCTGCAAAAATCGAGAATTATGAATACATACTGCCATTTTACATACTACAAGAGAATCGAGAATGGCATACAGCTTATAGATACAATAGTTTTGTAGCTCTTTTGCATATATACGCGCTATAGAAATTCCATGGCTTTACCCATCTAAACCCTCGTTATTTCATGTGCATCCATGTAAACTATTTGTATTAATCAGAATATGTTGATTATACAAAATTGTGAATGTTCGGAATAGAGGCCATGCCAGATCTGAATAAAATCGCTAATTAGATGCATACCATCTAATTAAAGATTCGCATCAAGCATTATTTCAAGTTGCAAACTTCCACGGATGAATCTCTTGAAAATGTTATGTATACACTGCATAAAAGCTAAGCATAAAATGCTAACAATAAATCTCATACAATTGAGAAACTCTAAACAGGCCAAAAATATGACCATGACATTAATGAATGCCAAAGTTAGTGGTGCATAGGCAATAACCATGGTACTAGCAAGTGCCAGCCTTAGCAAGTCCTAGCCACATTCCCAACACAAATGAGTAGCTTACACATGTGCCAAAGGCCAAAAAGTCAACAAAAAAACCCAATAAATCCAACATGCTCACGCGCCAAACATTCCCTAGAAGTGCTAGCGGCAGTACTGGCAGCATGCTCACGCGCCAAAAAGGCCCTAGGAGTGCTAGCGCCAGCACTGGCAGCATGCTCACGCGCCAAACAGGCAGCACTGGAAGCATGCTTCAGCGCTAACCTCAACGCTAACGCTAGCACTAGCGTCATCCTTGACGCCTTGCTAGCCTTTACCCATTTTCCCTTTCCTTACATGCGCCATCTAGCCTATACGTGCAACCTTGCTTGCTTGTGTCGTCCTTGCCCCTTGCTACTAGCGCCAATAATAGGCTATTACCATATTGTGTTGACACAAACTCACGTGTTTTGAGTCCATGACTCCACTAATTCCTACGAGAAATCAAAACAATTATATGGGGGGATTATTCATGGGGTTTTGGTCTGGTGGTTACAACAACATGCGGCGTGATAAGGAAGTTACAAAGTACTGGTGATGGTTGAAGCGGATGAGGAGGTTACGGAATAATGGTTTTCCAGAAACCTCTAAGGATAATGGGCGGTTACACCATTACCCCCATAATCCCCATTACTCCATCTCTCCACTACCTCCATTACTTTACAAGGAAAAGTGTGTGTTACAAATTATTATAAATAGGCTACTTAGCTATTTAGAAAAACAGAACAAGCTGATCATTCTCACATCTCTGTTATTCTCCATCTCTACACACAGATCAACACACAAATTCCTTCAACTTTCTTTCCTTTCCTCCTCTAAGATCAACACATTTTCTCTCCTTGTGACCGAAGCAGGGCGGAATGGCTACTTTCATGGTTTAGGCTTGCCCTATACGATTTTGATTTCCGAATCTAAAGAAAGTACTTCAACAGTACATTGTTTTACCTAGAATCAACTTTTAAGTACTAACAATATGAACTTCATCGTTCCTTTGAGTCTTTGACGTTCCGACATCAGTGGTTGATCTGAGGTTGTTCTTGTTTTGTTTTGTCAGGCGATGGCGTTATTCTGGGGAGAGTCGCTTCGTCAAAGTTTTGAGGCAACAAAGTACTTCCTTCTAAGTAGTGTCCATGTCCACATAAGTTTTGGAAAGGACTTCATGTCTCTTTATCAAATCAGTTATGTTAAATGGAGTTTGAGCATTCTCGGTATCTTCAGCGGTCTTGTCACCGATAGGAGGTATAGTAGTAGTAGTTGCATTGGTACGACGAGGTATAGTAGTAACAAAGGCGTTTTCAGAATCACCACCACCAGTGCTACCTGAACCGACCATAAGAGTTATAATTGTTCCATACCTAAGATCCATCATCTTGAATAACTGAAAATTATCTTTTGTAATTAAGAGGTTAATCTCCCATTGTGGTCGCCAATTGTTTTAGGGTAAAAACAAATGTACTGCAAAATGGTACTTTCAAGTAGGTTCGAGAGATCAAGCTCGAACAGGACGAGCCTAAACCAAGAAACGGTCGTTCACGTCCTGCTTTGATTATAAAAATGGAAAGGATTTGGGTAGTTCTTAGGGGAGGGAAGCAAAGAAGGTTGATAAAATCTCAGTGTGATAGGTAGTGTGTGGAGAAGAAAGGATTCTATGAGAGGAATCTAATTCTGTATATTTTTCCAAACTGATTGTCTTGTCTGTTTTGTTTCGAATAGATGAGAACCATCTATTTATAGTTCAAAGGAGACACACTGATTTCTCGTAAGCCGTGGAAGTTAGGAAAAAGTGGAAAAGTAATGATTATGGATATTGTAGTGGGGTAGTGCCTGGAAAGTAGGGAAGACTTGTTGACCACTACTCTTCATCCTCTTAACTGCTCTGTAACCGCCCACTACATATTAACTTCTTGTTCGTGGAGATGGTGCCACCATGCACGATTGTCGTAGACCACCAGACCAATGTTCCAATGAGAATCCCCCCATGTGTTGTATTTGATATCTCATGGTAATAGTGGAATCATAAGACACTATTGTTTTGATTGAGTCAAGTCAAGTCAAATAACTTGCTAAGTCAGTGAGGCAAGTTGTCTGACTTACTGGATTGATAATCAGACTGATTAGTGTCGAGTCTGGGAAGATTAGTGGGCATGTACTAGCTTGGGTGTAACATGGCATATTTAATGGTTAAGTATTAGTTTAGAAGTGACTTAGCATAAGTCTGAGAGGCATTTGAGGCCAAATGTTGTAGAGGGCTTCTTAAGCAAGGAGACCTACTAGAATCTGTATAAGATTTGATATTGGACCAATATAGAAAATAAAGGCATATTTCTGAGGGAAGTAGCTAGTTAAGCTAGTACTAGAAATTTAGCGCAAAAAATAATATGCTAGCTCTTTTAGTTATAAAAGGCCAATGTGCTGACGTCTCAGGATCAAGACCAATATGCCTAGATTCTAGTAAATATCAATTATACTAAAGCTAGGAAGAGAGTGTGAAAGAGGTTTGAAGTTAGTACTTCAATTAGTTAGCATTAGAGCCTTAAGGTCAATGTTCTTGTGGCTAAGTCGCTAAGTATAGTCATGTTAGACTAAGGGCGCATTGGTCATATGTGTGCTAGGCTAGAGACCCGGAGGCTAGATGAGCTAATCTAGGAACGCGTTAGAACCAAAGGGGGCATATGACGTTCCAGGGCTAGGAAGCGGAGGACGTCAAGTACGCTGAGGATCCAAGGACGCAGAGGCTAACTAGGGATGCATATGAGAAGTTAGGAGCACATAAGCCTTGGAGATGCATAGGAGAAGCTATGGGCGCAGAAGTCTTGGAGACGCATTGGCCTTGGAAGTGACGTGCTAGGACGCATCATCCTTGGGGAAACGCTAGAGAAACTAGGGCGCATTGGAGCCAAGGGACGTGCTTGAGCATAGTTGCGACGCATTGTCCTTGGACGCGCTAGCCACTAGGGACGCGCTAGGCTTTGCTAGGGGCGTATCAGGCTTTGGGGGCATGCAAGATATTGGCATACTATATCATGTGACGCACTAGCTAGTGGTTAGTCATGAGAGGCGTTCTTGAGGACGCATTGGCTATGGCACTTGGCCGCTTTTGGCGCTAGGGTTAGGGTTAGCACTTTTAGTGCTAGTGTTGAGGTGCCAAGGTGGTGATGTGCTAGATAAGGCCTTGTTAGGCTAAGATATGCTAGCTAAGACCATTTTAGGTTAGTTGGCGCTTTTCAGGTGCTAGGGTTAGTGTCAGGGAAGTTAGCGTTTTTTGCGTTAATGTGGCTAACTGGTGCCAGTGTGGTGCTAAGCCAAATAGCTAGTGCTAACTTGGCGTTAATATGAGAAAATGCTAGGGTTAGCCTAGCTTAGAGGTTCGACGCATCTTTTATGGCATTGCTTCTTTATTGTGGCGCATCCGAGAGGAGTGGCGCATAATATATGGCTTATATTTAAGCAAAGTTCTATAGTAGTATATTTAAGCTCAGAAGAGCAATTTGAGACAAGTTTGTTGCGAACGAAGCTTTAAGCTAGAGTATATTTTGGGGTTTAAATAAGAATTTAAGTATCGGCATTGCTCTATGAATAGCACTAGAGAAGATATCGGATACATAACAAGCTCTATGAATAACACTAGAGAATACTCAAGTTGCTCTATACTAGTGGACAACCCATCTAGGAGCTTGAGACTTATTATGTAGAGATTATATACTATATTTTTAGCATAAAATGCCTGTAGCCTTTTGTAGAGACTTTATCCTCAATTCGACTGAGGAATATAAGTAGGAATATAATATTTTGCATTTTGATGTGAAGTCAGAAGTATGCGCATAAGTATTTACGGATATTTCTATGTTCCTGCAACTAGGCATAAGGGCGATTTTATAATTCTGACCCTTGTTAAAAACTCACCATCTACACCTTTGTATGAATCTTTACCTAATGATGATCCTCCCATATTAGAAGTAGTTTCTCAAAGAATTGCTAATCCGAATTTTAGGAAGATACCTAATTTGGGGCTGGAATTGAATGCTTCAAAAGTTTTATCTGAATTTCTTGTATTTAAGTATCCTCCATATGCGTTTGAGTCTAACACCATGCATGTTTTCCAAAAGAAACACATAGAAGTTCCTTCCATTTATGTTTTGTATACACTTCTAAGTGTAGAATGAACTAAGTATAGAGGTAACTCTTATGAGACGATAGTTTCACTATTTATACCATATGCTATATTTTTGTGAAGCTATTCTTATAATTGCAGGTCATTTTTTGGACGGATCCACAAATTTTCAGATTATTGGTGTACGGGCGACCAGAGAGTCGGGCTGACGACTTTACCAAGAGTTGCATGGGAGGCAACCTATTGGTTTAGTATTTATTTTACTTTTTCTTGTTTTTTATTAATTTTCATATCATTTTAGGATATGCCACCTTGATTTTACATTGGAGGAGTCAATTTTACATTGTATAAACCTCCAACTTTTAGAGATTTTAGAGTCACTTAGTATACTTCTAGCTAAGTTTACATACATAGTTCTTACCGAAATAACTTAACTTATAAGTTAGAGAACTATATTCGGGTTTCTTAATTGTTGAGAGGCAATAGTCTTCAAAAAGGGACTTAAAATGTTGGTGGCGAATTAGGTACAGAAATAATACAGTATTAGAGAAGATGATCAATCATTAGTGGAAACTACCTATTGTTATATCAAGTGAGGCATCAGACCTTCAATTCTTTGTAGTTGTCTAAAAAAATTATCCTTTAGAGTGTGTGTCATCCTGCACTAATTCTGGGTAGAATGATGATCTACCCAACTTTGCACCATTTTAGCACTACATTTTGATCTTTTGAGTGTTAATTCTATCAATCATGAGGGTGATATCAGAATTACGAAAAAAACCTTACCTTGTAGTTTGATTTGCAGTTGGCACCATTTTCTCTCTCGATCGATCGATCGCCAATAACAGGTCCATAGATACACCATGATCAACATGCGGAATATTATAAATTTAAAGAAAGTTGAATGCGTTCAAGGTTTACAAACAACCCTATACAAGAAACAACAAAATTCAGATTCAAAGTGAAACAACAATACAAGGAGCAGAATTTTATATACAATTTGAGGACTTTGTAAAAGAGCGAAGAATATCAAAAGATGAGAGTTATTTAAGTTTATGATATCGAGACAATACAAGTTGTGAAGAATCAAGTGGTAAAATACTTCTACCACGTCCATTGTAGTTTCACTATTTACTTTTGTTGGTTCGTATGTTATTTTCTTGTCCAAAACAATATATATATATATATATATATTATTTTAGTGAAAAGAAAAGAGTTTAAAATTGTCGAAGTTCTACCAAGTTCAAGGGTTCATCATCTACAGTTGAAGCCGAAGCCGAAGAAGTTTCTATGAAACGTTGTGAGAGTGGTGTTGATTCTATATTGGATGAGAAGGTGGGTGAGCATTCCCATTCTCACATAGTGGTTATTTTCTTTTCATAAAGATCATTAGAAAAAGGTTTTTTCAAAAGAATCAGAAAAAAATGAGTTTTCGAAATATAATTCAGAAGGTTTTCCCTTCCCACCATTTAATGTGCAGGATTTCTATTTTCATTTCTGCTTGCACATATGAGAACTATAAAGTGCGTTTTTTTAGTGCAATTTCATAAAACCCTATTGGTGAGGCAGAAAATCGAAAAATTCGATCCCTCTCGAACCTGAATTCTTTTATATTGTTGGTTTTCTTCTAACTCAAGAGTTAAGCATGAAAATAGTGTTCTTTGGCACATCTAACTTCTTATTATTAGTGTGTAGAAACTTTATGTCCTCATATCTCTTTGGATGTCTGTGACTTTGAAGTTAGAGTAGGTTTTGTGGGTAAATCTCTTGTAAACCCTCATGAGACTATAACTCGTGCACTACGGACACCTAGGGGTTTAAAAGTTTATTACACATGCTAAGTGTAATCGTATCCTCAAGGAAAGGGAGTTGTATTTTAGTTTAATTTTCTCGAGGACTATCAAAGTCTAAGTGTGAGGGAATTTGATAGGTGTCTAAAACACCTTAATTATTATCTATTGTTTATGCTTTCTTTGCTATTTTTCTTGTGATTTTCATATTTTACGGGTTTTGTTTTTTGAGTTTTTAGGTACTTCTGAGGCATGAGATACAAAAGAAGAGAAATAGGAGCTTAAGGGAATTGTCCGGAATCATTTAGTATTGGAAACTCGAAGCTGGTAAGCACAAAAGTTTCACTTGTGTCAAAAACAGAGAATTACTAAGAGGGAACTAGCTGAATTTTAATTGAATAACTAAAGGGAAGCCTGTATCAAGGAACTGGGAGACTAAATCTACTTCCTATATAAACCTAGCACCAGATTAGGTCGAGAAGTTTTCACCCTTCTTCAACAGGGAACAGAGAATCAGTCTCCACTACACAAAGGGTTCACGTTGGCATCTAGGGAGAGAGGTTCAGGTGAGGCTTGGTTTTGTTAAGAATCATAGGTTAGGTCATGGTTAAGATTCTGGCGCTGTTCAAGTTAAGAACAAGAAAGGAAAGTGATTCGTTGTTGCTGGAAGGGAAGAGAAAGTTGGTTTTGAATTCAACAAGAATAGAGAATAGACAAGAATGAGATCGAGAGGTACATTTACTTCTGTAAATGTATGGAATGAATGTGTACTAGTGATTTTTGTGTACTACAGCCGAGAATGAATAGAAGGGTTATTGAAGTCGCTGTTAAGAGAGAATGAAGATCTAGAGTTGGGTATATGTGTTGATTTAAGTTTCATAGATGATGGTATAGTTCGAGTTAGTGAAGCAGCCTGAATTGTGTGTGTTGGTATTGATTCTCGAGTATGAAGCAAGGAAGAATAGAAGGAGAAGGAATTGCCGTAAACTGATGGCAATAGAGGAATGGTTTTTGATTTAAAATCGTGAATTAAATGTCTGCCGTGATTGAATGTGTTGATTTAATGAATGGTTATTGCATGAATTCAGTTTGCAGGGAAGGAAAATTGATGTTAGAAAGAACAAACAAGTTCTTTCCTGAATTACAAAGTGTTTTAGGGTGAAAAAAAATGTACGGTAAAATCGTACTTTTAAGTAGGTTCGAGAGATCACAGGACGATCATAAACCCAGAAATGGACGTTGACGTCCTGCTTCGATTATAAAGATAGAAAGGATTAGGGTATATCTTAGGGAGGGGGAGCAAAGAAGGTTGAGAAATATCGATGTGATGAGTAGTTTGTGGAGGAGAAAGGATTATATCTGAGATGAATCGCTATTTCTGTATGTTTAGTTTCTCCTGAATGATTCTCTAGATCTTGCATGGATGAGAACTATTTATTTATAGTTCGAAGGAGACAGACTGATTTCTCATAATTTATGGAAGTCAAGGAGAGGTAGAGAAGTGATAATTGTATAGATTGTAGTGGGGTGGTGTCCGGAAAGTAAGGAAGATCTGTCAGACCATTACTCCCCATCCTCTCAACTGCTCTGTAACCACCCACTACTTGTAACCTTGTTGTTCGTGGAGGTGTTGCCACCATGCACGATTGTCGTAGAACACATACCAATATCCTAATGATAATCCCCTCATATATTGTATTTGATATCTTGTGGTAATACTGGAGTCATAAGCCACTATTGTTTTGATTAAGTCAAGTCAAGTTAAATGACCTGCTAAGTAAGTACGGAAAGTTGCACAACTCAATGAATTAATAGACTGATTAGTGTCAAGTCTGGGAAGTTCAGTGGTTATGCACTTACTTGGGAGCAACATGGCACATTTAATGGCTAAGTATTAGCTCAGAAGTGACTTAGCATAAGTCTGAAAGGCATTTGAGACCAAATGTTGTAGAGGTCTTCTTAAGCAAGGAGACCTATTAGAATTCAAATAAGATTTGATATTGGACCAATATTGAGAAGAAATGCGTATTTATGGGGGAAGTAGCTAGGAAAGCTGGTACTAGCTACTTATCGCAAATAATAATGTGCTAGCTCTTTCAGTATAAAAAAATACTGTGTTAACGTCTCAGGAGTAAGACCAATATGCATAACTTCTGGTAAATATTAATTGTACTACGGCTAGGAAGCTAATGTCAAGGAGGTTTGACGTTAGCACTTCAATTAGATAATATAATTATCATTAGAGTGTTAGTGTCAATACACTTGTGGTTAAGTCGCTAAGTATGGCCGCGCTAGGCCAAGGGCGTATTGGCCATAGTCGCATTGGACAATGCCACGTCAGGCTAGAGACGCAATCACTAAGGACGTGCCAGAGCTAGGGACATGCCAAAGTTTTGGCTAGAGACGCATCAGGCTACTGAGACGCGCTAGGTTGGTCGCGTCTTGGGACGCACTAGGCAGCTGGGACGCGCTAGGCATGCAGGGACGCATCAACGCTAGTGCTTGGGAGCGTTAGAGCCGAGACGCACTGGAGCATGGGAAGGACTAGGATGGCAGGGACGCGTTAGGCAGCTGGGACGCACCAAGGTTTCTGGCGCGTCATGAGACGTGCTGGAGACATGCTAGATATGGCGTTGTTAGCCATCCATCATCCAAGGAAGTTTTCTCCTTTGGCGCTAGGATTAAGGTGCTAAGGTCGTGACGTGCTAGCTAAGGCCTCATCAGGCGCTAGCTAGGACCATGTTAGGCTAGTTGGTACTTTTCAAGCGCTGGGGATAACGCTAAGAAAGTTAACGCTTTTAGCGCTAAGGTGGCTAACTAATGCCAATGTGGTGCTAAGCCAAATAGATGGTGCTAACTTGGCGCTGATAGGAAAAAAGGCTAGGGTTAACCTAGTTCAGAGGATCAAAGCGTCTTTTTGAGGTATTGCTTCTTGATTGCGACGCGTCTGAGAGGACTGGCGCATAATTTATGGCTTATATTCAAGAAAAGTGCTAAAGTAGAATATTTGAGCTCAGAAGAGCAATTTGAGAAGCATTCGTTGCGAATTAAGCGTTAAGCTAGAATGTATTTTATGGATGTTACTGGAACATCAATGCGCATTCGAGGCAAGTTCAAGGAATTCAGTTGTGGAATTTATACGACTTGAGACTAGTTCGATATGGCATAGGTGTTATGAGTATTTTTAACTCTTAATTTTCTTGCGGAATATAAGTAGAGATATGATATTCTATATTTTGTAATAGTGTCAGGCATATGCGCATAGATGTACGCATACCCCTTTCATATTCATGTTGCTTGGCAGAGGGCAATTTTATAGTTCTAACCCTTGTCAAAAACTCACCATCTACATTAAATCCCCTGCTTAGTGAGGAACAGTAATGTTGCACAATAAGCACTAGATGGTGACAGTGTGCTTATAATGATTACATATGTATAATTTAAATTTAAAGAGTAAAAGAAGGTTTACTTAACTCCTTGGATACTGAGATATGCGACCCCTAGCATAGATCTTGGCTTGGGATAGTAGGCGCCCTTGTTTCCCCTAGGAGCATCAAATTTTCTTTTACAGACAAGAAAGACAAAAATTGTCGCGGATAGAAGGGAGGCTGGTTGGTTGGAGCCGCAGTATAAAACAATTTTATATATATATTATTTTATACTTTTTTTTTGTAAAAATCAAGATACAAACAAATAAATTATAAACAATGAAACTACTACGGTCGTGCGATAAGCACTTTACCACTTGATCCTTTGCAACTTGTATTGTCTTGATGTCATGAACTTCACTAAATCACATATTTTGATTTCTTTCACTCTTTTACGTAAGTCTTCAACATGTATAAATAATTCTTCTCATTGTATTGTTGCTTGAAATTTGCTTTTTCTTATACTGTTGCTTGTAAACCTTGATTGTCATCAACTTTTCTTTAAAGGTGACATGCCTTGCCAAAAACTAGACGATAAAGTGAAATTCTAATGGGGGTCTTAAGCGTAGTACAGTAAGTCCATAAGGCATCAGTAAGCCTCAGTGACCAGTCTTTCCTATTAGGATTAATTTTTTTCTCTAAAATATGTTCAATCTCCCTGTTGGAAACCTCTACTTGACCACTTGTATGTGGGTGATATGGGGTAGTTACTTTGTGTGTAATACCATATTTCTTTATCAAGAGACTAAAAGGTTGATTTCGAAAGGGTGACCCTCCATCACTAATTATAGCTCGTGGTGTGCCAAAACATGTAAATATGTTATCATTCAAAAATTGGACCATAACCTTGTGGTCGTTTGTTTCACACGAAACCGCCTCAACCCACTTTGAGACATAGTCTATAGCAACAAGGATGTAAAAATAAGCAAAAGAATTAGGAAAATGACTCATAAAATCAATACCCCACACATCAAAGGCCTCAATAACTAAATTAGGGTTCAAAAGCATCATATTTATACGGGAAATGGTTCATAACTTCTGGCAACGCTCACAAGTAACACAGTAACTGTGGGTGTCCTTAAACAACGAAGGTCAGTAGAATCCACACTGCAATATCTTAGCAGTAGTCATCTTAGCACTAAAGTGACCCCCACAAGCATTATCATAACAAAAGGAAATAATATTGGTCTGGTCACTCTCAGGTATATATCTCTTAATAATATGATCTGGACAATACTTAAATAGATAAGGATCGTCTCAAAAGAAATGCTTAACCTCATCTAAAAACCTAGAACTATTTTTTTTTACCCCAATGTTGAGGCATTCGACCAGTAACAAGATAGTTCACTATATTCGCAAACCAAGGTAATTGGGAAACAAAGAAAAGTTGTTCATCAGAAAAACTATCTCTTACAGGAGGGGAATCATCAGGGAAATCAACAACAAGTCTAGACAGTGGGTATGCTACTACGTTTTATACACCCTCTTTGTATCTAATTTCTAGAGAAAATTTTTATAACAGAAGGATCCATCTAATTAACCTAGGTTTAATATCCTTATTAGAAAGAAGATACTTCAAAGCAGCATGATCAGTAAAGACTATAACCTTAGAACCTAAGAGATAGGATCTAAACTTGTCCAAGGTAAAAACGATGGATAACAATTCCTTCTTTGTGGTAGTATAGTTTAGCTGGGCATCATTTAGGGTTTTGCTAGCATAGTAAATAAAATGCAATAATTTGTTTTCACGCTGACCTAAAACAACACCAATGGAATAATCTGAAGCATCACACATGATTTCAAAGGGTTGATTCCTGTTACGTGCATTGACAATAGGGGAGGTAGTGAGCAAAGTCTTAAGCTTGTCAAAATCCTCTAAACAAGCATCATCAAAGACAAACTTAACATATTTTTCAAGCAGATTGCAAATAGGTCTAGAAATCAAGCTAAAATCCTTAATGAATCGACGATAAAAACCTGCATGCCCTAAGAATGGCGTAATATCTCTTACATTTTTGGGAACCTGTAAAGTCTAAATAAGGCCAACTTTGGCTTTGTCTACCTATATACCCTTAGAAGATACGATATGCCCTAACATAATTCCTGATCGAACCATGAAATGGCATTTTTCCCGGTAAAACACTAAATTCTTTTCCTTACAACCAGTCAACATTAATGTCAAATGATGCAAGCAATCATCGAAAGATGACCCAAATACGGAAAAATCATCCAAAAAAACCTCTAAAAACCGTTCTACCATGTCAGAAAATATGGTCATCATACAACGCTAAAAAATAACGGGTGCATTACACAACCCAAAAGGCATGCGTCTACATGCAAAGGTACCAAAAGGACAGATAAAATTGGTTTTCTCTTGGTCTTCTGTGGTAATAACAATCTGATTATAACCAGAGTAGTCATCTAAGAAGCAATAATGACTATGTCCAGCTAATCTCTCAAGCATTTGGTCGATGAAAGGAAGGGGAAAGTGGTCCTTCCTTGTAACCTTGTTCAATTTTATATAGTCAATACAAACACGTCATCTTGTGGTCATTCGGGTTGGGATTAACTCATTGTTATCATTCTGGACTACAGTGATACCTAATTTCTTGGGAACAACCTGAACGGGGTTGACCCACTTATTGTCTGAAATGGGGTAGATAATACCCACATCTAACAACTTAAGCACCTCAGTTCGAACTACTTTTTTCATGTTAGGGTTAAGTCTACGTTGTATCTCCCAAGATGGTTTGGTGTCATCCTCTAAATGAATCTGATGCATACAAACAGTAGGACTTATACCCTTAATGTATGTCGTGGTCGACCCTAAAGATTCCTTATTTTCTTTAAAATTACAGTCACTAGCCTAGTTTCCTAATCATTATCTAAGTCAGATGCTATAATCACAGGAAAAGTCTTAGATGGGGCTAAAAATATATATTTCAGAGTATCTGGTAGTTGTTTAAGGTCCAACTTAGGAGGCTCTTCTAAAGAATGAATTAAGGTAGAACTAGAAACTGGTAGTGGTTCGAACTTACTTTTCCATCTAGTAGTATCTAACATGGCGGTAGAATCTAACATAGCATTCACTTGATCAATGGTGTTATCATCGTTAAAATATAAACCAAAATGGGATAAACAATTCTCTAATGGATCTTCGGACAAGATGTTTTGTAATGACTCTTGAACTAAAGTCATTATCATGTTCACCTTTTCAATGCACGAGTCATCTAGCTCAGGGGGTTGCTTACTAATATTGAAAATATTCAGCTCAATAGTCATACTACCAAAATAATAATTCATAATACCATTACGACAGTTAATGATCGCATTAGATGTAGATAAAAATAGGCAACCTAATATCACAGGTATCTGGTTCTCTGGGTCAGGGACAAGTTTGGTATCTAGGACAAAAAAATCCACAAGATAAATAAACTTGTCAACCTCAATAAGAACGTCCTCGACAATACCACGAAGAATTTTCACAGACCTATCAGCTAACTGAAGTGTTACCTGGGTAGGTTTTAACTTACCAAGTCCTAGCTGGAGGTGCACATGGTACCGAAGTAAGTTCACACTGGCTCCTAAGTCAAGTAACACTTTCTCAACACGGTATTACCTATTGTGCAAGAATGGTAGGGGAACCTGGGTCTTTGCACTTAGGAGTTATGTTGTTCTGGATAATCGAACTCACATGACTAGCTAAAAAGGATTTCTTATGTACTCTAAGCTTTCGCTTTCATGTACAAAGGTCTTTAAGGAACTTGGCATAGGTAGGAATCTGCTTAATTGTTTGTAATAAAGGAAGATTGATGTTGACTTGCTTAAAAATCTCAAATATATCATTAAAATTTTATTCCTTCTTTGTTGGAACTAAAAGTTGTGGGAATGGGCTCTGGGCATAAAATCGGACTTAACATGAACAACATTGGACTCTTTAGAGACTTTATCAGTTTCTTCAGCTACTGGCTCAGAAGGGTGAACTACAATATGTTTACTATCAGGCATGGTTACCTTGTTGTCCCACTTTACCGTTCCTAAGGGTTCTAATTACATTCACATGATTTGATGATTTCTCACCAAAAGAAACTTCATGAACTCCTCTAGGGTTGGGTTGTGTCTGACTAGGAAACTTACATTTTCTCTCTTTTTCAAAAACTCATGTATTTCACTAACCTGGATTTGTAAATTAGAAATAGCCTGAGTGTTAGCATGTATAATCTAACTATTAGCTTGTAAAGTTTGGTCAACCGATTGCTGAAATTTTGTAGTATTTTGAGCTTATATGGTGAGAGATTCTTCTAAACTCGTGATCTTCTTATTTGAAGGGTTCTGAAACTGTGTTGGTCCTGAAGGATTCTTAGTATAACCAAAACCTGGGGGAACCTAGGAATTACTAGACTGACCTTGATTCTGGCCCTTAAACCGAGAAAGGTTAGGATGGTTTCTCTAACCAGGGTTATAGGTTTTTGAATATGGGTTAAACCTCTGACGGTTATCAAATTTAGTATTATTATAGAGAGCATGGGCTTGCTCCTCCTTTGTATGACTCTCCCAAACTGACTTGGGATCTATTCCACAACTAGATGATTTAATTCTAAAGCTATCCTTTTTGTTATTAAAGCAATTTTGGCATCTGATTCAAAGGTTCCATCTACCCTATTGACATTACTTTTGTTCAGTAAAAATTTTCTCTGGGGTTCCCTACTACATTCCCATTGCTGGGTTCTTTCAGCGGTTTCATTCAAAAATTTCATCGCTTCATCAACAGTTTTACTATCAAACCCACATGTACACAAAGACTCGACCATGGTCGTCGTTAGATAATCTAGCCCTTCATAGAGGATCTGGACTAGTCTAACCTTTTCTAAACATTGATGAGTACATTGTATCAATAAATCAGTGAACCTCTCTTAATACCTATACAAAGATTCTCCCTCTTGTTGCACGAATGTGGAAATCTCTTGACTAATAGAGGATATTTTGTGCCTAGGGAAAATTTTCGAGAGAAAGAAAGTGGTAAGATGTTCATATGTTTCAATTGACTCAGATGGAAAACTATATAACCAAGATTTGGCCTTGTCTCTCAGGGAAAAAGGAAACAACCTAAGTTTTAAAGCTTCATCAGTCACGTTGTGAATTCTTATGGTATTAAGGATTTCTTCAAATTCCCTAATGTGAAAGTAGGGGTTTTCCTTCTCTTTTCCTAAGAAGATTGGGAGCATCTGTATGGTCACAGGTTTTAACTCATAGTTTGCTTCAGTTGCATCTAACTTGATATATGATGGACGACTAGTCCTAGTGGGATTAAACAAAGCTTTCAAAGTCGTCATTTTTGATACTATCACAGGAGTAGCAGTATATTCCTCACACAAAGTTAAACTTTCAAAAATAAATTTCCAAAAACAGTGTTTCTAGATGAGAGTCTTCGAGACCCTCGTTTTCATAAACAGAACTACTAGGTTTGTCACTAATCAAACGTCTTATAGTGTCTCTTTTCCAAGCTCGCTCAGTGATGGTCTCGAGCGGTCTTGGCATACACTGAAAACAAAACTAAAAATAAGTAAATCCTAATTGGAAGTAAATTCTAAACAAACACAAGCAAGTCTGACTCAACCAAATCAATCTTATTAATTCTAGCAAATAAAAATCATGATGGCTCCACTTAGATTGTTTCTGGACAGCTTCTATTCTTCCAAAAGGCAACTAGTTACAGTTTTAGCAAACCTCTTGGACCGATCCGAATTAGATTAAGTTGATCGAAGAGAATCAGGATAAGCTCTATAGAGCTTCAATAACCCTACCTCTTTGGAAAAAGTTTTCATAGGTTACAAGGTGGCACGAACCAACTTAAAATTAATCTTCCTGATCCTTGAGTTGAGCTAACAAAGTAACCAATACAATCCTTTCGAATGATTTTCCAATAAGCTCGTTACGCTATCGGTCTTCTTTCTAGTCAATATTTTAGGTTTAGGTTCGCGTTTGGTAACATGTTCCTAAAGCGGGCAAGAAGGATATTGTGATAAAATCCGAACCTTTATCTTGTATGGCCAAATATTTCCCTTTACGAGAAATTAAAGTATGTATTCAATTCTCAGCATATATGCAAACGAAGGAAGACAGTAAACCCCACTAGCAGGAGATTCGTGGGTTGATCGAGTTTTACCTCCTGTTCCAGACGGGCGATGAACCGTTGAAGTCGACTTGGGTCACTGACTCCTGTGTCAGTGTACGAACCCAAGGGCTGAGACAATATCGTAATTGTCGTCCTTCCCTGTGCAGTGTATATTTAATATTACCTTCCCGTAGGGTTTAAAAATAACAAAGTCCAAAAATAATGTCCCAAAGTGTCCAAAAATGTCCAAAAATAAAAGAAAATTACAAAAATATTAAAAGATTTCCTAATACAGTTTTTTTAAAAGAAAATTAAATAAAACCCAAAAAATTAAATTAAAAAAATTAAATAAATCTTTGTTTTTTTTTTTCCGTTCTTTTCACTTTGTATTTGACTCTAAGTCTTTAATTAATCACCAAAATCTTTGGCTTAATTTTTTTTCGATCCAAAACCTTTATCAAATAGACAAATACCAAAAAACGTAAAATAGAACAAAAGAATAAAAATCTAAAATAAAAATAAACCTAAAAGCAAAAATAAAATCTAAAACTCTAACCTAAAAACAAGTCCCTGGCAGCGGCGCCAAAAACTTGATCATTTCAGAAAAGTGGTAAAAATAGTTCGTTTGCTAGGACTTATGAAGATTTGTTTTAGACCTAATTTAAATACTAAAATAGAAAACTCAATTAAAAGTTGATTCAAGACTATAGAGAAAATTGAAGCTAAGGATTCCACCACTAACCAATTATTTAAGTGATTCAATTAATACCAATAATCATGCAATTCACACATTTAATTTGATTCTAAAATATTACCTGTAAGTAGATTTTCAAAATAATAGTTGTAAATCAGAATCATAAAACATCAAGATCCCAAGATAAGCATGAACCATCAAATGAAATCACAACTATTTAGTAAAAATCATATAATCAATTTTAAATCAATGCAGAAATCATAAAATAATTACAAAATTAATTAAATAAGAATTTACCACTTTATTATTGGAAAAAAGGCTTCCTTCGTTACCTTAACAATGGGGTTTAGCTCCTCATGATGTACACTTTCTCAAAATAATAATTCATAGCTCAAAGTGTTTAAAGAAGAAAACAGATTGACACATCAAATATGATACAGAAATAGGTGTTGAAAACTGTGTGTCTGTGGTGGTAAAAGATGAAAAGCCACTGCTAAGTATACGACTGATCTTGGGCGCAGTGGAGAAAAAGGAATAGATAACGGGTTCTGCGACAGACTTGAAGTGTAGTCTGTTCTTCTTCTTCACGAGAAACCTATTTTTTTTCTGAATTTCTCGGCTCGACTCTAGATGAATTTTTCTTCTTTCTCTTTGTTTTATATAGGCTCCCCAAACCCTAACAACCAATCCTAATCGATAAGTACCTACAAAAATAATCCAAAACAAACTTTAATCCGTCCAAATCCAAATCAGAGAAGAGATATTTTTCGGTCAATAGATGGATTATCCAGTTTGTTTTACGGCAACAAACTCTTATGAATGACGTGTTTCAACTTCTTTTGGTAGTTTCTTCATATAAATATAGTTGAAACTCTTTTAGATCCCCAAAATCTCGCTTATCTACCTTATCAAATAATCCTCACGTGTAAAGAATTGATTTCCCTCCAATTTCGATTTTGAACTAAATAAGGTGGGTGCCTTTAGTAATCTTCCGGGTGCCTTTATCACTTTTGAGCCATTTTTTCCACAAAAATTTATTTCCCAAAAATCCTGCAAACACATAAAATACCATAATAATTACAAAATTGAGCACTAACAATATATAGAATTAAGAACAATTCAGACACAAAAATGTGTCTATCAGTTATTGATATTGAGAAAAGTTGAATATTGAGTCTGATTTAGTCGATAACATGTTTAATGACGGAAGATGAATTTTCTAACCAGTATTCTCATTATATTGTTTACAATCTTAAATTGTTTTCTGCTATTATATTAGTTTGAGTTTATTTGCAACAACACAAAAATCTCCTCAGTTACAAAAGAAATCGAAATAATTTGACGACCCATATCTCCATGTGGATCAAATTCGTTCTTATTGCTATACTCTTATTTACAATTGTGAGTGAAAAGAGATTTAAATAATTTTGTTTGGCTGACAACCGACCAAAACGGTATAGTTATCTTCGATGGATCAAATTATTCGATGGTCAATCTCTTCTTATAAGCACACTCAAGTTTGTTTGAAGATTTGACTATCACAGATCTAGTGATTCAAGATTTGTAGGATATAATTATTGATCAGTCAAAGTTAACAGACTTTGATTTAGTGTGGTTGATCAATAGTGGAATCAAGTTGTTTGACCGAAGTTACTTTAAAATTTAAAATTGAAGATTGAAGACTTTTCTTTTTGGTTCTGATCTTTGTGTGACTTTCTGTGACTTTATGTGAGTTTGATTTTCTGGGATTAACAAGCTGTTTATTATGATAAATATAAGACATGTAGATATCGAACAAACTATCTAGTGGCATTAACTTGCTTGGATAGATCTTGTTCATCAAGATTTATTATTTCGATAATTAACGTCTTGGTTTGATCTTCTGACCAAAGAAGTTTATTGATACAAATGGGAGATCCTTTACTCTGCTTTATCACCGATCAAAAGGATGCTTTGGGTGATTGATAAGTAAGTTGGTTTCTGTAACAGATTTCTACATTTGTTGTTTCGGTTTACGATCTAAAGAAGTTCAGTGCAGAAGTATTTACAAAGGGTGAATCAACTCAAGATAGTGGAATTTGTCTTGGAATTTATGTGTGTTGGCCAGATTGGTTGTAGATGCAGGGATAATGAGGGAAACTGGGTAATTAGGGTTAGTTGATTTGGTTTCAACTACACGAAGTTATGGTAATCAATTTGTATAGTAACTTAATTCTGAAAGTATTCAAAATTGGACTAGGTCCCAGGGTTTTTCAGTCAGGAAGTTTTCCAAGTTAACAAAATCTTGTATGTCGTTCAAATTGAACTATGACTATTACCAAGATCGCCTTGTAGAAATAATCTTGAAGTTGTTATTGTTATGATAAGATTATAGAAGATGAGTATATATAGGTTGATATCAAAAATATTATGGTGTATACGGTACCCTCTTCATTTCACGTATAATGTTGTAATTGTGTTTTCGAGGGAGAATACCTATGAAATCGAAGAAGTAATGGTTTTAGGATTAAAATCCCACTATTTTGATTTTAATTATTTTTAGAGAAGATATTCTTTCAGGGGACGAAATGATATGCGTAAATATTAGGCAGAGATACAATTTCGAGCCTATCTAGATCTTGTTTTTCAAAGACACCCAACGCTCGCCGTAGTTTTTAAAAACGACATAGCTAAATCTCGCCCGAAGAAGTTGTCACTAATTAACCTTGAAAACACCGTAATAATCCCAAAAATGATTTTAGAAAAACACCATAAAGATATAAAGAGAGGCATATAACATACAAAAAGAAGCTATAACCGGCAACACGAACAGAAACAACCCAAAACGTAAAAAGGAAAGTAAATGATAGTTAAACTTAAAAATTAAAGCTAGATCTAAACCTAAAAGAGAATAACAACTCACCTCTGCTTTGAAGATTCGCTGGAAATCCAGAGGGTGAAGGTTGGGAAAGAGAGGGAGTTTTACTTATTACTCTAAAAAAGATTAACTTGTTAGAGCATCCACAATCGATATGATTAAATAGTAAATAACCCATATAGGTATCGGAAATGAATAGGCTAATTATTCCATATGTGGTGAAGTTGAATGGGATGTATATTATATTATTCGAAATTAGCATTTGTTAACTGACATAATTTAAAATCCCACGCCACTCCTTGAACTCGGCTTAATTTATAATGCATAGGAGTATGGAGTTTAACGCCCTAGTAGTCAAATCAGAATTTGAGGCAGTATTTGAAACACCTCCTAGTTCCAGGAGAAGTTTTAAACCCTGCCTACCCCTTTTAGGATAAGTTTTAAGGCTAGATATCTTCTGGTCCTTTATATAAAAAAAATTAGAACATAATAGATTATGATCAACATCTTTTTTCATTCTCTCCACATTACTCAGATCAAATAAGTGAAATCTCATCAAACAAAAACCCCTTTCGCTTTCCCATGGATATCCGGTTTATTTTATTCCTTTATTTCTTCTTCTGAGTTTTCTTCCATCCATGAGAGGATAATCGTCGTTCATAGGCTTTGATATTCTTTCCGACACACTAGTTCATCGAATTTATCATGTTTATTAGAGATCTGGTAATTGCTTGGAGGTGGTGGTTAATTTTCTTCGGGTTTCTACAAGATTCTTTTAGCTTCTCTTATTTAATAATCTTCATGTACTGAGAGAAAAGATCGTATATTTAAAAAATTCAGGTATCATTTTCCTTGAATGGAGATTTATGTTAACTAGGTTCACCCTAATCGATTATCTGATTGTTTGTTTTCTATACTTCAATTTTTAATCTAAATTTGGTCATATGTCTCAATTTCATATTTTTTTCTTACATCTAGTGCTTCCTAGTTAATATTTTAAGGGTTATCCAATATCAAATCTATTTTTTATTGTCTCTGGTAATCATGACCTCTCAAATTCATCTCCAATTTCGGGATTTTGTTGTTGATTATTTTTTATTTGTTTTCCCAAACCCTAAATCTCACCTATTTAAACTCTGGTCCGTTGGTTTCTTCTTAAACCTTGTTGTGCATCTCATGCTCTCATTTTCTCTTTTCTGATACCTGTCAATTTTTTGAAACCTTAGTTTTCATGTGTGTAGCCTTTCTGTTGAGTCTATTGTATCATCATATTTGTTGTTTGGCATGGTGATGTTAACCAACTTACAACCAAAATTCATAATTCATTGAACTTGAGTAATGGGAGGTAGTTTCTCCTTTATGAAATTTTACTCGATCGTTTTCAAAACAATAACTTATTATAGACAAACTGCTTGATTGGTAGGTTTGTCTCCCAGGTTGACATGAATTATTTTGATATGTGAAATGCTTTTTTGTTTCATTGGCAAGTTCAAGGAGGTTTTTCTGTCAAGAAAGCTAATCTCAGTTTGATAATGAATAGCATAGAGTCATGTCCTCTGCATCTAGGAGAGTTTATGGGGATTTGTTTAATATCAAACCTTGGGAATCCTATGATGATTTGATGAATTGGTTTCCAACTGAAGAGATTTTTTTATTACCATCCTAATCTATTTCCTGAAAAAGTTACAAGTGAGAATATGGGAAGATATATTTCATGTAATGGAGTTATAGTATCCTTTAATTTTCTAACTAAACATCCAAATGGTTTGTTTTCTATTGTTGTTAAGGCAAGCATCAGGTTTAGACATTGATAAGTGCATTTTTACATATTTAGAGTGTCAATTTCATGCTAGTATTTGCTATATTTCTTGTGAATTATTGATAGTACGTTTGCTTTTGTTTATTTATCTTTTATTAGGTAAAATCATCCAAAAGAAGTGTATCGGCACTTAATTTTGCAACAAAAGAAGAGATACAAGTGAATAAGAGACAAAGACCATGTGGAACTTGTCCAAATTCAGAATTTCTTGTCATCAACTCATAGAGGATAAAGAAACTAAGCCAATGACAAAAGAATGAGGTCATTCCGAGTTCGTATGAAGAAGTTATGGGCGAAAGAAGAATTTAGGCTTGTCAGTTGCTCAACGGGTCATATCACACAAGTGAGTTTTACTCAGGGATGCTAGATTTTGAATATTAATAAAGGCGCCTATAATTATTTCTAAGGGCACATATTCTTCTACAATTTCAAATCGAGAGAATTAGCTAGGGTTTTTCCCTGTGTGTCGCTGTTGGAAATGGTTAGGTTTATTGGGATCAAGGTTGGTTATGGTAGTGGATTGTGGAAACAGGGAATAATGGTTGATTTCATTGGTGATGATATTTCGGCTGATATAGTCATTGAAGATTAAAGAAGAAACTCGATTCTATGAAGTTGAAACACTATTTATGAAGGCAGTGATGGATTTGATGACATGGTTTGGTTAGCAATGGAGGAGCTCGACTGAATAAAGATATGAAAGAAAATGGAAACAAATTTGGGTCAAGAAATTAGTGAAAACTGATGGCAGCAGAGTTAGTGATGGTTGCAGCTGAAGAAGATCGACAGTGAAGGGTGGAGATCGAAGAAATTAATGGTGGTTTTTCATTCATGGCAGTGATGTTGTGATGGAAGAATGAAGTAGTAAGAAGATGAACTCGAGTTGGAAGTTTAATGGCATATGATCAGTTCGAGAAATGAAGTTGAGAAGATGAGATGCTGGTTTCGAAATATAAGAAGGCGGATAAGAGGGGAGTTGCTGCTAGTGGTATTTGATTGGATGATGAGCAGTTGATACTATAGGAGAATCTGTGAATGGTGGCTTTTGTTGTTGTAATAAGCCATCAGTGATTATTTGAAGATGTAGTTCGCTTCCATACAGTGAGTAGTAATGATTCCATAGTAGTTTGCCAGTGATAATGAGAGTTAGAGGATCTGCAGTTGACGGATATTGTTTTCAGTTAAGTGAGAACTCAACAATACAGGGATTTAGGTTATGAGAAGGATGGGAAAGATGTGTTTGAAGTAGATTTGAATATATGGTAGATTGTTTGGCCGAGAAAACATCCTTGTCTAGCTGTTGTCGTATGATGTTTTCCGTGTCGGAGAAGATTGAAGACACGCCTTAAGATTTTGTATTGGTTTAGGACTAAGGTATTCATCCGATTAGAATTTATACGATTTAGAGCAACTGCAGCGGTTGGATCAGACCATCGATCAAATACCAAATTTGTTTGGTCGTGTAAAAAAAAAACGCAACGACAACAGGAGTAAATTTGATAATACGCTGTTGTAAATAAGCGTTAATTATCAAACGCTGTACTAAAGTAACGTATAATACACAGACGTTTTACTATATAAACGTTTAATTTTTGACGTTCATTTAGGTAAGCGTTTTGTATAAACGTTGCTGTATTGAAGCGTGAAATACTCAAACGTCACTTTACTGTAGCGCTTATCTAAACGTTACCATAGTGAAGCGTCAAAACCAGAACGCTAATCCAAAACAGCATTTAAAATACAAACGTTACCATAAGGCAACGTTTGGAAAGCTTGTGTGGGTGTAGTGGAGCGTCAATTATGGAACGTTGTTGTAGCCGAGCGTTGCAAATCTAAAAGCTGATGTAGTCCAGCGTTAAGATAATAAAACGTCAACGAGGACAATCGTTGCGAAATATAAACGTTGTCGTAGACTAGCGTGATAAATCTTTACGTTAGTATGAGGGAGCGTTACAAATAGTCAAGCAGGTCAATCAGGGTCAAACACGGTGAAAAAGACGAATTGTTTATGTGTCAATAGTTTAGATAGTGTTTTGTACACGTGTGAAGCATCCAACAAATTATAAAAACACTTTGTACACGTGTGAAGCATCCAAGAAACTATAAAAACATAAAGATTACCTTCTTCTCCATCAAAACCGCAAACAAAAAAACAAGAAAAAACAAGAACACCAGCCGCCGGAATTTTTTTCCTTTCTCTTTCATTTTCTCCTGTTCACCTGTGGTTCATTCACTCACTCGCCGATAAGCAGCCGTCGTGAACACGTTAGATTAGCCGGACGTTTAGGAGTGCAAAGAGACGGTATTTTTTTTATTTTATTTTTTGCTATTTTAGTTTGATTTTAATGATTATTAGATTTAGTAAATATACTTTTAGTTTTAGGGTTTATATTAAATTTAGTATACATGGTAATAATATGATTTATTGATAGTTTTAGGGTATCAAAAAATTAATTTAAAAAATTTGGATTTGATTTAGTTTGATATTTTCATTGTAATTTGTGTAGAAAAATTAAATTTACAATTTAAAATGTTATTGTTATATATATTTTTGTTATATTATTGTTAATTGCATCATTGTTGCTCTTAGGGGTGTTGAGTTAGTTAATTTATTATTTTATAGTGTTTATAATTCCACTTAATAATTTATGATATTTAAAATGTAATTGTGCATGTAAAAATAATATATGATTTAGTAAATGGAAAAGTTATTTATAGTTGTTATTAATTTGTTTCATTTTAAATTTATTAAGGTGTATGTGGGAGTTAATTTTTGAATGATGATTAGGTGTATTTTGGTTGATTTTAGAAGGTTTTTAAAAATTTATTTTTAATATTCAATTGTTAAAATTGAAACTATATTTAGGGTTATGGTTAGATGTTGTTAACGTGAAAATAATGTCAACAGTGAGTACATTTTGAACGTCAAAATAAAATTTTTTTTTTTGTTGTTAACTGTTTGTTATGGTTAGATGTTGAGGAAATCCGCATCACGATTGATCGGTGGGAAAAAAAGATGCAAGAAAGGAAAATCAACCAACGATACACAAGGAGGTTGTGTTGGTGAAGAAACGGATGTTACAGCGTTGGAAACTTATAGTATGGTGGAAGATGTTAGGGGGCACGTTAGCAACGATATGACTATTAGGGCAGACCCAAAGACAAAGTACATCCATCGGGGGTCTCTTAAATCGGTTATGCTGGCATATAAAAGTATATCGGAATTCTGCTCTAGGGCGAAATTTATTATCGAAATGGCTGGATGGGACAGATTTTTGGCAATGGATGCTGGTGACTCGTCACACGCCATGATTGATTACATGGTGGAGCGTTTCTGGGACACGACGAACACTTTTCACTTCCCATTCGGTGAAATGGGGTTTACACCATTAGACTGGGTGATGTTGACCGGTCTCAGTAGTGGAATTGGAGGGCAAATTCCATACGATGAGGATAAGTACACCTTTGAATATGTCCAGCAGAATATTTTTATAGAGCTGAAAGACAAAAACTATTGTGTAACTAACAATATTTCAATTCAGTGGATCTGTGATGCACCAACGGTGGCATTTTTAGGGTCATACTTTACAGAGGATTATTTGAAAGGGGCGCAACATGATGCTACCAAAGCTGAGAGAGTTGCAAAAGCGTTTTGGATGTATGTTCTGGGACAATTTTTTTTCTCAAACGCAAGAAACTATGTGGATGCCGGATGGTTAGCGGCTTTTGAGGATCCAAAACTAATTGGAACTTACGACTGGGGTGGTGCTTGTTTTTCAAAACTATATTCCGCCCTTGGCGCATCCGGTAGGGGGCAGAAGTCACTAACCGGACCCTGCCAAATATTAGAGGTAAATTTTAGAAAATATTTTATTTGCTTTTTAAAAAAACGTTTGGTGGTAACTTAAATATTTTATTTTTTTTAAAACAAATTGTAGTTTTGGGGTTACGAATATCTCGGCATACGTCGACCACACAATCCACCACCTGCGACAGTTACTACTTGGCCTACATGTTCTAGGTGGAAGAGTACACGAAAAAAGAGTAATGATATTGTGCGTTCACGTTGTCTTCTAAATGCAATGACTGCCGACGATGTGACATGGCACCCTTGGCGGACCGCAATCCCACTAATACAAAATGACGTAATCACGACAGCGGTGGTTCTCTCAAATAGGCGCGTTGTATTTACTTGGAATGGCATTGTGAGTAGTTAATTTATTTTCATAGCATATTTTATTTATTTCATTTTTTATTGTAATAGTTATTACTGGAATCTTACTTTTAACAGCATAACGTATACCTCGGTGATCGGTTATGGCACCAAAACAATGATGGCTACCGCATTCCGAAGAACCCCCCAGTTCGAGTTAGTGACATCTCTGATGAAGATGCTACCCAACTTAAGGAAACCTCTGAAGTCGATGTAACTGAGTACCTACAAGGAGAGGTTACGTATCAGGGGTATTTGGACTATTGGCGCCATGTTACTAACTCGAACAAGTTTTGCAAACTCGTAGACTGGGATGTGGAAACATACGACAGTTTGGGTGGCTTAGTTAAAGAAACCATCAACCAACCTGCTGAACATGTGCCCATCCCGCCTATAGATAATTGGTCATACGTAAGTACATTTGTAATATATTCGTTATTTAGTTTCTGAATTTACGGGTTGACAGGCTAAATGTGACCTTTTGTCTATAACAGGGTGAATGTTATGCTTTTGCGCAACAGAGTGCTGACTTTACCCAAGAGTTCAAAAACTTTCATTTGACACAATCGAGGGAAAGGATGGAAGATTTGCGGGAATATAAGAATGAAATCACCAATTTGAAGTTACAACTTTCGCATGGTCGTTTACATAATCCACCACTAGGTTTTGGAAGTTTTTCTTCAACTCTACCATCGCAAATGTGGAATACCGGGGGGCATGTTCCTTCTTCATCGATGCCTCCGTTTATGCCCCCTCGCACCTCTCGTGGGGAGGGGGACGGTAGTTGATAATCATCCTTATTTATTGCATGCAAATCTAACCTTACTTTTCTCTTTATCTATGACATTTTATAAACAACTTTATTGTTTTTAGTAAATCCAACCTGACATTTTTCTCTATCTATCCACAATATTAATGACTCCTCAATTAATGTTAATACTGCCGTGTCAACATACAACCAATTTTGAAAATTAAAATAAAATAATTGATTTTTATATTTGTTACCGTTTTCTTACCGTTGAACAAATCCACCATTCTCACTCCCCATCTACCTATAAATACCAGACATATTGTGTCATTCATTCTCATTCCAAATCCACCATTCAAACATTTCATAAGAAATTTGTCATCTTCGGTTTTCATTTAATGACGGGTTACGAAAATTTTAGCCTGAATGCAGAAAATTTTACACTAGAGGAAGATTTATCAATATGTCGAAACATTGTATTGCATTATCCAGCTAGGGGCCATGAACGTCGGATGAATGGTGTAATGAGCATGCAATGGTTAGAAGATACTCATGCTAACTTTTGTAATGAAACCGGAAATCCCAACAACAGGAATAGAGCCGGCCTGTTTTGTCGATATGTTGAAATCACAAAGGAAGTACATGAATTTTCATCTTTAACTGCCAAGGTGAATGAATGTCGTCTTAGGAATGAAACTGACGATGTAGTTGTTTCTAGATCACTAGAGGAATGGATAAGATTGAAACGTTTTGAATTCAGGTACAAACCTCATTTCGAGATTTTAAGGGTTTTGGAAGAATTTAATCCCTTTGTGTTGATTATTCTCCCAAGAAGTGAACCACGTCATCCACGACGTCTTACAAACCAAGCCTTAAGGTTTCACAATAAGTTTACTTAATTGTTTTTAGTAAACTTCTAGTGATTTTTAATATTTCTTTTACTTTGGTTTAATGTATGAATTTAATAATTCAACAAAATGATGTTACCAAAAAAGTTAAATTGGAATTGTCAGCTTTATCTTATTCTCTCATAGCATTCATGTTCGAGTTAATTTCCTGCATGTATTGTCTACTCAAGAGTACAGAGCACTACTTATTTCTCGATAACATCACAACAATGGATTGGTCAGCTTTTTGTGGTAGCGTCTTGTCATAACTTTTTTGAGGCTTTTATTACTGGCTTGTTGTTAGGTGTCGATAAAAACTTATTTGAATTACCATGTTATAAATAACATTCTCTCCATTAAAACCACACCCAAAACTAGAATCATCCTCAAATAAAAATACGAAAAGCGTCAACCATAACTACAAACCTCCTCTACCATAACTACATACCTCATCAACCATTGGAAGGAAATCAGAATAACAATATGTATCATGGTTTGTCCTCTTCCTCTTCTTATATTCCTCACAATCATTTACTCATATCTTCTACATCCGATGATGATAGTACTAACTCGACGTCCTCATCAGACGAAAATTCATTTGCAGTTATCCAAAATGAACAAGCAGTTAATTTGGGATTGTTCGCTTCTAATATAGACTGGCCAAATACTCGAATCGAAATTGACCGGCAGCGGGAGGAGGGAGCAAGGAAACTATGGACAGATTACTTTTCAAGATACCCTACTTTTGGTCATATTATTTTCCGGAGAAGATTCAGAATGCGCAGAGAATTGTTCAATCGTATCTTGCGGGATGTGGTGGGACGTAACCCTTATTTTGTTCAGAAAAGGGATGCTGCCGGCAGACTCGGATTAACATCACATGTTAAGATTACTGCAGCAATTAGAATGTTAGCTTACGGTTGTGCGGCAGATGCAATAGATGAGTATTTAAGGATTGGGGAATCTACTGTATTGCAAGCAACTCGTAAGTTTTGCCTCACGATTGTGCAGCTATATGGGGATCAGTATTTGCGTAGCCCTACACCTACATATGTTCAACTATTGCTTAATCAGAACCAGGCAAGGGGATTTCCAGGAATGCTAGGAAGTATAGATTGTATGCATTGGAAATGGGATAGATGCCCAACGGCCGAATCGGGTGCATACACCGCATACAAAGGCGATGAAAGTATCATCTTGGAGGCTGTGGTTTCACAAGATCTATGGTTTTGGCATGCCTTTTTTGGTATGCCCGGTTCAAACAACGATATAAATGTTCTTAACCGGTCTCCTGTTTTCAAAAACATTATAAAAGGTAAGGCACCCCCGGTACACTATGTGGTGAACGGAAACCATTACGATATGGGGTATTATCTTGGCGATGGGATATACCCAGAGATAGCAACCATAATCATGTCGATCAAGCATCCAGATACACTTAAGAAGCGAAAATTTTCAGCAATGCAAGAGGGTGCTCGAAAAGATGTGGAAAGAGCCTTTGGTGTACTACAAAACCAATTTAGCATCGTTAAACAACCGGCTAGAATGTGGAATCCGGACGCACTTGCATATATCATGAAAACAGTAATAATTCTCCATAATATGATTGTGGAGGATGAACGTCTACCGGGTGTTTGGCCACATGATTATGATCAAGGGCGCTACGCTGCACCAGTAACTATATCACGGCAACAAACTGAAGCACTTTCAAGGATGACAACTCACCAACGACGACAAGCAGTCCATAGCAAACAAACGCACCTTCGATTACGAAATGACTTGATCGAACATTTGTGGTCGCATTTTGGTGATGTTTGAAAAACCAATTTAAAAAAAAATTGGTTTTAATTCATATCTTTTACTGTTTTTAATTGATTTCAGCCGATGCTTACGTGTAGACAACAAATATGAAAGTAATGGTTTTCATTATTTAGAAGGAAAATAATATTTGTTGTTTACTGTTTTAGGTAATACAAAATTCTTTTCTTTTTCGTAAAATCTCTGCTTTCCTAAGCATAACCCACTCTTTTGTTACGTCATCCAATTTGGAGACGTCCGTCATCATTATTCGATACTCCTCTTTCATTAGGCGATGCTCTTCTTTTGATGCTAACTCGGCATGTCTTTGATCAATCTTCCTTTTTGCATTTTCTGCATAGCTGTTGTTGAAGTTTTTTTGGTTATTGATTATTATTTCCAAGGCTTCTGTTTGGGCACTGGATTTTCCTCGTCCATTATGCATTAGTTGTTTAGCCTGTTTTTTTCCCATCGCCCTAGGATACGTGTTGGGAATATCTCCTATTTCTTCATGTCCACTCCATTGACCTGCACTGGGTGAAAATGTTTGTAGGTCTTCAGCGTTATTGTCCGAATCTTCTTCAGCTTGTGATGAATCAAATATTTCTGTCGAACGACGGGAATATTTGATATTTTCTATCATTATTGCGTAGCACTCATCGTGCTTAAATGGTTTATCACCATTAGCTTCCCTGAATAGTCGCCTAACTTCCTGTGTCTGTTGTTGTTTAGAAAACAATTAATGCATCACAATCCATTTTAAAACTTGAGCAACGAAACTAAAACATGTTTACTTTACCTTTGTTTCAGGACCCCAGCCGGTATGGTGTTCACGTTCCACTTCTGCCTCTTTTGCAGAATAAAGCGCAACATCTTTACTTATTCCTTGAAAGCGTTTTTGAATGGAGGTCCAACTGCGTTCGGCCATTGAAGGTATAGCTTCTTTCATCCCGGCTTTAATCCAAGTCCATAATCTTTCTTCCGATTGATCAGTACCAACACAAGGGTCTTGAGATATTGATAAATGAATCCTACACATTGTTATATCTTCATTAGTAGTAAAATTTGGACCTCTTGGTTTTGGTGCCATTTTTGATACAGAGAAAAACTGTTAACGAACGACCAAAAAAAATTCAGAACAATAAGGACTTTCTTATACGAAGTTCTCAAAATGAATGGTGGTTGTACATGAAACATTAAAACTTCCTCTATATATAATGCCGAAATCGAAACGTTGCAGCATTTAAAATTTGAAGAAAAAAAAAATAGCCGTTCAACGGAAAAAAATTTGAAGAAAAAAAAATAGCCGTTCAACGGAAAAAAAACGGTCAAATTTACAACGGCCGGCAAAACGTTACGGTACGAGAGCGTTTCACCCAAACGTTATCATACGACAACGTTTCGAATACAAACGTGGGTTTGGAGGAGCGTTACAAATTAACGTTGGACCATGGGGACGTTTCAAATTGAAACGCTTGTGTACTGTGTCGTTTACGTTTTTAACGCTCTTGTAAAGGAGCTTTCTAATGTTAAACGCTCCTGTGTACCAACATCAATGTTTCAACGTCTTTGTGTTGTAACGTTTCGCCAATTAACGCTACCACAGAGTAACGTTCATCCCACACGCTATTCTAACTTGCCGTTTGTATAAATTACGTTGTATTGAAACAACGTTTCTAAAGCGCTACTCTAAACAAACGTTTTGTTAGACGTCTTTCAGCAATAACGTTTGTTTTTTAAAACGTCCTCATATAATGACGTTTTCCTAAAACGTTGTTCAACCATGGCGTCAGACTATATCTGTTTTGGACCATTTTCTTCACTAAACATGATCGAATACTGTTCACTTTCTGGACCAAATACTACATTTACTCGTCCGTTGCGGCTCTAAAAATCGGACCAAAGACCATTTCTGATGTTTACTCTTTGGTCTGATCGTCCGCTGCAGTTGCTCTTAGGGATTTATACAAGCTACATAAAGAGAAGGCAGAACACAGAATATTACTACCTCCCCTTGCACCAATTTTTGACCTTAATAGAGAGGAGAAGCTCCTCTCTAAACTTTCTTTCACAAAGCCTCTCCAAGCCACCTCTTTGCGTACGACCAAGTTAGCAGCAGGCCTGAGTTCTTCAAGCCCACTGCATAAGCTGGGTCCTTGGGTGATTTTAGGTTTGAGTTTCCAAAAAAAAATTCTTAATATTCATTTTTTATAAACTATATTACTATGTGTAGCTAAATATTAATTGGTTAAGGATGATTTCTATGTTCCGGGCATGAAACTTTATTATTTATACAAGTTTATTGAGAGGTTTTATCGTTGTCGTTTTTTTTTTCTTTAAATCTAGGGTTTATGATTGATTTCTAGACTGTTCAGGTGTACAATTGGATTAATCTATTATCCATTCTAATGTTAGTAGAGAGTTGAGCGATCCGTAATTGTTGAGCATCTCATACATAAGTAGAAAAGGTGAGACCTTGCAGAGGGATTATTTGGAGCAATAGCGTTTGAAGATAACACCACTAAGTGAACCGAACGTACTGAGTTTAACTACTGGGATCAAACCTAAATTCAAAAACCTTAAAACATTCGGTTGAGTTACATCTTGTAAGTAAACCTCAGTGGCTCAGACGAATAGAATCTGGAGACTAAGCCTACCTGTTATCCGATGATATAAAGAGGTTTGGGGATAACAAAGCGTACATGTTATTTTACGGTTGGTGATGAATGATTCCGGCGAAAGATAAATAAGTACACTAATTCATTCAACGTTTGGTAATGGAAAATGACTCCTTAATTATCTTTTCTTCTTATTATTCTTTTTAATTTACTTTAATCAAACCAATCCCTTTAGTTATTTACTTTTATTCTTAGTTGTTATCTAAATAACAATTACACAGCTCTCTGTGGGAACGATCCTTACTAACGTTATATTACTAGTTAATTAGTGGAAAATATCTTGAGTAATTATTGCATTTATGACACACATCATACATCCCATTAGGTTTAGTGCCAATGCTGAAAATGTTATGGGTCTTGTCAATAGGGTGAACTTTGAATTTCATAACTTTTTTTTCTTTTTTGTGGATTTTTTGATTTAATTGGTCACAAGGTAGGAAATTGTATAAAATTTGCTTATGCTCAACAAGCTCAACAAGAACACATTCAACAAACTGAAGCAGATGCATCCTTGCTGATTTTCATCAGGATAATATTTAGCCACAAGTACAGTTCCTACATGCAGTGGTCCAAACTTACATGGAGCTTTCTGAGGATAGTTTCTCTATTTCTTCTGCTGACACTCAAGCTTCTGAAGTGAGTTGCTCTGACTTCCGACCTCAAGAAGATGAAGATGCAGATAAACCTATAAATATGGAAACTTCAAGCACAATAAGAAATCACTCACCACATCTTATGAATTATCTTTGTAATCCATTTATATCACACTCTTTGATCGAATCTGGACCCCAAGAACAACAAGAACAATAAGATAGAATTTATGATGGTTCAAAAAGAAGTAGACTTGAAAAAATGTTTAACTTTGAAAGTAACCCATGAAATCAAGTTTCCTCCGATCAGCAAAGGTATATGGACAATGTTGATATACATTGGAATAACTATATATTCATGGAAAGTTATTTCCACTGGGATACTCCCTTATCTTCCTTAAAAAAATCAAGAATTGTGCAGGTTGAAAATCTTATCTCAGACCGAAATTTGAAAAAGAAAAATGAAGTCAGAGATATAAAGGTCATTAAACTATCAATAATACTGGGAGAACATCCTCACAATTGGTTTGTTGGAGACCCATCTAACTCATCTATCCCTGGAGATTCTATCCCTAAGCAAGAAAGTGGCATCCAATCCAGCCAAGCCCAACAATTACCACCCACAAAATATTAAATCCTTTTGCATATGAACTAGTTGTACATGGAAAATATCATATCCTATATGCTCTCTCTTTTATGGTTTGTTGCATTTCCTTTTTTTTTGTTTTTATCTGTTTTCATAGCCTTTTGCTTAGTTTTTTTTTTTTTTTTTTACAGTAATAGCTTGATAGCCTTGTAATTTGCTTAGTTAGTTTATAGCTTTTTATCTTTGTTGGTTTTCCTACTGCAGTTATCATTGCCTTTTTATTATTCTTGTGTTTAGCAATTAGATTAGTTTGAAATATCCTCTTGCTATAACATTTTTAGGAAAGTCAGATTTTAAGTTTTTGAATTACCCCCCTCTTTCTGGTTAATGTTGGTCTATCTTTCGTGGAATCATTTCATCAACCATTTGGTTTTTAAAGCCAGTTCCCTGATTTTCCATCACTCTCTGCTTCATCCTTTGAAATTTGGGTGGGGTTATGGGTTGGGCTTCTTCTATTCTGGTTTCGTTTAATTCTTAAAATGTGGTTTTTTTCATTTCCCTATTTTTCATCTTTTATCTTTCTTGTTGGTCATCATTTCCCCATTTTTATTCTTGCCATGAAACTTTTTCACAAACCCGGTATTATTTTTCTTTCAGAACCTAAACCTTCGCTCTCTAGAATGGAACTTCCTTTTAAGAAATCCTACTTTCATGATTGGTTTTTCATACCATCTGTGGGTATAGCAAAATGGTTATCAATAACCTGGTTCAATAATATTGATATGAAACTGCAATCATCTTCTTTAAACGATTGTCATTTTAGCGCGACAATAAATAACCAACAACTTGTGATTACCTGTGTCTATGGTGTTATCGATGCGGATGATAAAATAACACAATGGTTCCACATCTCTCAGCTAGGAAAAAAACTTCAGGTCCATGGCTAATTATTGGATATTTGAATTTTATAATGGACCATTTAGATAAAAATAAATAAAAAAAGGAAACTCTGCAAGCTCGAGTAGCAAATCTTTCATATGTCAAGTTATGGATTCAAAGTGTCTACAAGATACGTGTTTTGAGGGAGCTCCATTCACGTGGTCGAATAACTGCAAAGGTAACGCCAACATTTGTGAGAGGATTGACAGGGCGATGACCTTTTTCCAATGGATTCAACTATTCTTGGATACAAAGATACGTCATTTACCTCGATTTGGGTCTGAGTCGTCTGACCATACTCATCTCTTGTTAGACTTTAACCCGGAAGTTAAAACTCCAAAAACCTTTCTTTTGCCTTAGATATTGACTTACGCATTCTACGCTTCCCGCAATCATCTCAGGGTTATGAGGGATCAACTCTAGTAAATCCACCATACCTAAATTATCTTATAAACTCCTACAACTGTCTTCTGACCTAGCTCACTGGAAATCTGAGGTCTTCGGAAATATTCACAAAAATATCATCTCCCTAAACTCCAAGATTAAGAATTTCCATAAATTATGAAACTTTACTCACTTAGACCTTCTTAAGAATCTCCAAGCAGAGTTAGGAAACTGGAATGAAATCCGAAACGATTACTATGATTATTTATCTAGGATAAATTCGTTAAGGAATTTGATAAAAATACAGAATACTTCCATGTTGCAGCTTCCTTTAGAAAAATATAAAATGTGATCCATTCTATGTGCGAACCTTCCGGTATATGGATTTCTGACAAGGATCAAATTAATGTTCTTTTAATTAACCATTTCACTCATGTAGACAAGTTCCAATTCACTGGTACCAGTTTAAACCTCTCTTAGATCCTTGACCCATGTATTTTAGACTTCGAAATTTTTTCTCTCTTGAAATCCCCTCTCCATAGGAAATTTAGATTATTATCTCTAAAATGAATCCTTGGGGAGCTCCTGGCCCTGACGGGTTTCAACCGGGATTTTTCAAAGCTCATTGGAGCATCTTGGGTCTGAATATCATATCGTATATCCATGATTTTTTCAGTCCAGGTTCATTACCTTCTGAATTTAACAATACTTTCTTAACCCTTATCCCAAAAATCACGCCTCCTCAAACCCCGACTGATTTTATACCCATTAATTTGAGTAATATAATTTACAAAATCATATCCAAAATCCTCATAAACAGGCTTAAACCCCTACACAACAGCCTTGTTTCTCCAAACCAATCTGTTTTCCCATAACTGATAATATCATTTTCGCATATGAACTCCTCCATACCATGAAGACTTCCAAAGCAAAAAAGGGGATTTCGTGCTTCGAAACTCAATCTTTATAAGGATTTTGATAGGGTAGAATGGCCTTTCATTAAGCAAATTCTTCGATCTTTTGGTTTTCATGACCGTTCGGTTAACCTAATTTAGCAGTGTATTTTACTACCTCTTTTTCGATCCTGCTAAATAGCTCATCGGGTCCCACCTTTAATACTTCTAAAGGAATTCGACAGGGGATCCCCTCTCTCCTTACCTTTTCCTGATCTTTATGGAAGTCCTTTCCCGAATCATCTTTAAAGCGACTGCTGATAAAAGGATTTCGGGAATGGAGATTAACAAGCAGACTCCCACTATTTCTCACATATTCTTTGTAGATGACTACTTCCTTTTCACAAAAACGGACTTAGGAGAAGCGAAAATGTTCTTGAGATTCTTTCGAAATTCGATGATCTCACGGGTCAAATGCTCAACCTCCACAAATATGGAATCCATTTTCGGCCCCGAATTCATAATAAGCATGTTAGAAACTTATCAAGGATATTAAAAGTACTGCTAATGACAAAGAATAATCTCTTCTTAGGCACTCTTTTCTTTTTGACAGAAATCACGAAACTTTTTTTGAACCGCTGCTTCAGAAATATTGTTCTTCTCTAGAAAGGTGGAAATCTAAATTCCTTTCCCAAGCTGGTAGAATAGTCTTAATCCAATTTATCCTTCAATCGTATCGCACATCATATGAAACGATTTTTCGGGTGGAATAAAGATAAATAAAAAAAATATGGAATGGTATACAAAATCTTGGAAAAACATATGTAAACCAAAATCACAATATGGGATGCGTATTAAAAATCTACACCAATTTAATATTGCTCTTCTCACTAAACTTGCGAGCCACCTTATTTTGAAGCCTAACCATCTTTGGACTCGACTTCTAAAAGCAAAATATTTCCCATATTCCAGCCCTCTCGTCTACTCCAGAAAATCTAATCTTTCTTGGATTTGGACTAGCATCCAAAAAGGTCTGGCTCTCATTAAAGCTGACTATATTTGGAAAATCAAAGATGAAGCATGCACTAAAATTTGGGTTGATCCCTATATTCAAACCTCGCACGCCATTCCCAAGCCAGATGATATGGAGGAACCAGTTCCAAATTTGGTTAAAGACTTAATCACTACCGAAAGAGATTGGGATATTCCTAAAATACATAAACTTTTTTCCACTGAGGATAAAGATAAACTTCTGGCCATTACCTCTCAATCTTCTCTTCCTGATACGATAAAATGGAAAATCACGAGTCTGGATCCTTTTCTATTAAAAATGTCTATAAATTCATGGTGAATCAATCCTATAATGAAAATATTCAGTTCCCTTGGAAAAAAATCTGGTCCATTCTGGCCATCTTAAGAATTCAACTATTCATCTGGAAATTAGTGAGCAAGGCTCTTCCGATGCCAAAAAGGCTTGCACAGTATTTTTCTGAGATATTTCCAGATTGCTTATTATGTAATTCCCAAGCCTCTGAAAATTAAATACATTTGTTCCTTAAATGCCCCTTTCGTGAGCGATCTGGTTTTCCTTTTTGTTAACCTCGGTATCTTCGAACTCTCCTTCTGGTACCATCTTTAAACGATTGGGTTAATAATTGGATTTCTTCTACAACTTACTTTCCTATGGTAAATAAAATCGCAATTATCATGTGGTTTATATGGAAATGCAAATGCTCAGTCATCTTTGAAAAAGTCTCCCATAATCCTGTCATTCTAATATATCAAATTAAAAACCACATCCAAGCATACGCAGAGTGGTCGGTGAACCCAGATCTCATCCCCAAAGTTACAGCAAGTCTCAATCCCTCTCGATCCAAACTAGGCATGGACTGTATTTTATAGATGCATCTTTTAAGGAGGAAGATTGTTCAATAGGATATGGATTTATCTTATTATCCGTAGAGCAAGAAGAATTTCCTTATATCGCACCTGGATCAGGTTGGGCATCGACATCTCTCCATGCAGCATCGCAAGCCTTACTCACTGCAAGCAATCAGCTTAAGAGTTATCTGATTTCTACGGTCAACGTAGTTGTAAATTACAATATTTGTGCAGATTTGGTCAATAACAAGCATCTAAAGGCTCATTGGCTTGCAAAAAATATCAGTGTTAAAGCTACTTCCTTATCGAAAGATCTTCCACAGCTAGAGTCCACTACCTAAACATAAAACTAACACATCAATAGACACTAAGGAAAAATCAGTCAGAATTCACAATCTCCAACACATGGAAACTCTTCTTCAAATTCATGTTAGCCTTTTTCCCATATGGGCTAAAATAAGGGGAAAAAGGATATGTGATCCATTAGCCCCATTAGCCCCCACTACTCTCTCCCACCTTTAGGAAAACCACCCACTATATATCTATCCGCAACTACTCTATGATGGCTAGAGTTAGTTTTACAGAGGATAGAAAACAGAACAGAAAGGTCACCAAAACCATTCTCAATTCTGCATACACCGTCTACTATCGTGAAGGAGGGTTTGGCACCGAAGTTCATAGCAACCAAAATTAGGGCAAACTCAAGGATTCAAGATCAATGGCTGGAGGTATTTATAATCCCTTTCTTTTGCTTCCGCTTCTAATTTTGTATGTTCATATTGTGAATAGAACATACATGTTTAGGTTTTACATTTTGGTATCAGAGCAAATTATCACCTCTACCTTGATTGTAGTAATTTAAGTTCTTTGAGTTTGGGTAGATTGGTTCATGAATATGTGATGTTTAATGGTTATGTGAAAAATGGGGATTTGAATAAAGCTATGGAAATGATTTGCTTTCTAAACTATTTTTTGAATACGGAAAATCTCTATCCCTTCTTGGATACAGTTCTTTAGTGTCTCTTGGATACATGTTCACGTATACATGAAGAACCTTCTTTAGCAAGGGCTGGTTTTGATATTGACATGAACATGGCTGGAGAGGTTAATTTCTTGGAGTAATATAGGGTAATTAAATCCCTTATTCTTAATGATATCTAATCACAATGTTAAATTTTCAAAAAAAAAAAAAAAAAAAAAAAAAAAAAAAAAAAAAAAAAAAAA